>JAWZYV010011767.1:0-600000 GCA_038373885.1 Cheiracanthium punctorium
GCGTTAGCATATTTTCCAGGGGGGGCCCTACAGCGGTGCCCACTGATGTTTGTTTGTGTCTCGCAAAGGGACAGCATTAGCATATTTTCGAGGGGCCCCCCTAAAGCGACGGCCGGACCCAGTGATGTTATTTTGGGTCTCGCAAAGGGCCAGCGTTAGCATATTTTCGAGGGGCCCCCTTGAAGTGATGGCCGGACACACTGATATTTTTTGGGTCTCGCAGAGGGCCAGTGTTAGCACATTTTCCAGGGGGCCCCTACATCGGTGGCCGGACCCACTGATGTTTTTTGGGGTCTCGCAAAGGGCCAGCGTAAACATATTTTCGAGGGGGCCCCTTGAAGTGATTGCCGGACACACTGATATTTTTTTGGGTCTCGCAGAGGGCCAGCGTTAGCATATATTCAAGGGGGGCCCCTACAGCGGTGGCCGGACACAGTGAGGACTTTTGGGTCTCGCAAAGGGCCAGCAATAGCATATTTTCGAAGGGAGAGCAAGATCCAATTTTTAGTGGATAAAGCATTAACATTCCTGAATTCACATGGGAAAACATGGGGTCCGGCCACCACTGTAGGGGACCCCCTTTCGAAAATATGCTAACACTGGCTCTTTGCGAGACCCGAAAAAAATCAGTGGGTCTAGCCATCGCTTTAGGGGGCCCCCTGGAAAATAAGCCTCCTCTGTAGGGGCCCCTCGAAAACGTGTTACCGCTACTCGAATAAAACGGGTTTTCCCTAGTTAATTCGGGTTTTGCCTAGCGCTGTCAGTCAGAACGCGTTTTGCCTTGTTAATTCGGGTTTTCCCTAACGCACTCGGTCAGAACGCGTGTTCATTAGTTAATTCGGGTTTTGACTGATTTCGGGTTTTCACTGTAACATATATATATAAAATCTTGTAATTATTCAGCTTGTAATTACCAGTAATAACCATACACATATTTATATTAAAATTGTTTTGCTTTTGATGTGAAGTTGGGATCTTCGTTTTTCTCAAATGCTGTGGAAAGTGTAAAATGTTCCTTTTTTTATGTTTGTGAGGAATTTGAATTTAACTACATACTATCCATTTAGCACGTAAGTAGCTTATAAAACTTATCAAATATATTCAAACAAAAGAGTGAATATTCGAATAGTGAAAAGTTTTAAGGGGGTGGGGGCTAGAGGGGCATATGCCCCCGTTCATAGCATATACAAGGGGCACAATATTTTCGAATTACCATTGTTTTCCATTCAGGAAAACAGAAGGGGCGCTGAAAACTCAATTTAGCATATGGTTTTGAATGCTTTGCTGAGGCCCAGCGACTCAGCTAGCGCAGTCGGAGGGGAAGGGGCATTTAAAATCCCATACTGAGAAGCAACATGACAAAGAAGGATAGTATTCCCCGGTGCATCTTTTCAATAATGAGAGAGAACAGGTTAAACGCGGAAATAAATAGTTAAATGCTTAACGCAAATAATACATTATTATAAAGGCACTTTAATAAAATTGAATAAACAATATGTACGTTTCGGGTGGTACGAAAAGTCCACCCTCCTTCCAGAGCCGTGCTTAGGGGGTAGCAAACTTGGCCATCGCCCAGGGCCTCTAACTGTTTAATTCGTGGATATCAGGTGATCAAACTTTCATTAACGTTATTTTGTTGACGAAAACCCAAATTTTTCGTTTATGGGGCCGGGGGAGGAGGGATTGAAGCTTTTAAATTTCGATAAAATTAGTGCTTTTAAATGTGTAGAATATGTAATTTCCTATATAGCTTTTCTTTTTTCAAATTTACAACATGTTAAGTAGCTACCCTACAAGCAACAATTCCCAGTTTCTGCTCGGTCAACCACCGGCATTCATCGCAACTCATCGCTCACCGAAATTCGGTACTCGGCCCAGACACGGAATTTCATCTAAAAACGATGATTGTTATGTGTGCGGCAGACACTGATCGGTCCGGTACCCATAAAACGATGCTCGGAACGATATCCGGCCTGAGTTATCGGGCCATATGCCTAAATTTGATCAAAATACGCTGAACTGAAGAGAAATTTCGGCCCGCATAACGGCCGAGCGGCATTCAGCCGATGAAAATTGGCGCATGCGCTCTGTTCATGCAACAGTCGAGCGATGGCAACATCCGAGTATCTACCGGCAGGCACCATGTTTGTTTTCATAAGAATAGGAGACGAAAAAAACTGAAGAAGTTTTTTGGTGGTGATTAGTCTATATTGGTAGGTATAACTATCATTTGTAACAAATTTTTGACATTTTTAATATAGTATTAGTCTAATATAAGTAAAGTATAAGTTCACATAAAGTAATTAAAAAACTTTGTAAAAAACACACATAAGAAGTAAAAGGAAAGAGGATACGCGTTTCGTTCAAAAATTGTTTTGAACTTCTTCAGTCCAAGCCCTTCGACGTAAAGAACACAGGGAACTGAAAAGAGAAAAAAACAAGCAAGATGTTGCCACAAGGGGCAAAGAAAAGTCGAACAAAACCACGGAGAGGGGAGAAAAATTATAAAGGGGGGATAAAAAGGAAAGGAAAGAAGCACAAAAATTACAGAAATAAAAAAGGAATAAAAAAAAAAAAATTATTTATATATATATATTTATTGTGCTGTCCTGTTCGTGGTTTTTATTTAAAAAAAAAAAGAAAAACGTGTGCTATTTGTTTTTTGTTTGTTTGTTCTGTTTTCTCTTTTTTGTGTGTGTGTTTGTACTTGTGTGTTCCCTTTTTTATTATTTTTCTTTATTCCTTTTTTATTTCTGTATTTTTTGTGCTTCTTTCCTTTCCTTTTTATCCCCCTTTTTAATTTTTCTCCCCTCTCCGTGGTTTTGTTCGACTTTTCTTTGCCCCTTGTGGCAACATCTTGCTTGTTTTTTTCTCTTTTCAGTTCCCTGTGTTCTTTACGTCGAAGGGCTTGGACTGAAGAAGTTCAAAACAATTTTTGAACGAAACGCGTATCCTCTTTCCTTTTACTTCTTATGTGTGTTTTTTACAAAGTTTTTTAATTACTTTATCGTTTAACACCAGTATTTTGAGTGTTTTTTCAGTTATAAGTTCACATCTCTGTAATTATTTTTTTCTCTCTTGATAGTGTTGCATAACACTAATGGAATAACACTATTTTTTATTAGTATCTATTTCCTATCTTTACACGGCGTACAGTGTGTAATTACACTAGTTCATACAGTTAATCGCTTTTTAGTTTTAAAATATACGGGTAAATTCTTCATTGAATCTAATAAAAAAATCATACTTCCGACCAAAACAAGCTTATTTGGTACTTATGTATTTTACAGTCAGTCAGCCAAAAAGAGCGATTTCGTGTGCGTGTGGAATACGTCAGATTCATTGTTACAATGTAGTGCATTGCAATCCTTTGGCGAAAAAACTTGTTGGCGTGAATTATCGACGGTAAAATAAGTACCGATTATTTGCATCCGTTGACCATAAAAAAAAAAGAAAAAAAATCCAAACGATGCGATTACTCGCCAAGATAGTTTCCAAAGGCATAAAGCGCAGATTCTTAGGGTTATGGAAATGAGAAGCTGTACAGCATTGATTTGATATTCAAACGACTGTTTTGTTTCGCTTTATAAACTTCGAAACCCGCGTTGATGAATTTAGATTAGCTTAGAAATAGTATACGTAAATACAGTGATTTTTTTTTCTTTTTTAAAGCAGACCACGTTTTTTTTTTTTTTTTTTTTTTTTTTAAGCAGAACACTGGTTAATGATGATTTCAGAACCTGTGGATACTATAAACCAGACTGATACAGGGTGTCCCAAAAAGGTGGTAACGGGCTTTAATTTTTTATCTATTAGAGATAAGTGGACAGCGTAAATTGAGAAAAGTATTCAAAATGAGGTCGGAAGTAAGACTCCGTTAAAAAAATTCCTCTCGTTAATTTTCAAAAAGTTACACTTTCTACATTTTTATATGACCCTCGTACAAAAGCCTTCCCATACACTAATGAGGTGATGTACAAAATTTGGGAATTATATTTTTAAAAATTACATTTTCAGATAACCCCTCATCCTAGGATGATCGTCCACCCTTATCGTTGCCATCACAACACAAACAAACACACTGACATGAAATAAGACTTCAGAGGGTTCAAAAGTTGAAAAAAGAAGGGATATGTAAAAATCCGTCTTTGGGGTCATTTTCTGCATCCCGCAGTCTGAATCATGGTAAATTCTGCAAACGCAGAACATGAAAATTGTTCTTGTTGCTTCGAAACCCTCTGGCCAACTGCAGAGCGGGATCAGATCCTTTATGTAAAACGAAAATGGCCTTAAATGGGCAGCTTCCTTTTTGCTGATCCCCAGTGAGGGGAATACCGACTTATCCCGGGCCTCCCTCCTAAATTTTGAACCAATTTCAGATGACAGCTGGATGACCTAAGAGCTGGATTGGTACCCCCAAAGAGAGATATGGATTGAACATGGAAAACATTGAAGTCATAACACATTTTTCTTGCATTAATTCTCTACAGCGTACACAGTTTACATCAGCCTCAGTCGAGAAAGGAGTTTACCCTTCTAGGCACTGGCCAAGCAGGTGCTACTTCCCTTTCGGAGTTCCAATGGGAACCGAGCTTAACCAACTGTTCTACTGCCGGACACATGAAAATTTTCTTTCACCTAATGTTTTGCTGTCTTTGTGAGTGCATTGGGAAAATTTTTCGAGATACCGATGTGTTGGGGAAAACGTAGGGGTCTATTCAGAAAAAAAAACGTTTTCTAGGGAGTTGAAGTAATATAAAGGTTGGAAATCCCTGATATAGAAATTATGTAAAAAAACATATGAAGCAGACTTACTCTGCATTTCCTATTATTGTGTAAATTAAGTTCTAAAAATTTTCTTTTTTTCTCCTAGAAGCTGCTCATAAAATAAGATGTTTGAAGATGCTGCTGCAAAACTCTTCTTTTGCAAAGAAAATACTTCTTTTGTAAATTATGTGTATGATATATTTTGTGTAGAATAATTTCAATAAAAATTTTTGGAATTTACTTTATTTTAAAAATTATTATAGCGATCTTATGTCTTATGGTCTATGCTTTTAAAAAAAACCTATTTTACAAAACTGTAAGCTAGTTCCATAGGTTCCAGTGGTCAATAATCTTTTTTAAATTGTAAGCTAATTCAAGAAAGTTCGGAAAGTCGATTTCCTATCACAAAAAAAAAGTCCTGATGTGAACTACACAATTTTCTTGTATGGCTGTTAAACTTTACGCATTCTTGATGCACTCTATTTAAATATATTGGAAACTGAAATGCGATACTTCAGTATCTCGTTAAGCGTAAGAGATATCACCAGGATGAGATTTCAGCATTGAAAACTTATTCCTGGCTGAAAAATTGGCATTTTTCTTTTCTTCGTCAGCTTGGCGACAAACGTAGAGATTTTAAGCATGACCCTACACGCTTAAACCGAACGAGCAAAATTCGATCAGTCGGAGCGACTTTTGGGCCAGTTTTCAAAAGTGCGCTTCTCCTTTAGGAGCGTTTTTCGATCACAAGAGCGGAGTGAAATATAACAATAAGCGAGGAGGGGAGTTCTCAGAAAAAAGAGGAAGCGAGGACGGGAATTCTCTGAAAAAAGACCACTCAAAAAGCACTTTCGCGGAAATATCGGTAGGTTTCCATGGAAACGGATCGCTCCGCAATGTATCTTTTTTTTTCGCTCTTTGGGTTTAAGCGTGTAGCCTGTGGATTGTAATCAAATATAAAAGTGCAGAACCAAATATTACGACAGTCTTAAATACAAAATTTCAATATTCTATGTCTAATAGTTTTTATTTTTATTCGAGATACGTACTTATTTTTAGTGCCAAAATTTGTAATATTGCCCCTAAATTTACCAAGCTTGGGGACAGTTGGCAATATTTTGGGCATGAGCTAAACAGGGACAGTTCAGGGATTTTTAATGTGAAAGGCATGTCCATCGACTTTAATGCATCGAAAGTCTTTCATATAACTCTGTAAATAAACTACTCAGCCAATTGGAATCAAAAAGGGACACGTACAACTATGTTTTAAGGCAATCCTAAATTTGAAATTTCTTCGGCTATTCCTCTTTGAGTTAATCGAATTACACAAGAACATACGTACATCAATACATGCATACGAGCAGACGTCCCTCAAATTTAATCAAACTAAATCGAAAATGCAACATGCGTACGTCCAGACATTACCAAAATACTAGTTAAAGCGAGTTCTGCGATTAAAGCCAATTATCTACACGCAGGATCTAGGCCTGTGAATTGGGTGCCCGCCGTGGGGGATCTTTCTAAGGTGTCCTAACCCGTATTTACGCTAAATTTCGGTAGAAACCACGGAAAACTCCGAACGGTTAGGTCGGCGGACGCGATCTGGTTTTGAACCAGATACCTTCCGTCTTCCAGTTCAGAGCGCTATGCGCTCGGACTAGTTAAAACAAATCGAACATGTTGTTGTTGTTGTCGTGTCCATGATAGACGACGCTATCCATGGAAAGAGGGGTGCCAGTGCCCCCGAGGGGGTTGGACTTCTACTTATTGGTCCCTAATTTTGAACCGATTCCAGATGAGGGACCAACCACCACCTGAAATCGGCACCCCCAGAGGTATCGTTTAATAACTTGGAGGACATTGGAGCCACGACGGATTTTACGTGCACCAGCTCCCATGAGCGTACACGGTTCCACAGCGGACGAGCCGAGAGGGAGATGACCCTCCCAAGCACTGGCCAAGCCGGATGCTGCTTCACTTACCGTGTTCTTATGGGAACGGAGTTTAGCGCCCAGACCACTGCGGGACTATCGAACATGTAACATACGTATATAATTTCATACGTAGATGGAGTATACGACTATAGTACGTTAACGTATAGTATAGTTACGTATATAGTACGACTATATATGTAAATAGATGGAGTATACGACGTACCTACATGCATGCATATGCGTCGCGTAGTAAAAGTGTATTTCTTCTATACTGTATTGCTTCTGCACTGCATTACCATATAAGAAAAATGCGATTACAAATACATTTCAAATATAAAAGAAATCTGTAAAACACTTGTGAATGTTATCATTCGGATTGCATCGTAGGGACGGAAAGGGTTAAATGCATGTCAACATCACATAAGAACTTATCGAAAAGTGATACTCACCCTGGTGATTGGCCAACCTCACGCATAAAGTGAACGGGCCAGTTCCTTAAATCCGTGTTCAACCCGATAAAAACTCATCGGTTAGACTACTTCGGACGTTTCCACGTCCGAGGGTACATGAACTGCGTGTATCCGAGCACTTTCACAGTGGACGGCCCGATTTCTTCTCATCGGCTCAAGGCTACGTGGCCGGTGAAGGCCCGAGCAAAATTGCTAGTAGGGTAGATGCAGCTTTTACATTATGGATACTTATTGTATTAAAATCTTAATTAGTTAATGTAATTTACTTAATTACAGTAGCAGTAGCGATTTGTGCTGGTGGAGGGGGGGAGACATGACAAGATCCACAATAATTTAGTAAGTAAAGAAACGTGAAAGGCCCTTAATTGTTTTTTATCTCGGGCCGCTAAATATGTTTTGCCCAGGGCCCCCTAAAACCCTAAGCACGTCCCTGCCTCATTCACTACGCCCCTACGAAGAAGGATGGAACCTTTGTACTCCTGAAACGTGCGCAACGCTAGACGACTGGTGAACGCTAGTGCGCACTGGTGAACGCTAGACGAAAAATAGGCCTCTCCCAGAACAGCCTAAAAGATTTGTCTCGTCTCGTAAAATCCCTATATCATAATGTTAAAAATGCTTTTCTCATCTAACAAGATCCCCGTATCGTAATGTTAAAAATGTTTGTCTCATCTTGCAAAAAAGGGGTAAATCTCTGTCTCCTCTCGCATCCATCCCTATGCGTACTTGCTCTAAATAAAACTTGAAAAATTCGAATTTATGGTCGATTCCTAGAATTTTTTTTAATGTATCAATTTTTTGTGGAAATATATATTTTTCGAAATTTTTAGATATTTCGAAATTTTTCTTGTGTCCTTTTAACTTTGAATTACTCAAGATTGGCTGTATTTTTATTTGTTCTTTAAACTATATATAAGTATTAACTAGTAACTTATATAAGTATTTAACTGTATTTTGAGTATAATGCTAGCATTTTTAGTTTTTCTAATAGGTAAGCATGGGTTCAATCAAAGGCGGATCCAGGGGGAGGGCGCAGGGGGCGCACGCCCCCTCCGAGAAAAGTATATTTACACTAGATAAATGGGGCTTTCACGAATATTGAGTGTTCTTTACACTAGATAAAATGAGTATTTACGATTTGCGCCCCCTCCGAAAAAAGTTTCTGGGTCCGCCCTTGATTTCAATAGTGGTTTAAACTCCCTTTGTTTTAAAGGTTTGAATACCTTCGCTGAAAACGACTAACAAATAATCTCAATAAATATAGCCAGATCTGCGAAAACAATTCGAACATTGCAACCTAATATCGCCAAATCTGAGACTAGCAGTTTTAAGCTGGGAAAGACGTCTCATATATATGTCTGTCTCTTTTTTTATTTTTTTTCTTTTGCACCTGCTAGAAGTTTCGTAAGAAAAGCAGTAAATGCGAGGAATAATTGAAGAACAATCTAAATAGCGTTTTTAAATAAATGAGTCTGAACAAAATATCTGCGTAGTTTCTTATTTTGACTTTTACATAAAAATACTGTCCCATTATTTCTAAGAAAATAAGTGCAGGAGCCCTATAGCTTTCCTTAGCTGGTGGCCAGAACCCCCTCCCCCCCCCAAAAAAAAAAAAAAAATTCGGGGAATGTCCAAAAATTTTAAAAGGGTCCAAACGATAAAAAAGGCAAAAATTTTCACACAAAGACTTCATTTTTCATCATTATTATTTTGCTAACAAAAAACGAAATTTCGGATGGGGGATGGGGGTGTTGGACTCCCTGGACCCCCCCTCCCCCGTATACGTTCTTCGGTGTGGCAAACTGGGCAACCGCCCAGGGCAGCTACAAAAAACTGTTGAAACTGTCGATCGATATCAAGTAGCCAAATAAACTTCCTAACCTAGAACTGAAAACTGCACATCAGTAAGCCGAGAAAAAACACAGATTTTGTAATTTAGTGTGTAGCTTTCTCTTTCAAATTTACAGCATGGCTAGCTCGACTGCAGGTTTTACATTATGAGGGAAAGCAGTAGCGTAGCAAGAATTTTATTTCGGAGATGGACTGGGTATCAAATTGTAAGCCAACGTCCAATTATAACCTAAATATCAAATTTCTAATCTAAGTAAAGTGTCCCATTTCGCGGGGGAGGAGGCTGCAGTCCCCTCAGCTCCTTAATAATAATAATAATAGTATGAACGCCTATCAGAGTTTGATTATTTAAATGAAATAACGAAATTTTATGCTAACACTACGAAATATTTACTGGCCCATTACCTCTAAAAAGTGCTGGCCCGGTACATTTTAAACAGTACCACGCCGTTAACTATGTCATGCATGTTTTAGACACATGGGCGCGACAGGCATTTCACCATTACTGGCAATGTACTGGCGCATATGCATTTTTCAGGTATTGGTATTCCAGTGACTTTAAACTGACGGCAATGCACGGTGCTCCCGGCGTACGGCACTTTGCCAGCACGGCGGGTACCCTGCCATCAGTTTGCGGGCAGTAGTGTGTTTGCTGGGTAGATTATTATTGTGATTTATTGTTAAACTTGTATTAAGTCATGGTAATGTTATTCTTGTTTTATTATGAATTATAATGGTCATTAATGGATTTATTATTCAAGATATTTAATAAGTTTACATGTTACTTCAAGATTTATGATTTAATGGATGATTTTTATGGATTTGTCTTTCGAATTCTCAGATTTCACTGTGTTAATTTTTGCATTTTATCTTCATTGCTTGTATCTATCTCATTTATTGCTGAAGGTGATTATATGATTATTAAACTTATTTTAAGCCCCTTTATCGGTTTAAATGCCGACACAGCATTTTTATAAATGAAATCCAGTGTTTTCCTTTAAGGTTTCATTGTTTTTGTTTTACTATTTTTGTCATTTTATAAGATTTTTTTTTCCGTTCCATTTTCTCTTTGCTTATTTAGTTTCTGTAAATATTATTCTTCTGGGTTCTTTGTGTTTAGCTTACTGTCTATGTTTATCTTTTACTAGGTCATAAAAGTTTTGAGATGATATGTCTTTTGTCTTAAACTTTTCTGTAAGCAAAAATTTCTTAATAATTTAAATTATTAATTTATAGCACTGGTCCTTCATAATGCGCACGAAACGTGAATTTGAAAAATCACAAACAAAGGTTTTGGCATGATTCAGTTTTTCCCAAGGAAAATAATCGTCCTCCTGTAACGCGATACAGGCACATTTAGTATGTAGTCACATATTCTTTTGATTTGAGAACTGCGCTACATCATCTGAGTATGGAATGAACAAGTCTTTCTAAGGTGGATGGATCTAGGGAGTTTTGCCCACTCTGATTGAAGTTACTGAAGCTCTGCCTTTGATGAATGTCTCCATATTGCGAATTTCCTTCCTATGTGTTCCGTAAGATTGATGTTAGGCGCTTTACTCTGCCGATCCAAAACTTTTAACTTTCTTCGAATGCCAATTAATTCTTTAGCAGTTTGTAAGTGTGCTTTGAATCCTTATTCTGCTTGATGATCTATCCGCTAATCGCCTTCTTACAAGTACGAGTATAAGGCAGCACGTATGCCTCTGGATTGTGGGCACGGGTCTTTTGACAGTATATTCGTCACCCAAAAGGTATCCTCGGAATGTATCCACCATAATGTATCCTCGGTATCTAACTCCAACCGTAGAGCGCGGAGACGAAAGAATTTCAGGACCTTTAATCAAGATGGACAAAGCTCCCAGGTAGGGCAGTGGCCCCTGGTGAGTAATACAACAGTGCATTGTACAAACTAGAGGTACGCCGGATATCCGTATCCGCGGATATTTGAAGAAAAATAAGATCCGTATCCGTCTGAGCAAAAATATTATCCAGTATCCAGATCTGGATCCATCAGAGCGAAACAAAATTGTCCGGATCCGCTTTTTTTCCAGCGGATCAGTTCCTTTAATGGCTTTTCAGGATGGCAAAGAAATAAAAAATGAAATTACTATATTATCACTAATTAAGTTTTCTAACTAAAGAAATTTTATTATTTTAAAAATAATAATTACTCTTCATTATTTTTAAGTGGTAAGCTTTTTGATATTTCTACATGTGTGTTTCATCTACTCCCAAACACTAAAGGACAACCTATTCTTGCTATAGAAAGTGTAATTTTCATATAGGGAGCTACAATCTGTCTAGGGAGGGCTTAAACCCCCCCCCCACAGCTAATATATGATATTTACCTATGATTATTCATGATTTTTAAAGTTACAGTACAAGATTATCATCATGTTATGATACTTTTTTTTTTTTTTGCTGAAAGTTTCTTAACCAGTAGAAATTTATCGTTTATTACAGTGCCTACTACAACTTGTGAAGAGACCTAAAAAATCCTAAAAATTTTCAAGTGTGTGACAAAGTTAGTCGTATTTATGTACCAAAACTACATAGTTTTTCCGAACTGCTGCCTTAAT
Organism: Cheiracanthium punctorium; assembly: GCA_038373885.1. Taxonomy (NCBI): domain Eukaryota; kingdom Metazoa; phylum Arthropoda; class Arachnida; order Araneae; family Cheiracanthiidae; genus Cheiracanthium; species Cheiracanthium punctorium. The sequence continues at coordinate 11,605 of JAWZYV010011767.1, forward strand.
AAGACATCAAGAGATTCTGTAGATTTGAAAAGCTACTTGGTTTGGTAGTAGCTTTTCGATAATTTAATGCTTTTGAAATCCTCTTTAGATATTTAAAAATGTGATTTTAACCACATTATTTAATTTTATAATCCACACATTACGCAGAATATGAAAGTTATCTTTGTGGGATTATTTCCCACATGGTTCATGAAACTATTACTTCAAGATGATGTATTCTTCAAAATAATTTCAAACAAAAAGGTCCCTATTCGTATGCCTATCCACTGATAGGGCAACTAATGATCCGTTCTCATATCCGTATTCGCAGCTATAAGAAACAGATAATCCGTTTTCATGTACGTATCCGCGGATTTATAAACAATTTGTCCGTTTTCAGATCCATATCCACGGACATGGCCGGATTTTCCATAAGGCCAACCAGCCTGCGCCCTAGACCGCCGGCCTAGGGCGCAGCGGTCTGAAGGGCGCAGAACAAAGAACTCCCCTTCAGAACAATCACGGATGAGGAAAAGGACTGTAAAGGGGAAATGAAAACGACTTACTTTAAGTGATTATTGCATAAGAAAAACACGTTTATGGCTTCCGATTATTATGCATATTAAATTGGAATTATTGATCAATTTTTTGAGGGGGGGGAAGCGCAATTATGGCCATTGGCCTAGGGTGCAAAAATATGTAAATCCGGCCCTGCCCACGGATATATAAACAAGTTATCCGTTTTCAGATCCGTATCCGCTGCTATATAAATAAGTTATCCGTTTTCAGTTTCGTATCCGCGAATCTAACTTTTTAACGATCCGGCACACCTCTTGTACAAACCCCGTATTTTGATTTGCAGTAAAATTTGCTACTAATACATATGTTTGTTTTGTGTTATGGCAAGCCTACAAGAGGGGCATCTGCCTTGGAGGGAGCACTTTTTAAGGGATTCTAACACGCATTAATTTACATCTGGAGAAAAATCGCCCCAAAATCCGGACCGTTAGATCGACAGGCTCGAACCCGGAACCTTCCAACTTCAGCCATTTCCCATTTTCAGTGTCTTATCCGCGCGGCGATAATGGATCCCGTATGTAAATGTATCTGTGTGTGTCTTCAATTTGTACAAAGTTTAAAACTCAAGGTATAAGGAAACTCAATGAAGTAGTCTTTTAACAATTAATTCGATTAATTTCATTCTCAGGATCTTAGATGATATCTCACAGACTCGGCTGGGCTCCATTTACAAATCATCTTCCTCGGACTTAAGAAAAATGATCCCGAAGTTATGTATCTGAGAAGGAAGGTAGATGCATACACAGTTTCTCTTTGGTGTACAAAGAAGCCAGTTCTCCTATCTCTTGCTCTGTTCCAGCCAGCCCTGCCTTTCTTCGCTCTATCCACAACAACACCAAATGAAAGATTTTTAATTCCACTGAAAGCTTTACCTTCCATAGTCTGCTCCATTTAATTCGGCTATTAACGTTTTAACTGAGTAGCACTTCATTGTAAATTCATGTTTGTCGCTTGATAATAAATTCTTAAATACTTTAAGCTACTACGTAAGTTTCAAATTGTCCCGGTAGTTAAAATGAATACATAATTTAGAAGATTCCAATTCAGTTCCTTTAGTTCTATTTCGTCGTAACTTATTCCGTTTGAGCTAAGCTTCTCTGGAAAGTATCATCTGTTTACATTTAGAACCCACGACAAAGCAATCATGTCTGAAGTATCAAAAGCGTCTCCTGCTGTGTATCTTTCGGCGGTTTGGGCCTTTATGTAGGCCTCCTCTGCCATAAGGTTGAGTTTGAGTTGGCCTTTTCTTGTAATTTAGGGTATGATGCTCTGTCTTGTGTGCTTCATCGCAGGTAATGAATCTACAAACATCTTCATATATTTATTACACAAATACTTTTCTTTTTCCAGTAGATCTGGCATTTTATCTCTTTAGTAGTAGCACATACGTAGAACACACATAATGATTCTAACGTAGAACGCACATAATGATTCTAAATTAATGGGGCTGAAAGCGGGAGTGACGGAACACAACGAAACTTTTCACCATAGAAAATATAGCCTCAAAATTATACTATCTTCATGCACATGCTAATAACCACTTAATCGCTTTAAAGCAGTGTTGTAGTAATGAATAGGAAGTTACATTATTCGGTTAGTTGAATTATTCAAAATAAAGTGATTTACGATTATTTATTAGAATCCGTCTGTATACAAGGTGTGAAGAGATACTTGGAATGCATTTGTAAGTTTATGTAAGGATTAAGACTGGAAAAAAATAAGTGTATAAGTTGGATATGATTACTACAGTATTTTCTTCTTATTACAGAAAAAAAACAGAGTGTAGCCAATTGGCTACAGTATGCATTGCAGGGTTAAGAGTGCATGAGAAAGATCGGCCAGCGTCCACAAGGGGTGATTTATTTTTCTCTCTGTAATTTCTAAGAGACTTTCTAGTTCCAAATGAATTAAGCTGCAAGTATTGTATTTGTAATTACCTGTATGTACCTTATTTTGCATAAGAAAATATCTGCAGTGACTCCACTCGACTTTCCGAACACTTACAATTAAGATCATTACCAAGCATTTAAATAAATTTTAATCGATGAATAATTCAAACACATATTCCAGACTGAAGCTCAATCGAATGCGCCGTTTAAACGCTAACGCACTTTCAATAATTTCTCCCCGTATGCCATAATGTAAAAGAAATCTTTGTCGTAGCCCTGTAGAAAATCTATAAGTCCTATACACATCAAAATCAATACCGGTCTTACGATGGTGGTTTATAACATGTATACCCAATTTGAGCTCAATCGAATCTACCGTTTAAATCGCTAGCGCACTTTCAAGAATTTCCTCCCATAGGCCATAATGTAAAAGAAATCTTTGAAGTAGCCCTGTAGAAAAACTATAAATCCTATACACACCATAATCAATACCAGTCTTGCGACGGTGGTTTATAACATATATACCCAATTTGAGCTCAATCGAATACATACATACATACATCTCGTAAAAATAGCATAAATGAATTCAGAAGACCTCAAAACGTGTAAATACACCAAAATCTCGAAGTCGAATTTTTTCATGATTACAATACTTTCCTTACATGGTACATGTTCGGAAAATAAAAATAGGAAAAAGATTTTCTGATTCGCTCTCGCATTTGAAAGTAATCTACAATACAAACCGAAGATATCAATTACAGTAGTATGGCTATTTATAATTAATCAAAAATATAAAGTAACACATTATTTTGCACTGTAGACAACTCACCGAAATGACTTGTGGGAAAGCATCAATGAGTCTTGCATAGCAAACAAAAGCACTTTTACTGTTCCTTATATTTCTGCAAGTATTACATAAAAAATACCACCAGCTCAATAAAAAAAAATTATTTATAAATAACAAGTACAGATTTATTTTAAAAAAAAAAGTGTTTTACTTTATCACAGAAAAACAATGTCATTTTACTTCGCGGTTAAGAAGCGACGGTGTTTTATTACAGCAAGCATCGAGCCAAAACCTATTTGGCCTTTTTTTTTTTTCTCTATCCCGCTTTTTCTCGATATAGGTTGTTTTTTTTCTGAGAAAAAAAAAATAGCAATTGTGGGCTCACTATTTCCAGTGTCATTTTCCACCAGAGTTTTATGGTATGTATGACACATGATATGTAATTTTAAGTTACTCTGTCAGGCGTCCAAACATACTATCATCGCTGTATCCTTTTCCTAATGTATTACGGAGCACTAGTGGTATTTCGTCCGTGCTAGCCAGCAATTGTCATCGTTAAGATGTGATTTAGATGCTTAATGGAGCTCCAGATTGTCACAGTAATAAGCAGCAAAAACCATGGCTTGAACATTAAAAAGAAAAGAAAAACTATTTCCATCTTTTTTTCTTCGTTTTTGCTTGATGAGAATAGTTTTTTTCCCTTAACGAGAAAAAAGAAACTCACATAAGACGTTTACACTTTTTTTCATCGATATTTTTGCAAAAGATTTAAAGTAGCATAGCATAGCCATTTTTATGTCATGTAATAGCATTTTGATGTTTGCCTGAAGAGGTGAATTGAATAATGAACTAGAAAACCATGTGGTTTGCCACCATAAATAAAAATAAACTATCTTGTTGTGACCTGAAAATTTTAAAATGCTTCTTCATGAGCTGTAATGCATACTGAAGCAAACAATAAACTTGCATCATTTATAAAACTTTCATAGAACAAAAAATTATTTCAAAAAATATATTTCTGCAAAAATGTGTCACACTTTGGATAATACAACTCTGTGTTTAAGATTTTTTTCAGAAAATGTCATAAAAACTACGTGCTTTTTGTTTATTATGGTGTGTAATGCAGCTTCTGAAGGGACATAAAAAGTGTGTTTTTATTTCTCTGACACATTTTTTTTTTTCTGATCAAGGTTTTTGTTTTATAAACAATATTGTTCTACTACTTTGAGAATTTTATAAAATAAAAAGGATCAAACTTTATGCCGATAGTGTTTCTGGGGAAAAAAAAAATTGCATATTTTTATGATAAATAAAATCATGTATTTTTAATAACATTTGTAATAGTTATAATTACGTAAATGTTATGGAAAATAAAAGGTATATACAAATAGTTATTATTTTTTAAAATATATTAACACTTAACATTTATATAATAATTGTTTAAAATAAACTATGCAGACGTCTACCATGTCACTGCAATCAATGTATTATCCAATCATTGAAGTGTTACTATTAGGTTGTAACAAAAGTTTCCCGCCACCGCAAACATCGGAAGCACACAGTTCGCGTTGGCGTATTTGCTCATATTTTGTCAAATGATTTTTGGCATTTGAAAGAAAGAGACTTGCTTTATGACACTGTGTTGTGAAATCTGTAAAAAGTATAGTTATCATTAAGAACAAGGTGTATCAAATGGAAGTATCACTCTAGAGGATTAGAACCATCATTTATTTCCAGTTGTGTTGCAAAAAGTCAGCTACAGAATAGCAACGAATTATGAGTACAGCTTTAAGTACTATTGTTGTATCATGTGACACGGTACAGGTTTGGTACCGAAAGTTCAAAAACAGGTATCTAAGAAGAAGTTAGTTTTTCAGGCAGATATGGCGGAAAACTTTCGTTACAACCTGATATATAAAAATTTGTTGTGAGTATATAAACAAAACTTTTCTTTCTTTTCTTTTTTTTTTCAGATATTTACGAAACGCTTATTTTTGTATTTAATGTCTCAAGATAATGAATTTTTTTGTGTGTGCGTGTTTGTGGGTCACTGAAAAATGCTAATGAATAATTTGAACATAAAGGATGCTCCGATAATATCTGGCAATATTTGAAAAGGGGGGGGGGATAGGGGTCGAAGACGGTTCAGAATACCATAGTAATGTCGGTTCGGAAACGTTGTATTCATTTAACTGTTAATAATTAGTCTTGTAATCAATGTATAATCCCTACTTTAGTAATCAATTCTGTTAATAATCTATTGTAGTCAGGGGCGTAACCAGAAATTTTTCATGGGGGGGGGGGTTACGACTACTGCAGCTCATATATATGTGTGTGATAAGGGAGTGAAGAATATAAATTTTGTATGGCAAAAGTTTCCTCTTGGGGGGGGGGGATTATGACCCCCCTAGGCTACGCCCCTGATTGTAGTCATGGTTTTCTGTGAAAGATCCATTGCTTTTTGACGAACCATGGTAGGAAATTTTACGATTGTTCCAAAATGATTATCGAAAAATCCAACACCATTTTGCTATTCGATTCTGAGTCCCCTCTACCTCCCTTTCAAATATTGTCAGATACTTTCCGAGCACCCTGTACATGAAACGTAACGAATCTTGACCTAATGATCGTATGAGCTAACCTAATAATTTAGTTTACTTTCAGTTATTTTCTCAACAACCTTTTTATGAAAAATGACACTTTTATTCATTTTTAATGTAATATATTTTTTTCCTAAATTATATTAATGAGCCTAAATTATATTATTATACATTTAACCCTTTAACGCGCAGTGATCCCGCTCTGGGAACACCAAACTCTGACGTTTTGACTGCTGCCAGTCACGAAGATTGCTATTGATTTCTATAAAAATAGTTGCGGGTGACACAGCTCCACGAGAATGCTTTACTTTTTAGCACGTCATTTCCCGTAAAATAAATGGTCACGATTATTTTTGACAGCACTGACATCTGCTGAAAAATTGAAGAATGCGAGGACAACTGGATAGATTCCCCAATGCTGTAAAAAGGGCACTCGTTGCCATCGCTCGACTTAACTAACAGCAAGATGGCGGACGATCGAAACGTTCATCGCGTGCTAGGATCAGAGACCTAGAGACCCCTACAGATCTAGAGACCCCTTTTTGACGACAGCTGGCTGTGCGGCACAGCCAACTGCGTCAAAAAGGGTCTCTGGATCTGTGGCACGCGATGAACGTTTCGATCGTTCGCCATCTTGCTGGTAGTTAAGTCGAGCGATGGCAACGGCTGCCCTTTTTCCGCATAGGGAAAGGGCTGCGCCTTAAAGGGTTAAGAGAAACTTTGAGGGGAGAGGGATCTTTTAGAAAGCGATTATTAAATTGTATTTTTGAGATGACAGACTTGCGTCAAGCTTGAAGAGGTTGATACATTATTATTATTATTATCATTATTGTAGCCTGTAAAAAAACTTTAATTTTGTAAGTTAAAGTTTGTTGTCCCTTAAATGTACAACAAACCATACGGCAACTGATCGGTTAATTTAAGTCGGTGCCTCTTTAAAGCACTGAAAGGGAAGCAGCACCAACTTGGCCAGTGCTTTCGAGGGCGTACTCCTCTCTCGATCTGTCTGTTGGGGTCCCCTCTCTGCTATGGACAGTCAAAGCTGTGTGCACAAAAGGGAACTGGAGCACGTAAAACCTGCCACCTGTTGTGGCTCCAGTGTCCTCTGCGGTCAAACGATACCTCTGGAGGTTCCAATTCAGATGCTAGGTCTCTCATATGGAATTGGTTCAAAATTAGGAGACCTTTCATAGAGGGCAACGTGAGTCTGCCCCTAATAGGCGGCCACATAACGAAACGACCAACATCGAACTTTTCCTGACCTACAAGTAGGCCACTTACCGGACATTAGAAAGAAAGAAAGAAAAACAAACATTATACTGTTACTTAAATTATTTGATCTCTAGTTAAAATGTAATGTTATAAAACATTCTATTATGTACACGTTCGGAAAAATATTTCTCTTCCGTTATTGGATAAGAAATGAGGAAAAGTTTTATAATATCTGCGTTTGATATAAATTGTTATTTGCAATGCAACGAAAGTGTCAGAAAATATGTACTACGTAGAAGGCATGCGTTTGAAATAAATTTTCTTTCTTCTTCTCTTAATTATTATCCATGCTGTGAAAATGGGTTTAGAAACATACCACAATGTCGCAATCATCAACTTAAAAGTTGAGAAACGCTGCTGACAACGTAAAAATATATCCAAAATAAATCCAGTGAAATATGTGTGTTAATAATTTTTCGCCCATATTATCAAGTCAGAAATTCGCTTCTGAGAAACACATTAGCTGAGAGGCAATCGAATGACAGTACTACTAACAGAAAAAAACATTCAAAATACTGGTGTTAAAAACTAAAATAAATAAAAACTCTGTGTAAAAAACACGCATAAAATAATACTTATGGGATGGGACGATCGTTTCAACAGAAAAATTTTTGGTCTTCGTCAGCCGTACAGGCCTCACAAACAGTGGCAACTGAAAGACCTACTGTTCCCACTGTTACGTTTTGACTGTTGACAGTCACGAAGAATAAATTTGATTTCTATAAATATAGTTACGCGTGACATAGCTCCACGAGAATCCTTTCTTTTTAGCACGTTCATTTCCCGTAAAAATTCCCCGTCATTTCCCGTGTTCGGAAAATAATAGGAAATTGAATTGTGGTCCGTCTAAAGACTGCTAGTAGGATTAAAATAAATAAAAACTTCGTGTAAAAAGCACACATAAAATTATACTTACGGGAGGGGACGATCGTTTCAAGCGCAAAATTTTCGATCTTCGTCAGCCGTACCACTTAGGTTGTACGTCTCCCCAAAAAGGGGACATCTTTCCATTCCCACTGTTTGTGAGACCTAAGTGGTACGGCTGCCGAAGATCGAAAATTTTGCGCTTGAAACGATCGTCCCCTCCCGTAAGTATAATTTTATGTGTGCTTTTTACACGAAGTTTTTATTTATTTTAATCCTACTAGCAGTCTTTAGACGGACCACAATTCAATTTCCTATTATTTTCCAAACATGTACCATGTAAAGAAACTATATTATAAACATGTAAAAAAAGGTCCATGAGATTTTGATATAGTTACACGTTTTGAGGTACAGTCCAATCTGTCTCGCGAATCTGTATATCTCGAAATTCTTAAAATTCCCTACATTTACATTCAAAATTCGATGTATTTTCCATTTTTATCTTGCAAAAAATTCCTTCAAAACCTCGATATCTCGAATAGCGTAAATTAAAAAACTCAGCTCTTAAAGATCAACTTTCTTCAACTAAAGTTGCATGTGGATGCACACTCGTGCCAGAGATCTAGAGATCCTTTTTTGACGCAGCTGGCTGTGCCGCACAGCCAGAAAAAGGGTCTCTAGATCTGTGGCACGCGATGAACGTTTCGATCGTCCGCCATCTTGCTGGTAGTTAAGTCGAGCGATGGCAACGGCTGCCCTTTCTTCAGCATTGGGAAAGGGTTGCGCCTCAAAGGGTTGATACAGGTAGGCTGTAGCTCAACGAAGGAAAGTAAAAATTGTTGTTTAGAGGTATAGGATGCTAGAATTAATTTTTAGAATGTTTGGTAGGGGATGCAGATGAGAGATGACTCGAGATAGCTCCACGAGAATCCTTTACTTTTTAGCACGTCATTTCCCGTGAAAAAATGGTCAGGATTATTTTTAACAGCACTGACATCTGCTGAAAAATGGAAGAACGCGCGAACAGATGGATAGATTGCCCAATGCTGAAAAAAGGGCAGCCGTTGCCATCGCTCGAGTTAACTACCAGCAAAATGGTGGTCGATCGAAAGGTTCATCGCGTGCCACAGACGACAGCTGGCTGTGCCGGCACAGCCATCTGTCGTCAAAAAAGGGTCTCTAGATCTGTGGCACGCGATGAACGTTTCGATCGTCCGCCATCTTGCTGGTACTTAAGTCGAGCGATGGCGACGGCTGCCCTTTTCTCAGCAGTGGGAAAGGGTTGCGCCTCAAAGGGTTAAGTGGAGGTATTCACAAAATAAATTTCGAAAATTAAATATGCCGATACGACGCGACTTACAACTTGAAATATATATATGCGTTTTTTGCAGTTAAAAGAAAACAGTGCATGCAACTGAAAGAAAACAAGTAATCTTTGGTTTTACATTTCGTCACCAAGATAAGTTTCAGCAAAAGTGTTGTCTTGATTGATTTTATTTCATTTTTTTTTTTTTCAAAAGATAATATTGAAGAAAAATTTAATTGTTTTATCTCCGAAACACTTATTTTACTTCCATCTTAATTATTTACACTAGTTTGTAGAAATATTGTAGTGAAAATGATAAAAATGAAGAAAATAATAAGAAAATGAAAAAAAAATGGATTAACTAACAGAACATAACAAACCAAGCGAGAATCCGGAAGAGATAACGAAAAAAAAAAAAAAAAAACCTCGTATGCGCGCACACGCAAAATGTGCGAACGGAATGATATCAGCAGCGCCTTCTTCTGCCGCGGCTCTCTCCAATCTATTCTCAGAAACCAGTTCAAAAGGACTTTTCTCCACTCACACGTGCAATTGATGAAATAATGTGCTGTAATAACCTACACTGCAGTACGTTAGCTATAACAAGCATATTTAATAATACTAGGAGGTGGGGGGGGGAGAGTAAAACTCACGTTTCCAATTCACAAAAATCTAGAAGTGTATTTAATAATTTTTTTAATTTAATTTGTTAATGAGTTTAATTTTTCCTTTGGGTGTTGACGTGCTCAAATGAAGGAGCCGCCACTGGTCTCAGGTAAATTTTGCTACAAAGGATTCATAGCTTTTGGTAACCTTAGAAAGCTAGCAGACACAAAGGATAGACATTTATTAACACGACTTTAGACTGAAGTTAGACTTTATTCAAAAGTCACTGAAAGACAATTTTTGTGAAAGGTACATATTCATATTTTTAAAAGTGTTATGGATGTATGTAAAATAAATCTGTAGCCATACCGTCGTATTTTTCTGCTGCAAAAGCAAATGAAACGCTTTTAACAGACAGCATATGAAATCTCTATAACTCGAAGTCTCTTTATCTCGAACTTTTTTTCTTTCCCATGAGATTCGAGATAGACAGGTTCGTCTGTATTTGGAATTCTTTTATGCAATTTTTACGGTGATGTATATGTGTGTGTATGTAAGTGAATACTATAGCTTCTAAACGGTCCATTCGATTGAGATTAAATTTGGTATTATAGTGTAGACCGGTATATTGATTTTGGTGTGTATAGCACTAACATTTTTTTGCAGGCCTACAAAAAAATTTTCTTACACGTTACGGCCTATGGACAGAAGACCTTGAAGGTGCGCTAGCGTTTAAACGGTGCATTCTGTTGAACGCAAATTATATATATATATATATATATATATATAATAGTGTGTGTGTGTGTATGTATTATGTATGCGTGTGTGAGAGAGAGAGAGTGAAAAAGGATAGCTCCTAAAGCGCGCATTCGATTGAGCACAAATTTGGTATGTATATTTTAAACCACATTACACGACTGGTATTGATTTTGGCAGCGCTATCTAGGGCTTATAGTTTTTTTTTCTACCCAGGCCTTAAAAAAAGAGAGAGAGAGAAATTCTTATGCATTTCGGCCTATTGGTCCTAATAATTTAAAATGCGCCATTTGTATTCAATTGAAATATTAGTACTTCAAATATCCTCCAGAAAATCGCAGTTAACTATATTTGGTGAAATGGTACCATATACATACTTTTTTAAATATACTACAGTAATGGGGGAAAAAAATATGATTAAACGGTTGGTAAAAATCAAGTGTACGGAAAGTCGATATTGTTTTGATATGCAAACTTGGATTCACTCTAGACGTTTTGATAATATATTCTCTCTCTCTCTCTTTCTTTTTAAGGGGGGGGGAGAGGGAAGAAAGAAGACGTATTGGCCAGTTTTCTCATTTTTCAATCATGAAAATAGCAATACATAACCCCTTCTTCCAAATATTAAACCTCAGCCATCCCTTTTTGTGCCCCCAGATCCCGGTCTGCACACCTGCCCCCACCCACGCGAGCTTTCTCGGTTTAATTCATCTACACTAATCTTAGGTCTGCGTCTCCGATTTTGGCGATAGACGGAACACAGATTCATAAACTGCATATCCTTATTAGAGATGAGACGGGCTCAGCCCGAGCCCGAAAGCCCGAGCCCGACTCGGGCTCGGGCTCTGTAATTCACGATTGCGTTCGGGCTCGGGCTCGTGAAAAATTTCTCCTTTGTTGAACATACTTCTTGAAACAGATTTTAAAAAGTGATTCATGGGATAAATAGACGTACTTATTTTAAAAAATAGCGGCACGGGGACTAGAAGGTGTGTGAAGCTCCAAAATTTATTGTATCCTATTAATGAAGTAGTTCATTTTATTTGTCTTTAGCTGAAATTTCGGGCTCGGGCTCCAAAAAATGAGCCCGAACTCATCTCTAATCCCTATTACTTCCTTCTACGAAGTACTGATGTAAGACATTAAGAGAATTTGCAGACGATTATCTCTAGAACGACTGCACCGATTTTAATGAAATTTGCTATGTTGTACATACATTGATCCAATACAAAACAAATAATCATTCAATAATTGTAATACACACGCATGATCGTGCGTAACACACGTTGGAGTCGGTAGGTATGTAACAGTTGTTGCAGAATAAACAAAAACAAAAAAATTGGGTCCCCTCTGATATACAGGTCTCACAGCGTGATTTCATACTTGAAATAAGGCAGTTTATCATTTCCTGAGGCAATAGGTTCCACGCATTCATCAACTCTCTTTTCATTCCCTGGATGGTTTTCGAAGGGGGGTTGCGTTGCAGTTGCCCTGCCCAGAGCATCCCATACATGCTCTATAGCATTAAGGTCTGGAGATTTGGCTGGCCAATCCATCCGGCGAACATCCGCACTCTCTAGGAATTCGTCGACTAGAAGAGCTCTATGTGGCCTCGCGTTATCGTCCATTAAAATGAACTCAGGGCCAACTGCATCTCTGAAAAGTCGAACATAGGGCTCCACGACCTCATCGCTATACCTCACACCAGTCACAGTGCCTCTTTCAAAGACATGGAGAGGTGTGCGGCCATTCAACATGATGCCTGCCCAGACCATTAAACCTCCTCTGCGATAATGGTCGATTTCGTGAACATTGGAGGGTAGGTAGCGGGTTCCTGCTTCTCTCCATATAAACGTACGGCGAGAATTCCTGTTTAGGCTGAAACAGGACTCATCAGTGAAGACAACGGTCGCCCAATCATCTGTACTCCAATCTCTATGCTCTCTGCACCATGCTAGACGGATTCTCCTGTTCGTAGAAGTGAGCGGGAGGCAAACAGCAGGTCTTCTTGCAAACAACCCTCTCTCATGAAGTCTTTTGGAAACAGTCACCCTTGATACTCGAGCTCCTGTAGCTGCATACAAGTCACGAGAGAGCTGAGAATCCGTAGCACTCCTGTTACGCCTCCCTATAATGGACAAATGGCGATCTTCTCTGGCCGTCGTGGCTCTTGGACGGCCTTGCCCAGGATTCTCTCGATGGATCCAGTATCCTGGAACTGTTTCCATAAGTTACACACGACGTTGGGCGTTAAACTGAACTCTCTACAAATCTGGACTTGAGATTGGCCTGCTTCTAGCCTCCCCTCAATTCGCCACCTCATTACGTCATCTAAACGTTGGTGGTTACTAATTTTTACAGTTACAATTTGAAATTAACAGATTCATACTAGATAAAACCGAGAAATTCGCCGAGGTGTGCTAGCGAACGAAAAGCGTCTTAACTTACGCGTGCTTATAAAGTCTGTTTCTCAAATGACTCCGCCTACACGCACGAGTACGCTTACGTATTTTGACGTACAAAATTTGCATTTTTGTCTAGAAGCAGTGTGTCCACTACGGTATAAATGCCAAGTTCTTCGTTGGTAAACGTAAAACTAAAATCTTGATGCTTAGCATTTATCCTAGTGCAACTTCTATCATAATCAGGCAAGTAATATAGAGCATCCTTTCTTCTTTTCACGGTAGAATCTAAAGCTAGATGACAAAAAAAAAAAAAAAAAAAAACTGTCTGCCCTTTAAATCTACCACAGCATTTAAATTCTCCACTTTTAAGCCCGCAGTGAAAACCCATTTTAGCAAGATAGACGGAAACGCAACTTTACCCTTGTGACATTTATTTCGCCTGAAATAGTCTAAGAAATGCTTATCTCCGACATGTTCAACATTCAACATTAGTGCTTGGTGAATGTCGACATTTCCCTATGTAAGTGAGAAATAAGGATATTAGCAAATATTTCGGACATAACACTAAGCGACTATGTGAATGCTAACTTTCACCGGTGAAAGTCCACATTCTTCATATTTCGGATTTTCACGGTAATACTTTCACTTATATACATATACATGCATATTGTTGCGGAATTACTTTGCTACTCCTGGGGTTCGTCGTTCTAAAGTCCAGTTGGTGTAAAAAGTTCAAGTAAAAAGGCACTTGTCAGGATGAACACAAACTTTATTGCTTCTAGAACTTCGTAGAGCAATCAGCTGTACACAATACACAAGCACAATCTAGCAGTAACGTGCTTTTAACAGTCCGCTTAGATCAGAAGCTCTCACAAATGCTGTATTCCTCACACAAAATAAGTCACTTTCACTGGCAAAAATTCAGTGAAAATATACGAGAAATAACACTAACAGTCTCTCAAGATTCAGCGATGAAGAATTTACACACAGCACTTTGAAAACAGCTTCGTAAAGCAAGCTAAAACACAGCTTCTATAGCACTATCAATTCACAAGCGTACCGAGAGCTCCTCACACATCGAGCGTTCAACTCGCACTGACTCACTTCGGGGCGATGCCCGCTTCTATAAATAGTCGACGCAGGAGGTACAAGAGGTTTCCAGAAAAGTCAATTTCTCGAGGGTTCTACATAAAGCGTGAATTTTGATTACGTCATAGAAGAGAAATGTTAGGTTATTACGCGTTTTTAATGCAGGAAAAACAACTTCCAGGCCCCATTGGGAAAATCGCGCCAAATTACCAAAATGTCGCCAAGCTTGGCGACATTTTGGTCACTTTTGGCGAAATATCGCCAAATTTGGCGCCAAAAATAAGTCCTCAAAAGTGAAGAGATCTAAGCTCTAGGACTAATATTTCTCGAGTTTTCTAGAAATCCCATATATTTGAATGGGAAACCGAAACCTCCGTATCTCCGGTTCTAATTGGCCGATTTTGATGCAACAAAAAGCAAAATTTATCTATTTAAGCGTAGAATACGAATTTTAAACCATTTTAAGCCCCAGAGCAGCGGGTTGCCCCGAAAATTCGTAACATTGCCCCCTTCCCAAGGACTGCACGTCCCGGGCAGTACAATCCCCGGTTAGGAGGTCACACAAATATACAGTGTCCAACCTTTAACCAAATCTTAACAACATAATTTAAGCAAATAATCAATAAACACAGTAAGCAAATGCACTCTAATAAAGAAATAATATACATAATAAACAATTACACTAATAAGTAATCAATGTAATAAACAAATACACATTAATAAAAACCAATATATTACAAATATGTACACTAAACATGGCGTAAGTAGTGAGAGAAAGAGAGTTGAAGAAAGAGGAAGAGAAGAGAAAGACAGGAAAGGAATGAGAGATGAAAGAAAAGAGGAATAGTGACCATGGAATAGTGACCACGCCATAGTGACCATGGTCTGAGCTAATTACAACCGCGGTAGATGGCAGGCCGATCGTAATGTACAACTCTTGGCTTCGAGTTTGGTGACTTACGAATCCGTACGATGACGTCATTCAGCCGGTTTAGGACTGTGTAAGGACCGTCCCACGGCGATTGCAGCTTGGGAGACAGGCCTTTCCGTCGAGTAGGATTCCATAGCCAAACTTTGTCACCTGCGTTGAACTCGTGTCCCGTAGCCTTCGTGTCGTAGCGAGTCTTCATCTTTTCCGTGTTCAGGATGATCCGCTCCCGAGCAAAATGATGTACATCTTCAAACCGTGCCCGAAGGTTTTCCACGTACTCCTCTAGCGATGAAGGCGCATCTGGAGGGCGGCCGAACACTAGATCGGCGGGAAGACGAAGATCTCTGCCGAACAGCATCTGGGAAGGTGTGAAGCCGGTAGTCTCATGGACGGCGCTCCTATAGGCCAGCAGGAAGAGGGGGAGTTTCTTGTCCCAGTCCTCTTGATTCTTAGATACCAGAAGCGAGAGGTTGTTTAAAATTGTGCGATTGAACCTCTCCACCATGCCGTCGGATTGTGGGTGTAAAGGCGTGGTCTGGGTTTTGTCCATTCCGAGAAGTTGGCATAGTCCTTTAAAGACTGCAGAGGTAAAGTTCGTTCCTTGGTCGGAATGAAGTTGCAGAGGGGTTCCATATCTGGAAATCCATTCTTGCACCAGTACCTCTGCTACGGTCGTAGCTTCTTGATCGGGAATAGGAAACGCTTCGGACCATTTATAGAAGTAGTCAATGACAACTAGGATGTATTTGTTGCCATCCGAAGTTCGAGAAGAGGTCCCAGGATGTCGAGGGCAATCCTCTCAAAAGGCGCTCCTACATTATAACGATGTAGTCTTCCACGGCTTCGTTTCCTCGGGCCTTTACGGGCGGCACAGGCGTCACAAGCTTGACACCACTTTTCGACGTCGCCTCGAGCCCTAACCCAGTAGAAGCGCTCGCGAACTTTCTGCAGGGTCTTCATTACGCCAAAATGGCCTCCAGTTAAGCCGTTATGCAGCTCTTCTAGAACCTTCGGAATCCTCGAGCGAGGGAGTACTAACTGCCATCGGAGCATCTTGCCGTCGTCCGACTCCCATTTACGATACAGGACTCCATTCCTCAGGCGAAGCGAATCCCATAAAGCCCAGAACTGTTTTGTTGCCGGACTGTAAGATGATATTTCTTGCCAACTGGGCTTAGCGCTGGATTTTTCCATAAATTCCACAATAGGTTTGATGTCGCTGTCTGCTAATTGGTCCGCCCGAACATTTTCGTCACTCCAGGGATCTTGGGATGGTGTCGATGATGTAACTTGGCGGACAACGGGATGTTTCAGATGGTAATTTTTCTCTGCCCTGGAGCAATAGCGACAGCTGTCTATACAGGGCCTTCTTGACAAAGCATCTGCATTTCCATGAGATGCCCCTTTCCGATGACGTATCTCGATGTCATATTCTTGTAATCGCTGTATCCACCTGGCTATTTGGCCCTCTGGATTCTTGAAATTTAGAAGCCAGGTTAAAGAGGCATGGTCCGTTCGGAGTAGGAACTTTCGGCCGTACAGGTAATGATGGAAGTGCTCCACGGCTTTAATGATAGCAAGAAGTTCCTTTCTCGTAACACAATAGTTACGTTCTGCCTTTGAAAGGCACTTGCTCCAGTAAGCAATGACGTGTTCTTGGCCATGTATCTCCTGGGACAAAACTGCTCCAACACTCTCCTTACTTGCGTCTGTGTCCAGGATAAATGGCTTGTCAGGGTGAGGATACGACAGGATCGGCGAAGATGTTAAAGCCGTCTTCAGTTCGTTGAATGCGTCCTCACATTCCTCAGTCCATAGAAATTTCTGTCCGGTCTCGGTCAATTTGTGAAGAGGTCTTGCAATTTGAGAAAAGCCCTTCACGAATTTTCGATAGTAAGTACACAGACCGAGGAAACTTCTTAAGTCATGGATATTCTCGGGACGACTCCAGTTCTGGACTGCGGACGTCTTTTCGGGATCGGTTCGGACTCCGTGGGCGGATATTATGTGCCCGAGGTAACGTACTTCCCGACGGAACAAGTTGCACTTCGACGGACTTAGTTTCAAGTTTGCCTCTTTTAATTTCTGCAGTACCTTTCGAATGTTCTCGAGATGCTCTTCGAAAGTCCTTCCGACGATGATGATATCGTCCAAATAAACGAGACATGCTTCGTAGGAAAGTCCTCTCAACACTGTCTCCATTAGACGCTCGAATGTAGCCGGTGCGTTGCAGAGTCCAAAAGGCATAACTTTGAACTGCCACAATCCTTGTCCCGTGGTGAACGCAGTCTTTTCACGGTCATCGGGATGGATTTCTACTTGCCAGTAGCCACTCTTGAGATCCAGAGTGGAGAACCATTCATTTCCCGATAAAGTGTCCAATGTGTCGTCTATCCTGGGAAGAGGGTAGCTGTCTTTCTTGGTAATGTCATTCAGACGTCTATAGTCAACGCAGAACCGGGTGGAACCATCTTTCTTTCGGACCAAAACAATCGGCGAGGCCCACGGACTAGTCGATGGCTCGATGACGTCATCACGCTGCATCTCCTCTAAAAGTCGGTTCACCTCTTCTTGCTTAGCAAACGGCAGCCGCCTAGGATGTTGCTTGATGCTAGATTGTGCTTGTGTATTGTGTACAGCTGATTGCTCTACGAAGTTCTAGAAGCAATAAAGTTTGTGTTCCATCCTGACAAGTGCCTTTTTACTTGAACTTTTTACACCAACTGGACTTTAGAACGACGAACCCCAGGAGTATGGCTGGGTTTATGGCCCGTACGGCCAAAGTCACCGGAAGTACGGGAGATGAGGTCTTCAAATTCAGCTATTACTTTCTCCGCAGCGCTTCTCTGTTCTGCCGTTAACTCCACGTCTTGTATTAATTCCTTCGTCAGGCACTCGGAAGATTTAGCTGTCGTTTGGCTGATGTTCTTATTAATGCAGGTAACAGGAGTGCATGTCGCCAACACTTCATTTTTCTTTATCACCTTCGACTTGTCCGTCACATTTACTACTCTAACTGGAATTTCTGTTCTCGACAAGTCCACAAGTGTTGCTCCCACAAGCACTCCTCTGACGGAATCACTATTGCTTGGGTGTTCGATTAATCCAAAACGGAATTTATTGCTTTCTTTTACTGTTCCAGAAATTATGGAATCAGTTCTGGGAGGTAGAGTGATATCAGTCTGGGCTATTATTTGCTGAACAGGCAAAACAGTTTCATTTCTAATATCGAACGCAGCTATTTCTTCTGAGTCTGAACGAAGCTCATTATTCTTAAAGTCCAAATTAAACTTGTGTGGTTTTAAAAAGTCCAGTCCGAGAATAAAAGAGTCTGTAATATTGGCGACATATACCACATGGTCGTATCTGGCATTCCCAAACGTGATTTTTACTTGCGCTTTTCCGCCCACTTCGATCTTGTCACCTGTCACAGTCTGGAAGGTCAGCGAGGGCGGAGTCCAGATAATCTTCAAATTTAATTTCTTGGCCAGATCCGTCCTTAGGATGGTTACGTTCGCGCCAGTATCAATCACCATGTGGCATGGGGAACCATTAACATATCCCTGTACGAAGAGTCCATTACTGCCACCATTCACTGTTCACTGATGAAATCTGCAAGACTTGTAGGTGGGGCTTTTGACTATATGGTAACCTCCGCCCCGCGAGATGGCCACCTCCTAGTTTCCCTCTTTCATGTTCTTAGATTTCTCTTGCTGGTCTTGAGACTTTCGACCACAATGCTTTTGTACATGGCCTTCGACGCCACACTTCCAGCATTTTACTTTCTTTGGGCCATCTCTCGTTCTATCGGATCTTAATTTTCGCTCTATGAGATCTTCAATTCTCTTCAATCTGTTCTCGACGCTCTCTGTGTCTTTGTTAGCTTCCTCTTGGACCGTGACCGCTCTAACAGCATGCCGATCTTTTCTCACGGCCCGCTGGGCTGCCTCTAGCTTCATTGCGAACACCAGAGCAGACTTCAAATCCTGATAATCCTCCAACATGAGTGCCTTTTGGGTTTCTGGATCACGGATGGCTTCAATAAAATGACGCACCGCCATTTCTTCTCGGACATTATCAAGGTGGTCCATGTAGTCTAGATGACACAGCCTATCTGTGTCCGAAGCCAGCTCTTGAAGGGTCTCGCCAGATCTCTGCATCCTTGACTTAAGTTGGATTCTACTATATTCTTTCTGGCACTTCTCTCCGAATTTCATCTCCAAGGCACTGGCAAGGGCGTAAAAATCTCCTATCTTCGTCGCTCCGATAGTTTGCAATACATTAATTGCATCTCCGCTAAGGGAAACGGCCAGTTGATTAGCTTTCTCGGACTCGCTCCAACCATTGGCTCTGGCGACGATCGAAAATTGGGTCTTGTAAGCTTCCCAGGGAGTCTTTCCGTCATAGGCAGTAAGTTTCACTGCTGGGCGGTGTGAAGATAACCTGATGTTTTCGGGTAACTTTCCCACCTTTACGAGAGAGTCCAATTTTTCTTCAATTTTAGCTTCACATTCTTCATGTATTTTCGAAACTATATCTTCTTTCCAGTCTAGTTTCTCCTCAATTTTATTCTTAAATTCTTCCCGCATTCTGCAAATATCTTGCTGCAATTCTTTAACATTTTCTTCTATTTTTCCTTCAATTCTTTGTTCATATTTCGTTTGAGTTTCTTCTATGAGCGACATTCTTTTCTCCATTATCTCTTGATTTTCCTGCACACTCTTTTCGAATTTCTCTAATTTTCCCAAAGCAATCTCCATTTTCTCCAATCCCAATTTCATTCCTTCTTGTCCGGCTTCAATTTTCTTTTCTAAATCGGTCTGTCCTCTTCAATTTTCTTCTCTAAATCCGCCTTCATCTGTTCTTGTCCAGCTTTCATCTCGTCTTGTCCAGCTTTCATCTCTTTTTTTATCTCATCTTGACCGGATTTCATCTCGTCTTGTCCGGATTTCATTTCCTGCATCATATTCATCAGCTTTTGAAGTTGTTCTTCCATTTTTTTGTCTAGTCAAAACCATGAACTGGAAAATTAAAGTCTTTCTTTAGAATCCCCGATTCTGACACCAAATGTTGCGGAATTACTTTGCTACTCCTGGGGTTCGTCGTTCTAAAGTCCAGTTGGTGTAAAAAGTTCAAGTAAAAAGGCACTTGTCAGGATGGAACACAAACTTTATTGCTTCTAGAACTTCGTAGAGCAATCAGCTGTACACAATACACAAGCACAATCTAGCAGTAACGTGCTTTTAACAGTCCGCTTAGATCAGAAGCTCTCACAAATGCTGTATTCCTCACACAAAATAAGTCACTTTCACAGGCAAAAATTCAGTGAAAATATACGAGAAATAACACTAACAGTCTCTCAAGACTCAGCGATGAAGAATTTACACACAGCACTTTGAAAACAGCTTCGTAAAGCAAGCTAAAACACAGCTTCTATAGCACTATCAATTCACAAGCGTACCGAGAGCTCTTCACACATCGAGCGTTCAACTCGCACTGACTCACTTCGGGGCGATGCCCGCTTCTATAAATAGTCGACGCAGGAGGTACAAGAGGTTTCCAGAAAAGTCAATTTCTCGAGGGTTCTACATAAAGCGTGAATTTTGATTACGTCATAGAAGAGAAATGTTAGGTTATTACGCGTTTTTAATGCAGGAAAAACAACTTCCTGCGACATTTTGGAAGCGACATTTTCCTTGGCGACATTTTGGTCACTTTTGGCGAAATATCGCCAAATTTGGCGCCAAAAATAAGTCCTCAAAAGTGAAGAGATCTAAGCTCTAGGACTAATATTTCTCGAGTTTTCTAGAAATCCCATATATTTGAATGGGAAACCGAAACCTCCGTATCTCCGGTTCTAATTGGCCGATTTTGATGCAACAAAAAGCAAAATTTATCTATTTGAAGCGTAGAATACGAATTTTAAACCATTTTAAGCCCCAGAGCAGCGGGTTGCCCCGAAAATTCGTAACATTATATATATATATATATATATATAATATGGGGGTAGCCCCCACTAGCAGTCAGGCCGTCATTAAGACAAAGTTTGAGAATTGAATCATTTTTATTTAACACGATTCAATATCTGGATTAGCAAAGCAGTCATAATACAATTATAGAGCAAGAAGCAGTCAAAAAGCGAAAAGCGAGTAAAGTTCAGCGTGCAACTGCATTTAAATAGGGATAAGGCATTGAAGGTTGCAGACAGATTCCCTGCGATACGTAATAACACGTGACTAACTGGGCAGGAGCAGGGGGTATTAATGGGCTTGATTGGCCATAGTAATTTAGACAAGGCGGAGTCAAAGTCTACCAGGAAACACCATGTCTGGCGGATTTTTAGAGGGAAAAGACTTTAAGACTCATATGGCTCCGACGAGGCGAGCAAATTGCCGTTGTTTTGAGTAAAAGATTAGTAACAGTGACTCATATAAATATTAATTAGGAAAACTTAATTAAAAAGCCTAAAAGGGGTTTTTATATTACATCCCCCCTCTCCAAGACGCTTCCTACATCTCCGGAAAATGAGAAAAGTCTAAACTGACTTTATCTGCAATCTTTTTTTTTTTTTTTTTTTTTCCCCAAAATATACTATACTAAAATATTTTTTCAACACCATGCAATACAGGAACATGAAGCTAACATTTCAATACAAAAATTCTTATTGTCCTTGGCTTGTTATAAAACAATATGAAGTTCTTATAGTCTTTGGCTTGCTATAAATATAGTCCCTGGCTTGCTATAAAATAAAACAAGCTATCTACGTTTTCAACGAAATGTTTTGGCTTCTCACCATTTCAAGAAGAGGTATGTAGAGTAATATTATTATACTTTACATAAAAACATTCATTTTTAAGAAAATAAGAAACAATACTATAAAATTATATACAATGAATTATACACTTCTTCACAGTTATTCATGTGACAATTTCAACTTGTCAGGCGAGTAATACCTTTGTAATCTAGAAACATGTACTATTTCTGATTTTTCTTTTGTATGGACATTTGCTTTATTTATTTCATAGTTAACATCATTAATCTTTGCAAGGATTAAATAGGGGCCACTGAACGGTTGTGCTAATTTTCTTGTATTGGGGTATTTAAATTCCTCTAAGATGACTTCATCATTGGGATTGAAAGTTATGTCTACAAATCTGGCATCATAAAGAATTTTGTTTCTTTCGTGGTATTCTTTAGTTCTTTTGATGGCTATTTTTCTGGCTTCTGTGACTGGAGGATAAATACTTTCTTGTAAAGGATTTGGAAATTGAACATTACCATGCATTAAATAAGCAGGGGGAAACTTTGTTACAGAGTGAGGAGTTAAGTTATATTCCTGAGTTACTTCCTGTAATAATTTTGGCCATGGAATTTTTTTGGAAGACTCATTCACTTTGCATCTTAAACGGGTCATTATTGTCTGATTAAGTCTCTCTACCTTTCCATTGCATTCTGGCCTATGGGCAGTGGTCAGCAATTGCTTAACCTTATTATGCTTAAGAAATTTCTTAAAATGGGAGGAAGTAAATGAGGCATTTCTATCGCTTAAAATACTTTTAGGTACCTGAATGTTAAAAATTTGTTTGAGAAAATTAGTATAGGTTTCAGTAGTTATAGATTTAGATGCAAAAGACCACATGTATCTTGTATGATGATCAATTATTAAGGTTAAATATTTTTTAGTAGAATTATAATAGTTTAATCCCCCTACACTATCTAAGGCAATCAAATCAAATGGTTGGTCAGTTGGTGGCATAGATTGTAAAAGGCCAAAACGTTTTTTGCCTAGGTTTTTTATTTACCTGACAGGTGTGACAATGTTTGTTAAAATTTGAAATGTCTGAAGTTATATTTTGCCAGTAATATACAGGGGTAAGTAAATTATTTGTCTTTTGTATCCCTGGATGCCCGAATTTCTCATGAGCAATTTTGAGTAATTTATATCTTAACGAGAAGGGGATAACAATCTTTGTAAAACCTTTTTTACGAAAGCATAACACATTGTTAATTTCAGAAAAATTTCCAGTCAAATTATCATTTTTTTGAGCCTCTTGGATTTCATTTAATTGTAGAAGGTGTGAAACATGTGTAGATTCAATTTTCATTGTATTCTCACTATCATCAGAAATATCTCGAGACAACATATCAGCTTTGTTGTTTGTGGTACCTTTTGTGTACTTGATATCATACTCATACATACTTAATTGTAGTGACCACCGGAACAAACGTCCTTTTAAGTTTTTAACACTTTTGAGCCATTTTAAAGATTGGTGATCCGTATGTATGGTAAATTTTTGTCCAAACAAGTAATGATGAAATTTACTTAAAGCGTCCACAATAGCAAGGCATTCAAGTTCTGTAATACAGTAATTCTTCTCATAATCTTTCAGTGAACGGGAATGGAATGCTATTGGATGCAAGACACCCGAAACATCTGGCTGTTTTAAAATAGCACCAACACCAATTTGACTGGCATCTACAAAAATATGACATTCTTTTTTGGGATCAAAAATATTTAAAATTGGTTTGCATATGAGAGCATTTTTTAAGTTTTCAAAAGCCTCTTGGCACTCATTAGTCCATTGCCAAGGTTGGTCTTTTTTGAGGAGTTTATTTAAGGGATTTCTTAAAGTAGAATATTTATCTATGAATTTATGATACACATTTATCGAACCCAGAAATCGTTGTAAGGATTTTACGTTATGAGGAGGTTTTAATTTTTTGATGACTTCAATATTGCTGTCATCAGGTGTGACAATACCATTAGAAATTTCATAACCTAAAAATTGAATTTTAGTTTGGAAAAAGGAACACTTAGAAGATTTTAATTTTATATTTTCCTGTCTGCATACTTCAAAGATTTGATTTAAATGATCCTCAATACTTTCAGAGAAAATAATTAGATGTAGATTTGATTTTATGTTTAGTAAGAATTCTACGAATGGTTCTTTGAAAGATACTCGGGGAATTTTTCCACCCAAAAGGTAATTTTTTCCATTCAAATAACCCGCTGTTAGTTGCAAAAGCAAGCTTTTCTGTATCATCCGGATGAATGGGAATATGCCAGTAACCTGAGGCCATGTCTAATTTAGAGAAATATTTGCTTTTTCCTAAATTATCTATGAGCGTTTCGATTAAAGGTAAAGGTTCTGCATCTGGTTTGGTAATTTGATTTAATTTTCTGAAGTCTATGCATAATCTACTCTTTTTATTTTCATCCTTTTTAAAAACTAATGTCACGGGTGCTGAATAAGGTGATGAGCTCTCTTTAATAATAGCTTTCAATAATTCTTGTATCTGATTATCAATTTCCTCCTGTTGTTTTGGGGAAGTTTTATAGGGTCTTAAAGACACTGGTAAGTCGGATGTTAATCTTACCCTTTGAGGTTCGATCCTAATTTCCCCTACATCATATTTATTTCGCGCGAAAATATCATCATAGTTTCTTAATAATTCCTTTAATTGGCAAGGTTCTTCAGCCTTTTGAGTCTCCATACTTCCGCCGTTTCGATCCTGGCAACGTAGGCCTCCATCACCAGGGTCAGCATCAGAAGCATCGGTGGACTCGCAACGACTGTTTATTTTCTTGCCGTTTACTTTTTCTCGTGTACTTTCCTCAGCTTTGATTTCTGGTGCAATGTGTAAGGACAGATCGCCAGCCTTGGACTCGAAGAAGGTGATCAGTCTTCTCCATCCCTGCCTAACAACCTTTTTAACACAATCAATCACCAATTGAAACCCGACGCAACTTGGCAACTCCAAAATGGCATACGGTAGATCGGTATCGAGAATAAAAAACTCCACCGGCCTAACAATATTACCTATTCTTAATTGCAGGGTACAAGTTTTGTTAAGCTGTCAATTCAATTAAGATTCAATTTGAACGTACCCGGGTACTATTAACTGTCAATAATCATTTGGTTTATTTTGACCATTTTCCTCTGGTTTGTGAGGTAACGGTGATTTTACATCAACTTTAGTAGCCCTATTCACACACGATTGTCCCCAGTGGAAGGCGTTGGAAATTCCTAACTTAGCGCAAAATTTGCATGGGTTTGGGGGAAAATCTTGTGAAAAATGACTCTCATAATTTGTAGAAGTTACTTGAGGTCTGCCTTGGGTTGCCCCATAGAAATTTTGTTTAGGTCGAAATGTATTGTTTCGACCTCTTGGGCTCCACTTCTGCTGCGATTGCGTTTTGTACTTGTGTTCTGAGAACACCGGTTTATGTTCGGTCTTGGGTGTCTCATCGGGAACCTCATGTATTAGTTTATTAACTAACTGCAGCCATTCAGAAGGGGTATTTACCTCTTTAACTATGAGACAAGCTCTAATGTGCGGTGGCAAACCCACAGACAGACTTTCTAAAATATGTTTTGTATCCAGGTTAATCCTTCTCCCTAATTCTACTTTCTCTGTAAAATACTTATGTAAATCTTTAGCTTTCCCAGAGAAATTTACATTTTGAAAATCCATGAAGCTGGCACTCGGAGTGAAATAATGTTCTTCAAAAATTTGAATTATTTCTTGAAAAGAACTACAATTAAGGCACTGATTTACGAAAAGTTTCAAAGCCGAACCAGAAATAAATTTTCTGAAGTTTTTAAATTTCCATTCATTATCTAACTTAAATTCTTCTGTTTATTGGTTAAAATGAGCTAACCAAGCTGAAAAATGAATACCTAATTCCGGTTCAAACTTTAAAATTTCCGGAAAACCTTTAATTTCTTGAAATTTACAATTTATAGAATTTTTCTGACTTTTGCTATCTGTTAGAGAAGCAGTAGAATAGCTTAAATTTATCTCCTCAATTTTTTCTGTTATGGTTTGGGATTCCGCATCTATCCCACTAACTTCTTCCTCAGTCTGAGTGTCAGCCTCACTTGTTTCAGACTTTTCTTTACTCATTTTTATTGGATAAGTCTTACCACTCCTTAAAATCATACAAGTTTACACAAAAATACAGCAATTCACTCAAAATAAAAATAAATAACTCTAGCACATCTCTTATTTAATGATAATAACATGTAATCATATAAAAACATTACGATACCCAAATTATTAAATTTTTTTTAAAAACTCTATTCAGATATTTTAACTACTAAGACTTTCTCATAAATACTGTACATTTTCCTCGACTCTATTCCTTAAATAATAATATTCGATAACAGTATTATGTCCATTATATGAGCAAATAAAGAACCAAATCACTTACTTTTTCACAACTAAAAAAAAATCACACCACACCACACCACGATAACATATTCCAGCAAAAAGAAATCTTCGCACACTCTTATTAGATTCTATTTATTTTTTCATTTCCCCCCTTGACCTATTATTTCTTCGTATGCAGTAGTTTACTGATAACACGCTACAGATGAGTCGACCAGGAGAGCAGTTAACGAATGCCCATATGTTCTTTCTCTCTCACTTATTTTTTTCTTTTTACTTACGAGGCTTATAGAAGGAACACATTTTTTATTCGAAGATCCTTTGGTGCCCCATTTTCGATAGCACTCCGCAACAGCGTAAATCGGGAACTGGATGGGAGATGGTTGACCACGGGTTGCGCTATTTCTCCACTTGGGTTTAAGCAGAGGAGGGGGGCTGCCGGTGCAACAAATGAAGGACCCCGAAGGCGCATCTAGGATCCTGGGCACGTCGCATATGAAGGAAGCGGGATTCGCGAAACACGACCGTCGGCTCTGGCCAGGCATGGGACGTCGTTCAACGCAGCTTTTATTCTGGAAGGCTCCTGGTTCATCTCTCAGCTCCTGTTAGCTCCGCTTGACATTTTTTTTTTTAATTTAACATTTTTAACGCCGCAGATAACTGTCCTTCCGGCTTGTAATATGGGGGTAGCCCCCACTAGCAGTCAGGCCGTCATTAAGACAAAGTTTGAGAATTGAATCATTTTTATTTAACACGATTCAATATCTGGATTAGCAAAGCAGTCACAATACAATTATAGAGAAAGAAACAGTCAAAAAGCGAAAAGCGAGTAAAGTTCAGCGTGCAGCTGTATTTAAATAGGGATAAGGCATTGAAGGTTGCAGACAAAGGTTCCCTGCGATACGTAATAACACGTGACTAACTGGGCAGGAGCAGGGGGTATTAATGGGCTTGATTGGCCATAGTAATTTAGACAAGGCGGAGTCAAAGTCTACCAGGAAAAACCATGTCTGGCGGATTTTTAGAGGGAAAAGACGTTAAGACTCATATGGCTCCGACGAGGCGAGCTAATTGCCGTTGTTTTGAGTAAAAGATTCGTAATAGTGACTCATATAAATATTAATTAGGAAAACTTAATTAAAAAGCCTAAAAGGGGTTTTTATATTACATATATATACATATACATGCATATATATATATATATATATATATGGCTTTTACGTATGTTTTCTTATTCCCTATATCCTATTTACTTATTATATTTTAATCTACTGTTTTACCTGGATTTCCTTACTATAAGTTTATTTATCACTTGCTCGATCGATTAACTTAGGATTCCATATTACGTAAGTTAGCTATTCTACATTATATACTATTCTGTTTTATTATGCTGCAAAATGCGCTAATCTTTCAGAATATTTTTCAATTTTATACTATTATATTGTTATATGCATAAACACCAAAAATATCGCCAATATTTGGTAATATTCTTTCATCCTAATCCTTGCATGTCTTAAAATTTAGCTGCATTTGCGCGTTTGAGCTCCTGTGATTTACATCTTTCCTATTTATGCATATCAGTGTTTTATTTCAACTACGTATATAATGGCTTTTACGTATATGTTTTCTTATTCCCGTTATCCTATTTACTTATTATAGTTTAATCTACTGTTTTACCTGGATTTCCTTACTATGTAAGTTTATTTATCACTTGCTCGGTGAATAAACTTGGGACTCCACATTACGTAAGTTAGCTTATATATATCAAATAACATTCACACAATACTTTTATTGAACATGAAGACAGTTCAGGAATATTACAAAAACAAGCTGTCAAGACTCCAACAAAAGGTACTGTTTCATAGCCGGAGGTACTGCTAGACAGGAAATCTCTTCCGGTGATCGGAATCGTCGTCTGACGGCATATCGACTTAGATGCCTCAAAGACCTTGGCTTAAATTCCGTAGAAAAGTCATCGGCAAAGGCTTCTGCAATTCGTTCCCATAACTCTCGTTCTTCTTTTTCTCTTTCTGCACTGTCTTCTGGGTTTTGGAAACCTACTGACCTCTTGTTCTGTTCTATGCACCGACGCATGTCCTCGATGGGCAAATATGGACTCGGAATAGCCCTCCAGAGTAAACGGAAACATTGAATGAGATTCTTTTTAACTTTGGTGTTTAAATTTATCGCAGTATTAACAATCATGAAGGTGAATAGAGCGAAGAATTCGACAGAATAAAATGAGTCTTTGTCCAATCCACCCTTTTCCTTAGGCCTATAAATTAAATAAACTTAATGTAAGTAACTGCAGGATACAAGCAAGTGAATCGAATATATATATATAAATATAATTAATAAGTAAAACACAAGGAATATTACTGCAAAATTGACATACATAGTAGTCTTTAAAATGATAGGTATACGAAGAGGTTATATTTCTAATTTTCCATATTGTATTGCGAAGATCACAACTATATAGCGTTATAATTACTTTTTATATAACTAGGGGCCAAGGCCCCTAGACTCGCTACGCTCGCATTTTGTATGAGGCATTTGGCCCCTAAAAAGACTTACTCGTAAAAAAGGCATAATTTCAACAAACAAAACCCAAAAGTTGGATCAGGTAGAATGTTACCGAGCTACACATTGCTTGGTTCTTGCATGTTGCTTGGAACATAAAACTTTAAACCTCGCACTATTTGTAATTATGTGAAACCCATGGAACGCCTTGCGTATTAGCCAATTATGGCGAATTTTCATAATTTGGCGACTTACGTATATATGTATAGTTAATAATTAGCTCTAAGAAAACAGTACTTCGTATGTTTTCTTTGATAAAAACTACGGAACAGCTAGGATAGCTTGCCACCAATGGCGACTTTTCATTATTTGACGATTTACACATGCTCACAACCTATAATTACTGCTCATTTAAGGCTCCTGGAAAATCATTATCCATATTTTAATATACATAATCCTTTGCAGATTGGCGTATTTAACACCACGAATTATATCATCTCGCCGCGCTGGCAAATATCCATAGAGTACTATAACTGCTATAATGGCATAGTTAACGCCACCAAATATTTGTACTGGCAGCAAATACTCGAGCTGGATCGAACCGGCTTTAAAATATTCTGCATTTTAATTATTTTTCATTTTCAAGATATTGGGTTCTAACATTTTTGAACTCGCGGTTTAGATTCACCCTGCTTGTAAAGATACCATTTTGCCAGATCGTACCTAATGCCAAAATGGCGCTTTTAAAATCAGTTACAATTAGTTGTTCTGTTCTGGAAAAACGAATAATCTCTAATTCTAAACTCCTGTTGTCTAAGCGAACTTACTATTTGAAAATTGTCAACTTTGTGTAGCTTTTTTGTGTCAACTTTTGCGTTACTTATTTCATACTTTTTAATTTGGCGTAAAATGGATGTAATTCTACTTCATGTTTGACAATTTCACGCGATTCTACATACTTGGAATTGGTTTGTTGTAAAGGAATGAATGATTTTATGCCAAATCTGGTAACCATTATGTTTTATTTTTTCAGTTTTTTATTAATATCTTCAAAATAATTCGATTTTAGAAATTTAAGTCATTTTATCAGGTTCCTCGGAATTTTCCGTATCCGTGAACATGTTCTTTGAAATTCAAATCCCCACGTTTCAGGAGAAGATAGCCCAACAAGCTCTCAACGGCGGCGACAGCGGCCGTTACTCTTTTTTAGAATAGAGAGATACTCATGCATTGCAGACAATATCTTTCATAACAGTTTACTTACTACATTACTGTATGTATTACAGCATTGTAACAGTTCTAAACTTTAATCGTGTTTTATGAAATTTAGGAATTAGTACAATGTAAGGATAGTTGAAATTGTTATGTTGTGTAAATTGAGAAGTTTATAGAAAGCCAGAATTTTTTTCTTTTTTTTTTTTTTTTTTTGCAGACAACAATAGATAGATTAGTGGAGGAATAGATACTCTTATTTACAACTGAAGAGTCTAACAAAGTGTGATATAACTGTTTGCATTAATGCATAATGGTTGGAAGACTTACCTACATAAGTAACGATGAAGTGCTGCTTTAGAAAGTCTATTTGTGTATATGTGTATACATATACATGTGTGTGGAATATTTTAAGGGATGTTTGTATAAAAATAATGGGAGATGGGCATTTCGTGTTTCAGATTTCTGTTCTTAAATAGTTACTTTGACTTTAAGTTGGTTTTCCCACAATACACTATGTTTACAGCGGTTTTCTTTCCCGCGATAAAGCCTCATCTTTAACGCAAAA
The DNA here is from genome assembly GCA_038373885.1 of Cheiracanthium punctorium. NCBI lineage: Eukaryota > Metazoa > Arthropoda > Arachnida > Araneae > Cheiracanthiidae > Cheiracanthium > Cheiracanthium punctorium. Next base: position 42,140 of record JAWZYV010011767.1, read on the forward strand.
GGGGGAGTTCAACTTTATTTTTTTTTGTTATCAAATAATGGGAAAGCCATGATTCTTTTCAAATGATCACATGGCGATGACACGAGCTGTCAACCAGCGAGTATGGTTCTGTCCTGCCGAGAGGATTCGCGGCATTCTTATTGCTGCATACTTGTGAACAAGACACATTAATTAGCCTCGGGAAGAGCCTGTCCCGATTGTATTTACTCTGTATGCTGTTTGAACTAGACATTCCATTTGCTGCAAACAATGACCTTCAATGTAGTTCTCAAGAGGCATAGCTTGGTGTGGTCGTGCATTATCTTCCATCAGAATGCAATCATTGCTAATAGTACCGGCATGTGAGCAGACATACAGATCAAGGATCTCATTGTGTTGGAAAGAGTTTTATAATCGATGCGTTTGGCATAATTTATCATTCTTGTTTTTTTAATGTACTATATATTTTCAGAGTAAAATGACCATATAATCAATGCAGACATAATAATATTTTTTTTTAAATGCCATATAAACTTAACACATACTATTTCTTGAGTTGTATAATATAAATAAATTTCATAATTTAAAGAAATTTCCGATAAAACATAATTAAATATACATATAAAAAACTATTCATATCTAAAAATTATATGAAGATAGCTTATAACAGTTGAAATAATATGTAAGTTCTAAGTAAAAAAAACTTTTATAAATCTCATATAGCTTTCTGTCACATAAAATTTCTGTCACATTTCTAAATAAACAATTATTTAAAGTAGGAGAAAATTGTAAGATCTGAATGATCTCTTTAAAAGCCTAAGAAAATGAAGAAAAATCCTGAGGCCCAAAATAAGATTTAAAAAAAAAAAAAAAAAAAAAAAAAAAGCCTGACGCTCGGGAGATTTTCCTTTGCAGGAATGTTCCACCGAATATCTCGTTTGAGCTGCCCGTCCTAGTGTTTCCTGAACACATATAGCTCAAACGAGATTCAATCCATCCTCAATTGGGATTCTCATCAAAACGAGGGGAGTTCTGAATGTGTAAACATCTCGTTTTAAGGTGTAATTCCAAGAAAAATATAAAGTTAAATAAGTTTCATTTATGACTTACCAACGTGCTGTCTCCATATAAAATGCAGCATCCCAAAACATGCCCTTATAGATGCATGAGAAGTCACCAATCCTGTTAGGTATAATCCTTACCGGATTTAAGTAAGCTGAGGGCCATTCCAACTCCAAACCCAGCTTCATGAGCTCGATGTCTCCAACCATAAAGGCAGAGAGCAATATGTCTTTTCTGGGAAAGTAGTACTCTACTCCCTTATACATGCTGATGTCTGTTTTTTCGAAATGGCAGCAAAAGAATAGGTACTCGTAAGGTCTTATGTAATCGAAATCTTGTCCTCGTAAGACGCGCTCGCATATTCTAGTCATAGTGTCTACTACTGTGAGGGAATCTTTACAGCAGGCGATGAAAACTTCAAGGAATAGCCTGTACACACTTAACACTTCATCTGGATTTTTCAACGAGCATGTCCACAAAAACTTCTTCATGCATTCCTCGTGTTTCTCGAGATTCCATTCCTTTAAAAGTGACACTAAAGCGGCGATAAAGCACTCTTTCCACATTACAGAGTAGGACTTATCTATTCTTCGAGTTATTATGTCCACCCCATTCACACCATAAAAACCTCTGAAAAACTTGTAAACAATCTGGCGTTCGCTAGTTTCTGTGATCAGGCCGTACGTTACGACAGTTCTCTTTATATTACACAAATCAATATCTGCCGCTCCGTACCTTCTGAAGAAGAGTCTGTGTGACTTTTCGAATTTCATCGAGAACTCTTCCAGATTCAGATGGTTCACGATTGGAAAATTCGTTGGCACTAAAAACAACTCATTTTTTACAATGCAGTATAATTTTCCTTGAGAAAATTTAGAAAGTTTCAGCGTTTCAGTGCTCTTTTCAAAACCATATTGACATTTTTCCAGGTTAGCTAAAAATAAATAAATAAGGTAAGATTAGGTACATACCGGGCGTCCCAAAAATGACCGACGATTTGAAAAAATAAAAGAAAAAAATGGAAGACAATAGAAATGTGCGGTTTGCTGCATTATGCTTAGTGAAACAGGGAATTTATTCTTACCAATTTGCCAAATTAGTCAAAAAACAGATGGCGCTGATGTTCCGCACGCGTTTCGCCCTTTCAGATGGGTATTATTTCTACATACTACCGTATGCTTCGAAAATGGTTTATTCCCTGGAAAGCGTATTTTTATCGTTTTGGAATTTTATCGGACCACAATTTTGTTGAAACGAGGCGCAGTTTTCAAAGGAATTCAAAGTCAGAAATGACCCGGCAAACAGTACATTGCCCTTGACTACAAAACGCATACGCAAAGTGGTACGGATTGGTCTCTCTATTCGTCAGATCTGAAGCCATGCGAATTTTTTGAACGGGGGTGGGGTTGAAAGACCAGGTATATTGTCAAAATACGCAAACTGTAAATAAACTTCAACAATAAATTTCTGCTGTTTGTCAGAACATTCCAACTGAGATGTTTGAACGAGCCTTTGCAAATCTAGCTTCAGACTGCGTCACGTTGTTACTGCAAACGGTGGATATTTTAAAAACATTTTTTTTTAGTTTTTTTCTAGTCAGCAGTGCCATTTGGCGAAGAATTTTGTAAATAATTTTGAAAATTGGTTACAATAAATTCCCTGGTTACCTAAGCAGAATGCGGCAAACCGTACATTTCGATCACTTTCCGTTTTCCTTTAATTGGTTTTTCAAATCGTCATTTTTGGGACACCCGGTATATATACATATACATATAATTAGTAAGTAAAACACAAAGAATATTACTGCAAAAATGACACCCCTTAGGGGGGAAAAAAAGTACATATATCAGAACCAGAGGGCCAAAACAGTATGAAATTCGAAATACAATGAACCAAATTATACCAGAATGAATGGAATGGAAATTATAACCTCTGGGACATTCTTCAAGAGCCATACCCAGAAGATTATAATTAAATATAAACAAAATAGCAGGATTTTAGTTGTGTGGCATATCAAAAGAAATATTCACTCTACACATTTAGGCCCTATCCTACTAAAGAAAAACAAATACATAATTAATTTTATAGCAAAATAATCGAAAAACACTGCAAAACAGATATACCCAACAAGAACAATGCATATTGTATATATATATATATATATATATATATATATATATAATATATATATATACCGGCTGCCAGGGGCGTAGCCAAGGGGGGGGGGGTCATAACCCCCCCCATGAGGAATTTTTTGCCATTCAAAATGTATATTCTACACTCACTTATCACACACATGTATGCATATATGTGAGTTGCAGTAGTAACCCACCCCCCATGAAAAATTTCTGGCTACGCCCCTGCCGAGTGCGTCAAAAGTTCGTGCAAACTTTAAAAAATCATTAAAATAGAACAAATGATGATATAAAAAAGTGTGGTTTGCACGAATGTCAACAGAAACAGGGTGGATTTTTTTTTTAAGAACAAAAAAAGTTCAAAAATGACCGATAGGTGGCGCTGCTATGCATATACACCAAGATGATTTATGCAAATCAAGTTGTCAATAAGATACTTAGATGCACGTGGACTCTTCAATCGATGCCAACATCATGCTGTTGCTGTCGTTACAAGATAAAGCGTTCATTATCAAGCTCTTTCATAAGAAGGACGAATCAACAACAAACGCACTGAGGAAATTTCGCACTGCAAAATAAATCTCTGAAAATATAGAATTGTGTTTTCGACGAGTGTGTGGACACGGCACACTCGTGGATTATGATGCTCATTTCAAGCAGTATTTAAAATGGCGAAGTATTTACTTGGAATATGCCTGGCGAATATTGTAAAACAGTTTCATTAGGTGATTTTGAGATAGATTTCGATTCCAAAGATGTGTTTTATGGTACAAGAAAGAGTTCATTCCTATTTTAACGCTCCCACTCTCGCCAACCTAAAAAAACGCAGCACTTTGAAGAGCTTTGTAGTCAAGGGTCTGGGAGTCATGCACAAGTTTCAACGGTCGCAAAAGAACTGATAGATGTAAACTGAAGTGGACAAATTAGCGATAAACGCACCAGTTAAGGAATTTGAAGACACTCAATTATTAAAATTACATTAATTGGCAACCCAAAATAAATAAATAAGTAACGGAATGCTCTACTTACATGTTGTTCCAAATCTCTATTTTAATTATAAATTACGGTTGCCACAGAAATACGAAAAATCGTCATGGTAACTGCATATGTTTAATTATCGCCACCTTGGTGAGAGTCGTGGCGTTAAAGTAGGAATCAACCCAAGAAAGATAAACACGGCACACTCATAGATTATGATGCACATTCGAAACAATATTTAAAACGGTGTAGTATAGTTGGAATATACTTGGCGAATTGATTGTAAAATAGTTTTACTAAGCGATTTTAATATAGATTTCGATTTCAAAGATGGGTTTTATTTTACAATGAAGAAAAATACGGCATACTTATTAATGATACCCTTTCCAACTTAATGGAATTATTAAGAAAAATGAAAATCAAACGACGCATTCGACGTTATTCGACGCGAGGGTAGATCACGCGCAGTACGACACATAAATTATTATACGCTTTTAATATATAGCACTTTAGAGTGTATTTAAAATCTGGAAATGTGTTTCAGATTTTCTTTCTTTCTTTTTACTTTTTTTTTGTCGGCACTGTAAAAACGTCTAAAAATTTTGCCAGCACTGTAAAGTTATCTGAAAATATTTCTGCTCTGTGTTTCGATTCTATATTTTCAAACAGTGGTTGGATGAACGGCGTTTGAAGTACAGTTAAAGAATCTTCTGAAAAGATAGAAGTATCCTCAATAAAATGAAAAAGTTTCTTGTAGGTGTCGCCGTGTCTTCCGTTTTAAATTAAACCGACAAGGACAAGCTTCATCCACTGATTGAAACAGTTATTGTTAATCTTCAGAATGTTCAACCATCATGGAAACTGTATTTTTTAAAAAATCCCTGAGATCTGTGACGAAGATTTTGCATTTCAGGAAATGGAAACTTATAAGTGACTTAGAAATATTAAAAGGCATAAATTAACAAATTTGAAATTCACAATCTTCGTTATTCCTTTAAATATAGTAGGAAAGGAAAAAAGAAAATTAGTTAATTTCAGATATCAGTTTTTAATAAAACTTAAGGTTGTAAAGCTCTTGACATAAGTCTACTACTAAACAGTAACTGAGCACGAAAAATTTACTTGGACAATTAATTGCAGCGAGTCTAACTTTTCTATTTTAATATTACATATTAAATAATCTCAAGTAAAATGGTGGATTTTTTAAATTCTTGCATTCTTTTTTTATACCCTTTGTTAACATTTAACTAAAATTTTAAACTGCGTTATAAAATTTTAGTTAAAAGAAACACTTAACTAAATTTTAAAGTGCGATAGTCGTATGATGTTTCCTAAGAGCAACAAATTAGAGTTAGTGCAATTTTTTTTATCATTTTATGCTGTTTTGTTTTTTTTCCTCAACTCACAATTTGGCTTGGGGTACAGATAATGCTTATTCATGTTTATTTTTTAAGTAAAATTGTATATACATATATAGCTATAAACACACGTATAAACCAGTTTCAACGCATTGGTGACCATTTAAAATTTCTGATTATTTTCTTTCTTTATTTTTTTCTCCTTATTTTTCTTCTAATTACACTTCTTGGTAACTTTTTCAAACTGTAGAGCAATGCAGGCAAACTCTCCTGTTAACTTTGAAGGCTGAAACTTCATATATCAGGTCAGGCAAACCTTTTGTTTATCATGCGGCAATTTCTTTCACGGACAAGTTCAAATGCGCCATGCAACTCATCATCATAGATGCTTCCTTACGTTTACAGGCATAAAGGCAAAATATTAACCCTTTAACGCGCAGTGTTCCCGCTCTAGGAACACCAAACTCTGACGTTTTGACTGTTGCCAGTCACGAAGAATAGATTTGATTTCTATAAAAATAGTTGCGGGTGACATAGCTCCACAAGAATCCTTTACTTTTTAGCACGTCATTTCCCGTAAATAAAATGGTCACGATTACTTTTTAACAGCACTGACATCTGCTGAAAAATGGAAGAATGCGAGAACAGCTGGATAGATTGTCCACTGCTGGAAAAAGAGCAGCTGTTGCCATTGCTCGACTTAACTACCAGCAAGATGGCGGACGATCGAAACGTTCATCTCGTGCCACAAATCTAGAGACCCTTTTTTGACGTAGCTGGTTGTGCCGCACAGCCAGAAAAAAGGTCTCTAGATCTGGGGCACGCGATGAACGTTTCGATCGTCCGCCATCTTGCTGGTAGTTAAGTCGAGCGATGGCAACAGCTGCCCTTTTTTCAGAATTGGGAAAGGGTTGCGCCTCAAAGGGTTGATACAGGTAGGCTGTAGCTCAACGAAGAAAAGTAAAAATTGTTGTTTAGAGTTATAGGATGCTAGAATTAATTTTTAGAATGTTTGGTAGAGGATGCAGATGAGAGATGACTCGATTTTTGATGACAATGTATTTTGGAGAGTACATAAATACTTCTATTTGAAGCAACATCGTAAATTATAAGAAATAATACATTTCCTGGCACGAAATTATTTCACAAGTCTCAAAACAATAAGTGGGCACAAGGATGCAATGCGCCACTTGAAATCCTCCAATGCACCACGATTTGGCCACTCCTGTCATATACGGTAGTCCTTGTTGTATCGCGCTTGTCGGGAGACAAGAAAAATGCACGATATAACCGGGTGCGCGATGTATCCGGCGGAGTTGATGAAATTTTAATTTTATAAACGCATGTACCTTGAGACAAAATGACAAAATAATAATAGAGGGTGTCCGATAAGTCCTTGATACATTTCAAAAATTCACAGAAAAGCAACAAATTGTTGTATGAATATAAGGTTCGCACAGTAATGCTTCACAGAATTAAGAATTTATATTTTCATCTGAAAACAAATTACTTCCAAAATGTGTCCATAGATGGCGCTGCATCTCCAGTTTTCTGCAGTGAAAGCCAGTAGGGATTTTTCATGAGTTTCAAATAGCATTGACGGTCCAGGAATATTCATTCTAGCTAAGGCGACTGCAACTGAGAAAGCGCATTGCGTAGGTTAGTATTTCGAATCAAATTCCATAACTACATTTCCAAGAAAGTTTTGTTACATGTTTATTATAAACCCATCGAGTCGAAGCAGCATTTTGGCCTGGCATAAAATTTGAGAATGGAAACGTTTTAGACAGGGAAAGAAGTGGTCGGCTATGAAGATCGGACGAGACTGTACAGGACATTCGAGAAGCTTCCAGTGGCGGTACAGTACCACCTATGAATTTGGAAGTAATTTTTTTTACGATGTCAAAAAAAAAAAAAAAAAAACATCTCGTGAATCTGTGAAGTATTATTGTACAAATCGCATATTCATACGATAATTTGTTGCTTTTCTATGAATTTTTTAAATGTGTCACGGATTTTTCGGACACCCTGTATAATTAAAGATAGTAACTTAAATAATAAACATCAGTGGCGGCTCGTCATTAAGGGCCAGAGGGGCCTGGCCCCACCGACCAACCACCGTCTAAATCAAAGTATATTCCTATTATGTACGACAGTTCATTCAATAATTTACCTTCATTAAAAAAATGCACGTATTTTACTCTATTTTAATACTATCCATTAAAAAAGCACTTAAAAAAGCGATAGTTATACGATTTTCCCCCCATCTAAGCCATGCATGGGCCATGGGCTGGCTTGCCCTGAATTGGGCGTCTTTTCTTCGTTCATCGGGTTGACATATTTGGCATTGAGCACAAAAGCCATATTGACGCGGCATTAACTTGGCTTCCAAGCGGCTTATTTGGCGTTGTCTTCTGGGCCCAGATCTCCGGGCCCTAGCATGGTGATTTTCACGACTGTACAGGGAAATTTCGTCAATCGGTAGCTATTGGCGAAATTTTCCGCTTAGGAGGAAATCATTTTTTATGTGCGTGATCGTATTTTTGCAGTGCAGTCAGATATTTTTCTGTTTTGTTTTCTTGATTTACGAAAAGTGATGCACGAATGTCTTTTTTACATATGTTGATAGTGATTTTAAAATAAATAAATCATCAAAAAATTATGAACAGGCAGCTATAAAGAACAGAAATATTAAATAATTAAATATAGCTTTTTGTTTAGTAATAAAGTAAACTTTTCAATTTAACCTAGTTAGGTAAAAAATAGCAAAAGTTGTATAGTCATTTTGATAATCATTTGTCATTTGAGAAATCTGTAATACTTACACTGTGTGCACGTGGGGATAGGTTGTCTATATGTATATATATTTTCGCGATTTTAATGGGCACCATTTTTTTTTCGGGCCCCACCACTGAAACAGGTCAAGAGCCGCCACTGATAAACATAGAGGTTTAATGTACCCTTTTGTTATGCAAAGGCATAACGGCTGAGCGTTTTTCAATCATTCTCTGGAAATGTTGAAGTTTAACCCATTTGTGCCTGGATATTTTTGCGACTTTCTTCGATTTTCACTGATAACAGAAATAATAGATAAATTTCTGATGTCAACTTCTTGAACAAGGGATGATTTCTTTTAAAATCATTATGCATAAAAATCGAAATATCAACATCCTACTTGGTCATGTTAAAATATTTTGTAAAGTTGAGGCTCAATACTCATGAATAAAGGATAGGAAAAATAAATAACGTTTTCGACTAATAGCGAAAATGCCGTCCCAAAAAAGGGGCACTAGGCATAAATGGGTAATACCTCACAAGTATATGCGAAGTTTTCAAGATTACTTCAAGTATAAAATACAATTTTTTCCCCAAAGTTCCCAGAGTTCATTCACACGGGGACCGCAGACTTCGAATTTTCATAGAAGGAATCTCCAGACCACACAGTGGGGGTATATCATATTTCAGTAAACAACGAAGGTGCAGTGCAAGGAAAATCGGTTCGCCAGGCGCAGTCAAAGAACTCATAAATTTTCAGATTTGCAAGAAAAGGGGAAGCCCCATGTGATTTTTTTTTATCTCCATTGGCTACAGTTAAAAATATGCAGTGGATACTGTGACATTGAGCCAAAAACACAAGAATTAGCCAAATTGGCGTAAGTCAAGCTACAGAACTTCAGTAACGGTTTTGTCAGATGGATTTGAAATTTCAAAAATGCAAGCCAGGGCTCTCGGAAGATCGGAGGGTTTGAGACTGATGTCTCATTCCTAGAGATCGACCGATGCTCTGAACTCGGCGTCAACTGTTCCACTGACGCCTCTTCCTGTGGTTGGGAAATACTTACAAGATGTTCGTTAATTTTGAAAATCCTTTCGTTTGACGTACAAGAATTTAGTCTATTAAAAATCATTTCTTATGAGATCAACTGTTCCGCTGATACGTCTCTTCCTGCGGTTGGGAAATATCGCCTATTCCTGCTGATGAAGATTGTGAAAATTCTTCCGTCTGAGTTATAAGAATTTCGTTGATTCCAAAAAAATCATTTCTTATGAGATCGAACTGTTCCAGCTGATGAAGAATTTTTCGTGGTGCATTAACTGTATATGAAGCGAAATTAGTGAAATGAACTATGAAAAGAACACTAGATCATCGCAATATCGTGGACTATGAACTATGAGAAAAACTCTAGACAATCGCAATACCGTGGACTTAGTGATACTATATCAAATCTCACAGACTTTGTGAGACATCGCAATAGTGTGGACTTGGTGACAATATATCGCGAAATTAGAGAAACTTTAGAATTATGAACTCCTTCGAAAATTTGTAAAACTGATGCAGGAGAGTTTTGAACTTGAAAGGTATTATTACATCTGCTCCAACATGGTATGATAAATTTAATTTTACCATATTATGTATATTAAAAGTATTTTAGTATTTTTGAAATAGTATTTTATGTGTATTATGTTGGTATAATTAATAATCATTTGAAGAATTTTCTAGATAAATATTTTATAAGTAAAAAGACTTTTTAAAATAAGTTTGTTAATATTCAAAATTGAAGGGTACCCGATATTTTAGTATAATTCTCTGAAATAATTGATCGTAAAGTATTAATTATTATTGAATGACATATTTAGGAAGTGTTGATTCTAACTGTGTGTGCAATGAATATCTAATATATAAAATTCTCCTGTCACAGTGTTAGTCACCTAACTCCTCCGAAACCACTCGACCAATTTTAATGAAATTTTCTATGTATATTCGTTAGGTCATAGAATAGGTTTTTAACTATGTCTCATACCCCTAAGTCATAAGGGCGGTCCACCCCAAAATGTTTAGCCCCCGAGTGCTATTAATTTCAATCAGGATTTCTGTGTAGACATTAGCGTGTCGAATCACTTTTCAAATGTGTTTGCCAGATAATGTGGAGAGGAGGGGGGAAGTCTATAAAATGTTGAAAGTCACACAAGGTTTGCAATTTTTGATAATGGATCGCTAAATGTGGTGCCAAAACGCGACAATTTATTATAAATATATTTCGCGTATAGTTAGAAAACGCCTGGCGTATATTGTAAAAGAATTTTTTTAGCGATTTTAATATAGATTTCTATTCCGAAGAAGTGCTATGTGGAACAAGAAAGGAAAACACGGTACACTCATGGATTATGATGTCCATTCCAAACAGTATTTAAAATGTCTTTGCGGAATAGTTGGAATATGCCTACAGGAAGAACATGCCTGGAGGAAATTCTAAACAGTTTCAGGTGGCGATTTTAAGATAGATTTCGATTCCAAAGATGTGTTTTATGGTACAAGAAAGAGTTTATTCCTATTTTAGCGCCCCCACTCTCGCCAACCTAAAAAATTCCCGTACTTTGGCGAGCTTTGCAGTCATGGGTCTCTGGGAGTTATGCACAAGTTTCATCGGTACATACGTATTTTCCAGGCGGTCCGCCAAGACAAGTAATTTTTTCGCCAAGATAAATGCCAGGCACATGAAATTGTTGATGGTTTGGAATACGATTGGCAATGTATTTAAAATCTATGAAAAAGTAGTTTGGCGGAAGTGACCGCCGGGATAATACGTAAGTACCGTTTCAACGCACCCAAAAGAACTAGGTGATAACTAAAGTAAACAAACTAGCGATAAAGCGCCAGTTAAGGAATTTGAAGACATTTAATTATTAAAACTACATTAATTGGTAATCCAAAATAAATAAAAATGTAACGGCATGCTGTACTTACATATTGTTCCAAATCGCCATTTTAATTCTAAATTACGATTGCTACATAAATGCAAAAAATCGTCATGGTAACTGCATATGTTTAATCATCGCCTCTTTATCGAGAGTAGAGGCGTTAAAGTAGGAAACAATATATAAAACGGTGAAGTATAGTTGTGATATACTTGGCGAAGATTGTAAAATAGTTTTAGTAGGCGATTTTAAGATAGATTTCGATTCCAAAGATGGGTTTTATGAAATAAGAAAGAAAAATACAGCACAGTCATGAATAATGATAACACTTTCCAACTTAACGGAATAAGGACGAAAAATAGGGACGACGCATAAATTATGATTCGATATAGTGCGTATTTAAAATCTGAAAGTGTTTCAGATTTTCATCCTTTTTTTTTGGGGGGGGGAATTTTTTATGGAATGACTATCAATAAGTCTCAAGGCCAAACTATGTCTGTTTGTGGATTAGATTTGAGCACACCATGTTTTTCACACGGACAGTTATACGTGGCGTGCTCTCGAGTGGGCAAACCATACAGGTGGGCATCCAGTTTGTTTGTGTTATCTAAAGATGGGAATAACAAAAAATATTGTATACTCTATTGCGTTAAGGGATTGATATTATTTTTTAGTAAAATTATTGTAATTAGTAATATATATAAATTTAAAGAATAAATTACAATGAATTAAAAATATAAATGTTTGGTATTGTGTTATTTTTATATTCCAGCATCGTTCACAGCCAGGGGCGTAGCCAAGGGGGGGGGGTTAGGGGGGTCATAACCTCACCCCCATGAGGAATTTTTGCCATACAAAATGTATATTCTTCACTCCCACATCACACACATGTATGCATATATGTGAGTTGCAGTAGTCGAAACCCCCCCCCCCATGAAAAATTTCTGGCTACGCCCCTGTACACAGCGCTCCATGCCTCTTCCACTCATATACCACATCCTCACAAACTTACAATAAGTTAGTAATTTCTTTCTACTGAAATAATCCTAGGAATAATTTATATGGCAAAACAACGTTTGCCGGGTCAGCTAGTAATATATTAATATAAATAAAGACATGTCTGGAAAAAATATAGTTATTATTTGAGTAAACAAAATTTCAGGATTTAGTGGTGTCCATATGGGGATACATTTCAGGTAAGATTTCAATGTTTCTCTTTTAATGCACAGCGCAAAATTTGTACTAACCATTATAATGATCATTGGCTCCCCTTTTAAATAAAAACTAAACAATCCTTCCCCCCTAAATTATAACACCTTTTTATTTTACACAAAGACAATTCATTTCCTGTTGAAGAATCTATCCGAATTTGCTTCGATTTTTCTCTCATAACCTCTTTCCAGCAAAGGTTGGCGAGAGAAAATTAATTAGTTGCATCTCATCTATGTGATTAGGGTATAGTGTATATATTGTGTATTAAGGCAAACCTGCTCGAGGAAAATCTGACTAGGATGAGGGGTGCCTTGGTCGCAGAACTTTCTGGGGGTTCTAACGCGTATTCACGTTATATCTGGAGAAAACCGACCAAAACTCCAGCACGTTAGATCGACAGCCCCGGGTTGGGACCCGAACCCGGGACCTTCCACTTGAGCCGGCTACCATTTTGAGTGACTTATTCATTCGGCCTTGGTGAGGCCCTATGTGATTGGAAATGCAATTTTTAAAATGCGGTGTATGTTTTTTTCAACGGAAGAGAAATCTTGTTGATTTATTAAATTTGTACACCGTTATTGCCGCTATATTTTTATGATAACTTGACGATTTTTTCCTTATTTTTTAGCGTGTCCGGCTGTGCCCGGCACAGTCAGCTGCGTCAAAAAAAGGGTCTCTAGATCTGTGGCACGCGATGAACGTTTCGATCGTCCGCCATCTTGCTGGTAGTTAAGTCGAGCGATGGCAACGGCTGCCCTTTTTTCAGCATTGGGCAATCTCTCCAGCTGTTCTTCGCATTCTTGCATTTTTCAGCAGATGTCAGCACTGTTAAAAATAATCTGACCATTTTTTTACGGGTAATGACGTGCTAAAAAGTAAAGGATTCTTATGGAGCTGTATCACCCGAAACTATTTTTATAGAAATCAAATCTATTCTTCGTGACTGGCAGCAGTCAAAACGTCAGAGTTTGGTGTTCCCAGAGCGGGATCACTGCGCCTTAAAGGGTTAACTTACCAACAAGTTTGAATGATTTCAGTTTGTTTGTCCGTTTTGTTGTTCACACGTCCAGTGTCCAACTGTCATAAATATACACCGATATGTGCGAAATTTTTATTTCCTATGTACAGTACCATGTACCCTTTGAAAATAGTGTAAGTAGCATTTACAGTTCTTTTACAGGAGAAAAAAAAAATCAAATACATCGCACTCTATGGGCAGTCCTCCTTGAAAACGTATTTTAGAGATTCAGTTTTTTGAAAGAAAACAATGTTGGCATACATAATATTAAAGCTCTCAGAGTAATGCTCTCCACTGAAAATAGTGCCTGCATTATTCAAAAGTTCTTTTACAGGAACACTCAAAAGAATTCTAATACATTACAATCTGTGGCATTTCAGAGACACTAATACAGGGCTAGCACGAGACAATGAGTATAAATTTTTTAATTTTTTCAGTCAAACGATGGATTCTTTTAAATCTCTTTTACAAGGTCTCATAAAAGCACATATATAGTGATAATACAACATTATCTTATCTCCGAAATCTCGCCAGATTTAAGGAAAATACATTGCCAATTTCGCGCAAAAATACTGATGTGTTGGAAAGTGTTTTATAATCAATGCGTTTGGCATGATTTATCTTTCTTGTTGCTATGTGTGAAGCCGCTTTTTGTCAATAATTATTAAATTTTAGCAAATCAAGTTTTTTTGTAATCCATATCATTAGTGGGAACGTGTATATGTGTATCCACATTATTTATTCTCTTGCCACAGCATGAGAATTAACCCTTTGAGGCGCAACCCTTTCCCAATGCTGAAAAAAGGGCAGCCGTTGCCATCGCTCGACTTAACTACCAGCAAGATGGCGGACGATCGAAACATTCATCGCGAGCCACAGCGTCAAAAAAGGGTCTCTAGATCTGTGGCTCGCGATGAACGTTTCGATCGTCCGCCATCTTGCTGGTAAATAAGTCGAGCGATGGCAACGGCTGCCCTTTTTGTAGCATTGGGCAATCTGTCCGGCTATTCTCGCATTCTTCCATTTTTCAGCGGATGTCAGTGCTGTTAAAAATAATCGTGACCATTTTTGTTACGGGAAATGACGTGCTAAAATGTAAAGGATTCTCGTGGAGCTATGTCACCCGAAACTGTTTTTATAGAAATCAAATCTATTCTTCGGGACTGGCAACAGTCAAAACATCAGAGTTGGGTGTTCCCAGAGCAGGCACACTGATCGTTAAAGGGTTAAATGAAGTGAAGGAAATATTAATTTACTTACGAATGCGTGTACGGAGAAATTCCTCCGGGCCAATAAAATGATGCTGGATGCGATTAAGAACACTGTCCAGGTCTGGTTTATAGCTCTCTGAAAAGGAAAAATTATTTTTAAAAATTGTAAATTCTGTAACCGTGCAACATGTCCTCTTTGAGAAAAGAGTTAGCATTTTTATGTAGATGAAGCACGGTGGCCAGGTACTATAAATACAGGAGGTCGGACGAAGGGAAATAAAATCATGTCTATTTTTTTTTTAATAGTATGTTGTGGACTTACCTCTGAGAATTAAATTCCTGTGATATGGTGTCCTGCACCTCCGGGACACAGAATTACAGCCTTAAAATGGCGCCAAAGATTTTATTAGGACACTCTGTACAAGGTATCTCACAAATATTAGCGAAAAAAAATTTAGGGGAGGTATAGAACATATAAAGCAGGGGCGTAGCCAGAATTTTTTCATGGGGGGGGTGTTACGACTACTACAACTCATATATATGTATACGTGGGTGTGACAATGTAGTGAAGAATATACATTTTGTATGGCAAAAAATTCCTCATGAGGGGGTTATGACCCCCCTAACCCCCCCTTGGCTACGCCCCTGTAATAAAGGATTCAGAATCACATAGCAATGTGGGGGTCAAAAACATATCATACACCGTTAAAGGTCTTGCCACAAAACTGTTAGTGATGTTTTCTAGAATGCTTTAATAAAACTTATTTACTTTTCCTTAAAAAGATCAGTATTTTTTTTTTTTTTTTTACGGAATACGGCCAGCGTTACGCCCTATGAAGGGACTGGCAAGATAACACCCAAGCTCAAGCAGGGAATCGAACCCGGACCCGAGGTTAGAACGTTTCTAAAATAATTAATAATCTATATTTAACCAAGAAAATAAATAAACGAATTCAGGCATTCAAAAATATACGCATTACGTGGTTTCGAAGGTGTAGTAAAAAATGTACGTGTTTACTCGCGTAATAGACGCACTATTTTTGGCTTTTTTTCATGCCGAAAGTCTAGGCGCGACTACTATGTGGAAAAATCTACAGCGTACTATTGTACACTCTGATGCTGAAACATTACTGGTATTATAATAACATTACAAACTTACCAAATGTTTCCAGATTATCTGACGTGTATTAAATAATCTTTTCGTCAGTTGTACACAAAAAAGGGACATTTATCTTTTCATAGTAAAATTTTTATAGGCATAAATGAAGATCAAATACGTGACTACGACTTCTATGCGGGGAAAATATTTTGACGATTTTTTCTGTTTCAAAACGGGGGTGCGACTATTATGCGAGGGCGACTATTACGCGAGTAAACACGGTATGTTATTATTCTTATATTCATATGAACATGGAATTTATAGAAAATTGTGGGATTTTCCCCTTCAAGTTAGTAAAGCTGCCCCGGGCATGGCTGAGGACGAGGAGAGCTAGATAGTGGTTGAAGATTAGTTAGCTGACAATATAGTCGAAAACCCAAATAGGGTAGGCAGCTATTTCACCCTGAATCTGAATCGTTAGCCATTACATCACCAGGGCGGCGCTGAACTAAACTGATCGGTATAAATGATATTTGAGTTTGAATGCTGTAATTTTAAGAGGATAAACCCTTCTTTATAAAACTTGATAAAGTAATTTACCATGTTTACTCGCGTAATAGTCGCGCTCTTTTTTTTTTTTTGCCAATTTTTCATGGTGAAAGTCTGGTTGCGACTATTATGCCGGGAAATCTGCTGCAGAATATTGTACACTCTAAAGTTAAAACATTACTGATATTATGATAAAATTACTAACTTACCAAACGCTTCTCACCAAATGCGTATATTAAATAATCTTTTCGTCAGTCGCAGACAAAAAAGTTTTTTTTTTTTTTTTTTTTAAATATTCTTACATAAATGAATGTCAAATATGTGACTGTAACTTTTATTCGGGGAAAATATTTTCACGATTTTTTCTGCTTCAAAACAGGCGGTACGACTATTATTCAAAGGGCGACTATTACGCGAGTAAACACGGTAACTAATGCTTCAACGGCTTTTATGGAGCGATTTTTAACCGGTGTATGAAAACAGTGTTTTCGACCTTATATTGCTACTTGATTTTGAATCCTTTTTTTGTTCGTTGCCTCCCCTAAGAGTTTGCGGCTATAGTTTTGAGACACACTCTGTATCTATATCCTTCCTCATTTATTAAACTGATTTCTCTTAACCCTTTGAGGCGCAACCCTTTCCCAATGCTGAAAAAAAGGCAGCCGTTGCCATTGCTCAACTTACCAGCAAGATGGCGGACGATCGAAACGTCGATCGTCCGCCATCTTGCTGGTAGTTAAGTCGAGCGATGGCAACGGCTGCCCTTTTTTCAGCATTGGACAATCTATCCATCTGTTCTTCGCATTCTTCCATTTTTCAGCAGATGTCAGTGCTGTTTAAAAATAATCGTTACCATTTTTTGACGGGAAATGACGTGCTAAAAAGTAAAGGATTCTCGTGGAGCTATGTCACCCGTCACTATTTTTATAGAAATCCAATCTATTCTTCGTGACTGGCAACAGTCAAAACGTCAGAGTTGGGTGTTCCCAGAGCGGGATCACTGCACATTAAAGGGTTAAACAGAACAGTGCCCTAATAAACTCTCTAACATGATTTTATGAAAGGCAGGGGCACATTAAATAATTTTAAATTTCTTTGCTGTGAGGAGTCTCTGTCTTTGTCCACCAAACATTTATAAATGCATTAAAGGGTTAAGTAAACTAAAACTATTAAGAAATTCGTAAATAACGTATACATTGCAAATATTAAAGTAAGAGAGTACATTTTCTTCTTGAGCGTGTGTGTGTGAGGGTAGGGGGGGGATATGAGTAATTGCCAAATTTCCTATTTTAGCTTGGTCAAGGAAATTTGAATTTTGCTCGAATATTTTTTGAGAGGGTGTAAGGACCGTTTCGGGTGGTACAAAGAAAACGCCCCATTTTCAGCTATGAAATGTCTCCTTGTATAACATTAGAGACTTTTTGCTTGTGTGGAAGGATAAACTTCTCACAGCAGATGGGCACTTAGTTAGGCTTTAAGCAGTCCTTTTTCTTTTCTTTTCTTTTTTGGAGGGGTGCTATTTACATCGATATTTGCTCTTTTAACCATTTCACACCAGTT
Organism: Cheiracanthium punctorium; assembly: GCA_038373885.1. Classification (NCBI taxonomy): domain Eukaryota; kingdom Metazoa; phylum Arthropoda; class Arachnida; order Araneae; family Cheiracanthiidae; genus Cheiracanthium; species Cheiracanthium punctorium. The sequence continues at coordinate 59,998 of JAWZYV010011767.1, forward strand.
TTATTTTGAGTGTTCTTATTAGTTAAGTTGTTAGACTCGTTTTGATTAAAAAAATAAAATAATAATAAAAACTATAGTCGCCTACTAGTTTTTGAATAACTCTAAAAACCAAATAAATGATGTCATAGAGTCGAAAAAATTCGGAATGTTCTATCATAAACTTTACTGTGCATTCTTATCTCTACTTATTATAAAAGAAGGTGTCTGTGTGTGTGTGTGTCTGTCGGCAGCGTTACGGACAAACGGCTACACCTAGAAACGCCAAATTTGGTACTCTGGAAGATGTAAATATGTAGTTGTGCACCTCGAAGCGATTTTTTCAAAATTTGACCTAGATTTTTTTTTATTTTATGTTTTATGCGATTTTTGGCATTTTTTCTCACCTAATTCGTAATGACGGCGGAAATTACGCTTGCAGCAAAACGGCATTTGTATCATCGGATAGAGGAGAAAATTTTCTTTTAAAAACAGTTTGTTTTGAATACGTAACATGATTTACCGATTTTTAGGAATTTTTTTACTAACCATGTGTTTCGACAAATTTTTCGTAAAATAATTTTAAAACTGTCGCATCTTGAATTCTATCCGTCATAACTTTTTGATATTTTGACAAATCGTGAAACATTCTTTTCTCTATCTTTTAAAACAAAAACGAAAAAATTATGTAAATTAGATGATTTTTTACGAATTTTAATGCAGCCCAATGTTTAGAATTTAATAGCATCAACGCGATCTTACGCCATTCATTACATTGCGATCACGGCACGAGAATTTATGTTCAGTTGTTGCCACAGAAAGGATTAGAAAAAAGGGTTTTTTCAACCAATCGAGTTTTTAAATGGGATATCGGAATTTCAATTCGCAAGTGAGGATCTATGACGTCAAATGCTTTAAGATACGTAAAAATTACGCCATAATTTTAAAACATTTATCCCTTTTTTTAACACAAGGAGGCGATATTTTGATTAAAACTTACTTTAGAAATAAACTGAGAAATTCATGAATATTATTATTATTATAAGTGGCATTTTAATCCGTGCTTACTTAAAAATTGAAATATTTTAACGCGGCTGAAAATGTTCTTTATTTTAAAAGCTACAAAATTCATTTTAAAGCGGGATATATTAAAAATTTTCTATTTACTTTTTTATTTTTCGCATTTAATTATGTTGCAGGCATATATGTTTCCTAACATATGCATGTTGCGAGTATAGTTTAATTTTAACGTTGGATTACGTTCCTCCATAGTGTCCTATTCTAAATTTCAATGTCGTTGTAAATTTTAATATGATACCTTTTGAAAGCTATTGAGCAAAATATCCAAATTAACTCCCTCAACCAACCGGGGTATCTTTTACGGTAGTTAAACAGTGACGTCATAAATTTTAAAAAACGCCTGAAATTTGTAAACTCTGCAACTCTAACGCCCTGTCACAGTTATAGCGATTCTAAATCGCTCCTCGAGATTACAAAATTTGATGGGTACTTACGTATTATCCCAGCGGTCCGCCAAGACAAGCGAATTTTTGACAAGATAAATGCCGGGCACGTGAAATTATTAATGGTTTTGAATACGATTGGCGACAATTTAGCAACTCATTTGACTAAAAAATAGTTTGGCGAGAATGACCGCCGGGATAATACGTAAGTACCGTTTGATGTTTTCAGTAGACAGAACTATGAAGGATTTATAAGTATCTTTATATTGGATACATGGATATTTAAGTTGGCACTGCTTGAATATTTTTCACCACGGTGAGATTAAATGTTTGCGGTGCTAAATACGCCAATCTTACAAAACTATGCATAAATTAAACATGTATGGAGAGCTTCCTTAATAGCAACTATTATGTAAATGAATAATGTTAATGGTAATGCGTAAATTGCAAAGAATCGCCATAGAATAAAAAAGTCCCATTTGTGCGAAATAATGTAAGCTGTTTCGTTAAATTGAGCATTAAAGAGGGAGAAGCGAAGATAGATAGTATTAATATGCGTAATAGGTAGTATTATTAGATTTGTAAGGGTAATATGAATAAATCACAATATAGTACGTTTATAAATGTTTCATGATATTAAAAGTGTTCTGTTTATCTTTTTTCAAGGGTTGTTTTACAACCAACTGAACGATAAGTAATTCTAATTTGCGTTGATATATCCCGCAGTAATTTCAACAGAGGAGATTACTTGACCTTTTTTTAAAGTGAAATTCTGTTTTGTCACATGCAGATATGATTTTAGTGAAATATTCGCTTCTTCCCGTATGAAGAGCGGGTACTCAGCTGTTTTAAAATAAACAGTTGTCCATTTCATGTAGTGTCTGAGGTATTTAATGCTACAACTTGAACCTAAAAACAGTATGATGTAGAAATAACACATTTTGAAAGTCGGGAGTTCTCTGCAAACCGCCAAGCTTTTCACTTTTCTGATCGCGAATGACACTGACGTAGTTTTTTGAGTCATTATATTGCAATGATGCCAGGTTAGTACTCATGACGCTAACTTTACATCATAAGTCAAATAATTTTGCTTTTATTTTAGATTCACATCACTGGAATTAATTGGAATTACACATGTAAGGAAAATTTTCGTTTCCTACCGTGCGAAGAACGGGCACGCAGCTAGTAATCAATATTCCTATTAGTCTTATACATGGTGAATTAATTTAAACTCGCGGTACTAGGGAACTGGTATCTTTAGTTCCTCTGAGCAGATACGAATAAAACTTCCTACACACCTTACTCTGTTTCTAAGATTCAAATCCTATGTCGAAAAGAAAAATCATTTTAAATATTGCTTAAAGTGGGCCCCAAGCGTTGACCGTTAACTCACAGCCTACAGGTTTCGGGTTTGATTGCAGGTGAAAGGTAGCTTTTATGTGCACAAAACCATAGGCGCACCCACAGAGGGGGCTATGGGGGCTCAAGCCCCCCTAAAGGTGGAAAGTAAGACGTGAAAGCATTAAGCATTGAAAATTGTCCCTAATGGATTATTTTTTCTTTTTAAAAATTGTCTTTAAATTATTTCTAAAGTAATTTCTACAAAAAAAAAAAATATAAAAAAAATGCTATTTTTTAAATAAATATACTCAGCTGTTCGAGCCTCGTCAGGGGGACTTCCCCTGAACCCCGCTAATTTTTTAGTTTTATTATTACCATGCGAAAACGATATTAATTGACTATGTCATTTTATCTCTTATCTTTCTCGTATTTCGCCTGGTGACCCTATGTTGAAATTTTTATGATTGTGACCTATTTATAGAAAAATACATGTGATGCATATTCTCCAGCTTACGAAATATTGTAACAATAGATTAAAGCTGTTGTGAACTCATAGTATTTAAATACATGTAAAATTATGTCGCATTTTTGGGACACAATTTTCGGACAATTTTCAATAAAGGGGGTGAGAGATAAAATGACAGTCAGTAACACTTACAGTTAGTGTACGAAATACAGTTATTCTCGGTCTCAACGATACTGAAAAGATCAGATAATTATTTGACTATAACGAGTTACATCGCTTATGTGCAAGTTGTTCTATGGGCAAGTCAAGTGGCACAGAATATTCTGACGTTTTAAGAGAGTTATAACTATAATCAAGGTCGCTATAACCGAGTTCAGGCAGAATTTGTAGCCCACCCCCTAAACTAAAATCCTGGGTGCGCCGCTGCACAAAACTAATGTGTAATTCTTGTCTGGTGTTGAGTTTTCTCATGATCATTAACATCGTCCTCAGCTGATCAGGTCGAGTGCCTGTAATATGCGAAGTATGCACTAAAAAGCAGTTGTGTTGGTATCATTCAGTATCGGGTATTCGTCAAGGAGTTTTACTTAAAAATATATATTGTAGGGGCCCTTGGACTGCTGCTCCCTTGCATCCTGCTAAGTACAGTCCTGTGTATGCCTGTCAAAATAAAGCTTCACAGTCCCGTGATATTCTATGGAAAAAGGTATTTCACCCACAGTAAGGGCCAGGTCATCGCCATGTTGGGTTTAGGACAGTGAAAGTTTTCGGAGTCTTATGACAAAATCACAAATAAAAGCAATATTACGCATTTAAGTTACTTCCGATATAAACTATGCAAAAAGACCGTATAGACAAATGAAATGATTTATTTTTATAGCAAAAATTTCTGCATAACTTGCACCTCAGTAATATTAAAAATATAGGTAAATGGGATAAATTTTTCATAAAAGTTTGTATATGGTGACTAAATAGAAACTAACAATGTTTCTTTTCAGTTTCTTGAAATTAAAATGTTTTAAAGAATATAAAGTTTCCTGGTAGAAATTTTTCCAAAAATGCAAAACAATTTGGTGGGAAATTAAGTGTTCAAGTGCCCCAGATGAGTTGCTGATAAACAGGCCCTCTGCTCATACTTCTATTACGTAACATAAAAAGTTTTATTATGTAAATTAAAGAATAAAATAAAAACATATAGTAAAAATGATGATGTGATTTTATGAGAAGTTTATCGAGCTTTATTAAGCTCAAATTTATGAGTCACAGAGTTATGTCTATAATAATAACTGAAGTTTTCAAAAACAAAATGACAAAACTTAAGAAAGATAGTTTAAAATTTTAGGTACGCATTACAAGTTGTTCGCAGTCTATAGAATAAACACGGTGAGTAGATCTTGTGTTTGCCCAATATTTCAGGCGCCTGTGTATAGAATACATTCGTTATGGCTAGGTACGTATCCAGAAAAAATATTTCGGAGGAGGTCCAAATGGTACAGAAGGCAGAATTTTTCACAAAAAGACTATATCATTATCATTTTAGTAACAAAATCAAGATTTCGGACTGGGGGGGGGGGGGGGGGTCCGGACCCACTGGCCTCCCCCCCCCTTAAATACGTTCTTGATTGTGAAAGATCATGCACTAATAATAATTATTATTATTATTAACAGGATTGAACAATAAAAAAAATAATAGAATGGTACACATTATTCAGACAGAAATCAAAAACTTTACTTATGATTTGAGTGCATAAAGCAAAACTATTATAACAAATATTAACTATTATAACTATAATTAAGTTATTATTAACAGCAGTGGCCTACACAAATTTCTTTTGAGTTGGGGAAGGGTTATGAACAAAAGCTTTATGTTAAAAACTAAAATATATGCACTTTATATTAAAAACTTTTCGTGAAGGGGGGTTGACACCCCCCCTTGCGTACGTCACTGGTTACTTGTAATCAACACAAGCAAATATGTATACATTACTGAAATATTTATTAAAAACTTTTCATTGGATTTTAGTGTATAAAGCAGAGCTATTATTACTAATTTTTATTAATTATAATCATTAAATTATTATTATTAATAATAATAATAGCAGAATTAAGCACGGAGACAAAATAACATAATAGGACACATTATATAGGCATTTATCAAAAACTTTTCGTTGAATTATGCAAAGCAATGCTACTTTTAATTATTAAAGAAATGTTTAACCACACTTCCAAAAGAGAAAGAAGTAGCTGAGTTTGGAAGGAAGGAAGTATAAAGCGCGTTCCTTTAGTTGGGTACACGTACGTCACATCTTCATAAAACGTTACTGCAGTGCAAGAATAGTACAGATGGAAGTTTAAAACAATGTTTTAGTACATGAAACAGGTAGTTATAAAATGAAACTATAATAATACACACTTACTGTATTTTGGAGCCATTATGTTCACGCAGATTATCAGCGTTGTTTAAAAGCAGCATATACAAGCACAACAAAGCAGTCGCCCCACTTACTACGTCAAGAAAAGCACTGGTTGGAGAAGAAATCACGTGACATTGACCTTTGCCCCACGAGGGGTTCGGGGGCTACAGATATGAAGTTGGCGTCTCTGGGGAGAGGATACGAGGGGAGCAGTCTTGATCTTCTTCCCCCAAAATGACTGAAAAAATGTGATTAAAATTTTCAATGATCGTGATATGCTTTGACTTAACACAGTTGATAATGCTAAATGAATTTACTTTCCAAATAATTAATATGTTTTCAATTTTACACTTCAACAAATTTGTTAATGAAATTTTACATGTGCAATATTAAATTTCCCATATATCAGCAAATGTTAATTATGACATTAAAATTAATCTGGGCTTAAGATGACCTCATAAAAATAGATAATAGCTTATGGGGTATAAAACTGTCATTTCTTTTTAATTTTCGGTGTTTTTCATTACCACCTAAAGTGATCAATCCTTATAAATAAAAATTAAATTATGTTTGTCAGTTTGTGGATTTGATTAGTATACAAATCCACAAAAATGGACCTATCAGCCTGAAATTTTGCACAGATATGTAAAATAATATAGAATAAATGATAGTCCACTTTAAAACTTTGAAAGTCCACCCGTTCCCGGAATTTAAGTTTTTTATATTCTCCACGCTGAAAGCTTTCCGTAATTGTAACCCCCAGTGGCGGATTATTGCAAGTTTGTCCGGGGGGGGGGGCGGTTAGTTAGAAGATTGACATATATATCCCTTTTATGGAAGTAAAATAGGATCTTTTACATTAATTTCTTTTGTCTCGGGGGGGGGGGGAGCGGTCGCCCCTCCGCCCCCTTTAATCCGCCCTTAGTCACCCCTGTAGTGAAAAAGTTTGAAATAAGCATCGCGGTTGCCATGTGTGGCGATTTTGCCGAATAAAATGTTTTAAATTCTTAAAGTAAAAATAAAAGAATAATAATGATTTATTTGTTGTTGTTAGTTTATATTCGTAAGGTTATTTGTTTTAATTATAATAGCGTGTGCATGGGAAATCAGAGCAGGAATGAAATGTTTTATACGCAAAACAATAATAATTGTAGATTTCCGAGGCTAATATGTAAAATTTTTTAGTTTGGCGAAAAATAAAATGGCTGATATGCCGATTTTGGCAAAGTGAGTTCTAGCGGTTTTTCACAGTTTTCGGATTGGCGCAATTTACTGAGAGCTTAAGGAAATAGATTTTTGAAAACAAGTGCATAAGTTTTATTCGAATATAGCGTTAAATTTTAATAATCCGTGCAAAAATAATGCAGTTATTAAGGGATTTCAATCGATCTATCTTCAGAATTTTCGCCAATTGCGTACATTGATTTAAGTTATTAGTTTATTTCTTATTCGCTTTCTAAAAAATTTCTTTTATTTATAAAATATACTTAAAGGTCATTAATACATGACACATCTACAAAACAAAATTTATGTAATACTTATTCAAAAATAATGATAATAATAACATAGTGAAAAACATGTTAAATTATTTTTGTTTGTTTTCTAAACTTTTTTTTTCAAATATTTTTTCTATCAACGTAATTTTGTCGCATCTTTTTCCCCTTGATATCTGAACAAGCACTTTTAAATGAAGCTTTTTCTTTGCTGATGACTTTGAAAATAAATAAATAAATTTGAAATAGGAGTTAATTTTTATTCTTACAGCAGATGTATCGTGAATATGCGTTGAGCCCCTTAGAAAGTCCTCCGACCAACGCACTCCGCGTCTTAGGCAGATCCCCAATCACAGTGCCATAATCACAGAAAAAAACATCCTGTCTTTATCTGAGATGTCACGTCCTGTCTAAGATGTCACGAGATCAGAACTATAGGAGGATCCTAAATCATTCGAGTATAACATGTCTTTCCCCCCCCCCTAAATTGCCCTTTCTTTTTTTCTTTCGATAGTTCGACAGAGAAGAGACGTTTTTCGATTATACAGTCAATGCTCATTATTACGAACTAGCAAGTTATACCGAATACATTCCCATAGAACAATAGTCACCAAACCCCGGGCGGCGAACCGGTGCCAGTCCGTAGACCAAATAATACTGGGGAAAAAACAGTCCACCCGGTGTTAAACGATAAAATAAAAACTTTTTGAAAAAACACACATAAAATGTTACGATACGATCGTTTCGACCAAAAATTCTTTCGGTCTTCATCAGTCAAAGCCCTTCGTCTCGCTAAACAGAGGGAACTGAAAAAGATAAACAAACGAGCATGTTGCCACATGGAAAAAAGAAAAGGCGAACAAAACCACGGAGAAAAAGGGGAAGGGATAAAAAGAAAAGAAAAGAAGGACAAGCAAAAAGACATAAATAAATAATAATAACAATAATAATAAAAAGCAAAAAAGAACGCACGAACACAAACACACACAAAAAAGAAAAACAAAAAAACCAGACAGCACAGCAAATTTGCATCAAACTTGCAGTAAGCTTGATTTATCAAGTCAATAAACTTGCATTAAGCTTGAAAATTTCAAGCGTGTAAGCTTAATGCAAGCTTGAATCAAGTGTTCAAGTTTACACTTGCCCAACTTGCATTAAGCTTGGCATAGCAAGCTTGAATCAAGCTTGACATAGCAAGCTTAATTCAAACTTACTACACTCTAAAAAATTTTCCTAAAAAAAAAATTCCTAAATACATGGGGCGCCGGTCGGCGAACTCGCCCCATATATTTTATTTTTCCACGCATTTTCCCCTCTACGCTGAAACCTCAAGCTATTTTAATCTGTTTCCGTCTAGCGTTCGCGACTGGGATCGATCTCGGGACCTAAGGTGTGGGAAGCCAGCGTCCTAACCACCATGCCAATCTGACTCGAGGTGACATGACTAAAGTTTGAAGTGACTGTTATGGTTGTCACGCCGTTTTTTGGCGAGATTGATCAGTATTGGCCGATGCCATCTACCTCTTTTATTTTTCCATGGGATGAATCAAAATTAAAATAATGTTATGTGTGATTTATAGACTCTACTAATAGGGAAATAAGCATAATATAAACTTAAAAGCAGCACACGTTTTAAAACTTTCAATATCGCAACACTCATGTTGGGCAATATTGGCCAAAATCGAGACAAACGACTGATTTTGAAATCAATTTTGTAGTATATTTGTATTTTATTTTGAAGAATTTCAATATTTGGAAATATAGAATCTTTTTTTTTAAATTCTATGGTCAAGTACATTTATGACTGATGATAAATTATTTGTTATGTGGATGTGGCTTTCCAAATCAAGCAGTCATCAAGTTGTATTCAAGCTTGACAGTTCAAATGACTTAAATTCGGCGGGAAAATATTTGCTGACTCATTTTTTTGTAATCTCCAAGCTTGCTGCAAGCTTAAAATGAATTGAACTGTCAAGCTTGTATTAATACGTCAAATTCAAAGAAATGTGAAGCTTGATTTAAGCTTATGTCCTGCCTGGAACAGAACAATCAAAATAACAAAAAAAAAAAAAAAAAAAAAAAAAAAAAAAAAAAGAACATAAAAGCTCAAATATTCTTTTTTTTTTAAACAGAACAAACAAAAGAACAAAAAACAATGCTAACATAAAAACGCAAATATTAATATATGTGTGTGTGTGTGCTTATGTTATTTTAGTTTTTTGTGTTATTTATGCTAGTTTTGTTTATAAAAACATAAATATTAAATATATATGTGTGTGTGTGTGCGCGCGTGCGTGTGTGTGTGTGCTATTTTCGTTTTTTGTTCTGTTTTCTTTTGTTCTTTTTTGCTTTTTATTATCATTGTTATGATTATTTATTTATGTCTTTTTGTTTGTCCTTATTTTCTTCTTTTTATCCCTTCCCCTTTTTTCTCCGTGGTTCTGTTCGCCTTTTCTTTTTTCCATGTGGCAACATGCTCGTTTGTTTATCTTTTTCAGTTCCCCCTGTTTAGTGAGACGAAGAGCTTTAACTGATGAAGACCAAAATAGTTTTTGGTCGAAACGGTCGTATCGTGTTATAAGTAACATTTTATGTGTGTGGTTTTTCACAAGTTTTAATATATTTTATTTTATCAAATAGTACTGCACCGTCGCCCAAGGAACATTAAATTATTTCCATTTTATTAACTGCGATGCATTTTTCTTGGGTTTGTGCTAATTTATACCTTGGTAACACAAGAAATTTTGGAACTATTTTAAATTACTTTATTATTTAAGGCATTTCATGATTCAACATTTCGTGAATTAAAATTTTAGACAGAAAATTTAAAATAAATGCGCTTTCCTGCAAGAATACGGGAAAAAAAGGGGAAAAAAACTGAAACAACGGATAAACTGGGCATAAGCAAGACACTTTAGTTGTCGTTATCTCCTATTACACACAGATGGGACAGTCTCGTTGCAAAGAAGCAAGCTCAGGAATCTCATTGATTTAGGTTTCTCGTGAGTAAAAATGTGTAATCACTTTGTATTCATTTTTTGGTGTAAATGTATTTTATTTTAAAGGTATATATAAGTACAATTAAAATTAATAATCCAACCTAAAATATAAACAATCAACTCGTCCCCTCCCCTTTTCGGGCCAGGATAAAATTATCAAACGTTGACCGGTCAGCGGCGGTAAAAAAAGTGGGCCAACAGTTGTATAACTCAATTTTACGAACTATCCGAGTGGTCCCTACGGGCAGGGCCAGTTCCGTAGAGGGGGGGGGGGTTGTGGGGGTGTCAACCCCCCCCCCCCAACTTTATGAAAAAGTACTTTTGTCGGCAAAATCGTCAGGTGCCAAAGGACTGCCGGCAAATTTCAGCTTTAACCACCAATCTGTTAAGTATTATGAGTATAAATTACCAGTTCTGCTGACAGTTTATTTTAAGTTATACTATATCATGAACATAGTTTTCTTAATATTTTCATTTTTCATTTTAGTGATTTACGTGCCAGTAAAAAGTCCCCTTTGTCCCCTCAAGCCAACTTCATTCTAGATTATTTCAGTGTAACGTAGTTTGTATTAAAGGTAAACCTGCACATTGGGTATCAGCTTGGGGTTGGCGTGTTCACACTACATCTGGAGAAAACCGCCAAAAAACGCATGAGCGTTAGAACTACTGCGCGAGATTCAGAATCCTGGACGTGCACTTCAACCATTCCCAATATTTAGTGATTCTAGCCACTAATTTCATCAATGAAAATTAGGTGTAGCGGTGTAAGTAATTTGTTTGCATTGATTGTTGATTTGTTAGAATTGATTGAAGAATTTTGAGATGATTGAATAGCAATTGTTTACACTTTATACTTTACTCGTAATGAAATTGAATACCACAGCATATTTTACATGTATTTGTTAAGTAAAAAATGTCAGGTAATATTGGTATATGTTTTTGAAGGCATATTGGTGTACTTTGTCGGCAAATTTTGACTTTACACCCCCCACCACCACCACCAACAACAACAACAGCAACAGCAACATTTTTGCTTGAAACCGGCCCTGCATACGGGTTAGTAAAAACGATTGTCATTGATTCGTCTGATTTTTGGTCTTCAATTAGACCCTTTAAGAACTATCATCGTTTTAAAATAAATAAAATCTTTGCGTAAAAGACATACATAAAATGATACTCATAAGATACGATCCTTTCGACTGAAAATTTATTCCGTCTTCATCACTCATAGCTCTTAATCTCACTAAACAGTGGGAACCACGGAGATATGTAATAGGAGTGGACACTCTCCATAGCTGCTGTGCTGCATTTTTGGTACCCCAAATAAGTTTCAATTATGTAAGCATTGGAAATCTAGTGCGGTAAAAGAATAAAGCATTTCTCCAGCTGACTGATAACTAGTTTTACACGTTTTTAATTTTCCAACCTAGCCTAGCATATGAACGAGATTATGAACAAGGGCACAAAATTTTAATAATTTTTTTCACTTTTTCTTACGTTGTTGCCTTGGTAACAAATGAATTAAAAAAGGGAAAAAAGGTTATATCTTAAGACAGTAGCATAGCCTGAAATTTTTCATGGGGGGGGGGGGGGGAGGGTTACTACTACTGCAACTCATATATATGCATACGTGTGTCGGATAAGGGAGTGAAAAAATATATTTTTTGTATGGCAAAAAATTCCTCATGGAGGGGGTTTTGACCCCCCCCTATTCCTCCCCTTAGCTACGCCACTGTCTTAAGATTATTAAAATATTCCGTTTATATTTGTTAACGAGTGCGTATATCGTGGCTGACGGTAAAGAAGTTTTCATCTGCCACAGCATGTATTTACATTAAAAAATGTCTTTGAAATCATTACTGAGTTCTTTATGAAACACGAATTTAATATGAGATTTTTAGAGATAAATTAAAGCTGTTCTAAGATTTGTCGCAGCATGAAATAAATGTAAATACTGCATGTTTGAGCAGGATCGTCATAATAAATAAACACTTTTTAAATATTGCATTCACACATACTACATTCTTCTAAATTTACTAATATTTCTTAAAATACAGCTTTTGGGCAAAATAATAACACAACATTACATAAGTAATATTACTCCGCTTCGAAACTATTGCCTGTATTAATTAAGAAATGGTGTTCTAAGACAATTATGTAATTAAAATATATCTGAATTCAGAAATTATTCTATCCTACGTTCATAAGTCTATATATTTATTTTTTTTAAAGTTCTGCTAATTCGACGATCTTCATTTACTTCGCTGCCTTCATAGAAATATAAACCACCTTGAGATGTGCAGTTACCGAGTATGCCTTGCACCATCTGTATGCGACAGCGGCGTTATCTCACTTCCTAAGAGAAGTGTCCCCTCCCTAGAGATACTGAACTTAAGAGATACGACACGGTCTTAGTGCGCAAGCTCAGAAAATCATCCACGGCAGCAAAATCATCCAAACTACGGCAACCCGTTTTCCCTCAGTTGGCCGTTACTCCCGAAGCAGGCGAGTTTTATTTTTCGCTTTTTATTTCTACCTGTTAAAGGGTGCGAACTGAGCATGCATAATATCGTTCAATTATGGATGCAATGTGAGTACGGAGAAATAACTACAGTGCAGCAAATTAAAGTGCAATCACATAACGATCTATTATTATTCCCCTTACATTTTGTTTGTTTGTTTGTTTTTGTTTATTAATTCATATTTGTAGTACATCATTCATAAAACCCTTAATTTATATGAATATTGGTATTGGTTGATTTTTAAATATTGGAAAACTGTTTTTTTTTTTTCTTCAAGCATGCTTCCTATAATGTTGTTGTAGAAGTAAATTATGATTAAGTTCACATGAATAACTTCATTTGTCAGTTTTAAATGTATACAAATACATATATTTGTGCTGAACAATTCTACTTTTCTTTCCTTCTAAATGTTGTTAACCTTTTACGGATCACATTGAGATCCAGGCATATTTTCTATCAGCTTTTTTTTTGCATATTTTATCTTCTAATGCGTTAGTTAAAGCACATTAGTTATTTAAATGAGGGAATTTTTAATACAGTTTTCACTCTGTTTCCAATTGGGAGCATGGGTCATTTCTGACTATAATTTACATTGATTTCAAAAACTGAATATACTGATGGATAGTTTTAATGATAGGTGAAATATTAAGAATTAACAGAAGATTTATTTTTAAATTTAATATTTGGTAAGTTTTAATGTTACTTCGTTAAAAAATCTAACTGGGTGAATTAACTGGGTTTTCCTTTTACGGTAGTCAGGAACGTGACTTCTTAAATTAAAAATAGCGTGAGATTAAAACTACCGTGTTTACTCGCGTAGTAGTCGCACCCCTCTTTTGAAGCAGAAAAATTCGTCAAAATATTGTCCCTACACAAAAGTCGCAGCCACGTATTTGATCTTCATTTATGTCTGAAAATACTACTATAAAAAGAAAAATGCCTCTTTTTTGTGTGCAACTGACGAAAGGACTATTCAACATACGGCAGAAAATCTGGAAGTATTTGGTAACTTAGTATTTTATTATAATACCAGTAATGTTTTAACATTAGAGTGTAGAATATTGTGTGGTGTATTTCCTCACATAATAGTTTAATTTCTTGCAAAAAAGTGCGACTATTACGCGAGTAAACACGGCATGCCATAAAATTTACGTCATATCAAAGTAAATTAGCAAAGAAACGAGATTAAAGTAAAATATTTCCTTCTGCCGAAACATTGAGGATTTAAATATTTAAATTGTGCTTTACGGGGAAGAAACGAAGATGAAAGTAATAGGTATTATTAGTAGATTTGTTGCGATAATATGGGTTAAAGCACAATATGGCGTTAGAATATACAGAAAGGGGCATGCGCTCCCAATTTTGCATCAAGATCTTTTTATTTTCAATATTTGTTTGGAAATTCAAAAGGAAAAATCGATAAAAGAAAAATCCCCCCAAATCTTTCCAGTGCCTCCCCCCCCCCAAAAAAAAAAAAAAAATCCGTAAAAAACAGTAAAACTACTTCAAAAGACCATTACAAGTACAAAAAGCAAAAATTGAAAAGTAAATAGTAAATATTCAATTACACCTCAATAACACGTACATTTTTGAACAGCTGAATAACTTCTGCATAGAGCGCTTAAAACAACTCATGGCAGTAAATATTTTTCAGAGACTGATATCTAGTGAGCTACGATTTCAGAAAAATATTGCTGTATCTAAATATTTATAACTGAAACTGAAACATTTTGACTCAAAGCGAAAAACTCAGATGAAACGCGCAGAGTAAAAAGGAGCCAACAGCAGTTTGGCGTCTGTATTCTTTTCGCCAAATGCAGTCCGGCGCAATCATGGAAAAAAATACAAAATACAAAGCTTTTGAAGGATTTTTTAGTTAATTTAATGCATGATATGCGCACATATAACATAAATACATATTAAAACAATATTTTCGTAAAGTTCAAACAAGGAAAGTGTAAGATAAGACTTAAAATTCAAGCTTCCGATGACAGCTCGAAAGCGAAACTACGTAAATAATCGCTTCAAAATAGTACTTAATTTCGGATTTCTAGTTAAAAAGTGATTTTTATGCATTAAATAAGTATTTCAGATTAGGAAAATCGAAAGGAAAAACATAAGACTGATTATTTAATGCTTAGATACAGCAGTTTTTCCGAAGTCACTCTGTTTCACAATGCTAACTCTACGGAATATTTTCATCCATAGCCCGCGGCGGCTGATTCTCCGCTTCAGCCAATCAGAAATTATTTCACTCGTGTCGGGTCTCTAACGAAGTATAGGGTCTCTACCCCTCCCCTCTTATACATTTAACTTCGCGGTGGAAACCACTAAGTTCAATTTATAGGAGGGGACACTTCACTTAGAAAAAGGGAGAACGCCGTTGTTGCAAACAGATGGCGCTACGCACACTGAGTAACTGCGCATCTCCGGCTTCTACAAATCTCAAGTTGTTTTTATATTTCCATCGAGGTGAAGTGAATGGAGATCGTTGAATTAGCAGAACTTTAAAAAAATTTAATATATAGACGTATGAACGTAGGATATAATAATATCTGAATTCAGACGTGTTTTAATTACATAGTTGTCTTAGAATACCATTTCTGAATTAATATAGGCAATAGTTTCGAAGCGAAGTAATATAACATATGTAATGCCGTGTTAGTATTTTGCTCAAAAGCTGTATTTTAAGAAATATTAGTAAATTTAGAAGAATGTAGTATGTGTGAATGCAATATTTGAAAAGTGTTTATTTATAATGACGATCATACTCAAACAAGCAGTATTTACATTTATTTCATGCTGTGACAAATTTTAAGGCAGCTTTAAATTGCCGCTAAAAAACTCATATTAAAATAATAAATTCATGTTACATAAAGAACTCAGTAATGAATTCAAAGCCATTTTCTAATGTAAATATATACTGTGGCAGACGAAAACTTCTTTTCTGTCAGCCACGATATATGCACTCGTTAACAAATATAAACTCAATATTTTAATAATCTTAAGATAGAACATTCTTTTTCTTTTTTTTAGTCATCTGTTACTAAGTAAGCAAAAGCGAAAAAATATAATTAAATTTAGTGCTCGCGTTAATAATCTCTTTAACATGCTAGGTCGGAAAATTAAAAACAGGTAAAATTAGTAATCAGACAGCATGGAAAATGCTTTATTCTTTTACCGCTAGGATCGCTGCACGTCACTAGATTTCCAATGTTTACATAATTGAAACTTATTTGGGGTACCAAAAATTCAGCATAGCAGCTATGGAGAGTGTTCACTCCTGTGATATATTTCCGTGGTGGGAACTAAAAAAGATAAACACAAACAAGCATGTTTCCACTTGAAAAAAAGAAAAAGCGAGAAACCACGGAGATTAAAGGAAGGAGGGACAAGAGGGTGGGATGAAAAGAATAAAATATGGAGAAACAAAAATAGAAATACATAAATAAAGTTAAGCAAAAAAGAACACACGAACACAAACACACACACAAAAAGAAAAATCAATAGAAAACAGAACAAACAAAAGAACAAAAACAAAAATAACATAAAAACACAAATAATAGTATAATTTATTTTTTTTAAATATACATACAGGACATCACTATCTTTTTTAAAATAATTAAATTAAAATCATAATAAATATGAAGGAAAGACGGAAAACACACCCACAAAAACCTAAAACTAAATAAAATAAAAAGAACGAAAAAAAAAAAAAACGAAAATGATAGCTTAAAAAAAAGGAAAGGAAGGAAGAAAAAAAAAAAGAAAACTGGCAGCAGAAGAAAAGGCAGGGAGTAGAGGAAGAAAGTAAATAGAACCTTACAACAACAGCTTCCAAGGAGAATGAACAAAAGGAACGAAAGAACCATCGTTCGCAAGACGTTCTAAGTGCTGGGTAATGGAAAAATCTTACAAAAAATCAAGATGGGACAAAGACTGTGGAGTGCACAAGATCTTAGCTTTAGAAAACTGAAAACAATGATTAGAATTCCAGCAATGTGAGGCAATAGAAGATTTGGAAAGCTCGTGCTTAGAAACATATCTCGCACGTTTTTTCAGCCTAAATTTGAGAGCTCTTCTGGCATGACCAATATAGCCCAAACCACAAGATCCACAAGGAATATAATGAACACCCCAACGATTCTCAGTAGGAATAAAATCTTAAAGGGAAGAAAATTTAAGTTTACTCATAGGTCTTAATGCTAATTCTAATTTACTCATTACTAAAGTCCGGATTTTTATGACATTTGCATTTTTTGGCATTTTTTAGCTTTTTTCTGTTTTGGGGCATTTTTTAAGGTTCTTTAGATCATTTTTTTTTTTTTTGGGACATTATTTTGCATTTTATGATACTTTTATTAATAATAGGTCATTTTTTTAAAGAAATGTAAAATTTTTCTAATAGTTTTTCATTTTATTTAGTAACTTTCAATATATCCTGCAAACTATTTTCCATTAAAATAAAAAACTTATGTGAATAATTATTAATTATTTAAACAAAGAGTAGTGAAGTTAAAATAATATTGCAATTGTTCTACGATGCTTAATAGAAAAAGAACATTCAACTCTATAATTAAGTTTATTTCTTATGTTAAAGCTAGACGGCGCTGTAGTCATTCAGTAGATTTTTCTTCGACAGGGTAAAACAGGGAATTTGAGGTCAAAAGAAGGGAAATTTGTTCCTAAACGTTCTGAGTTAGTCTTTACATTTTAAAATTTTAGTGAATATTTATCTCAGTTTCCTTAAATATATTTTAGTTAGATGTCAATATACAGTCAGGTGTACGTTTTTCGTTCTTTCATTTTTTTATTATTTCATATTTGTTTTAAATATTAATATGTTACATATCAATTTTTTTTAATAAATATGTTTTAAAGTAACAAAACGTAATTTAAAAGCAATAGGGCGGACAGGATTAAAATCATTAAAAGCAGATAAAAACACATTAAAATCCGTCAGTAGCACTTTCGGTGGCAGCCACCACCTTCTTCAGCTCTGGTCTCAAAATGCCTTGCTCTCTTCCTCAGTATCATATGGGCTGGCCCTTTAAATCGCTCTGTTCAGGACATAACACTACCGACACGGCGGAAGGAATGCTAACTACCGCGTATACGGGCTTTTAGACCCGTTTGGATAGCCGGGGAATATCCCAGTTAGCCAGCCAGAGCTGAAGAAGGTGGTGGC
Source organism: Cheiracanthium punctorium (assembly GCA_038373885.1). NCBI lineage: Eukaryota > Metazoa > Arthropoda > Arachnida > Araneae > Cheiracanthiidae > Cheiracanthium > Cheiracanthium punctorium. The sequence goes on from JAWZYV010011767.1 coordinate 77,860, forward strand.
TGCCACCGAAAGTGCTACTGACGGATTTTAATGTGTTTTTATCTGCTTTTAATGGTAACAAAACGTATTTTTATTAATAAATTGTTTGTTTATATTGAAATTTTTGTTTAAATATTAGTGCATTTTTTTCAATTCAAGGGCATTTTTTGCATTTTTTAGGGACTTTTGGGGTCATTAAAATCCGGGCTTTACTCATTACTAAAGCTGATAAAGGTGGCCAGACTGTTTTACTTGATAAATGTTCTTATGTTGATAGTATCAATAACATGCTAACCACTGGTCCATACACTAAATTAAATTCTGATCCTACTAACAGTCACCTCTCTGAAATTAATTCTATTGCCTTTCGCCCCATTATTTCTAACATTGGTACTGCTTCTTTTAACCTTGCACGTTTCCTCTCACATACTTTTTCACTTTTGATTGCTAGTAATACTCACACTGTTAAAAATTCTTATGATTTTGTTTTAAAAAAGTTAAACTTCTTTCTCCTGCTAATTATAAAATGCTTTCTCTTGATGTTAAATATTTATTTACTAATGTTCGTATCCAAGGGGCGGTTGACTGTTTGGAAAAACGTTTACGCGAGTTCCATTATTCTTCTATTGAGATTAAGGAGTTTATAGCTTTAGTAAGCGTTTGTTTTAAACAAACTGCTTTCATTTTTAATGGTTCATTCTATAAACTAAACAAAGTTATTGCTATGGGTAATCCTCTCTCACCTTTGTTATGTGATATTTATATGCATTATTTTGAAGAGAAGCTCTTCAAGGTCTTTAATTTTTCGTGCTGGGTCAGATATGTTGACGATATTTTCGTTCTAGTGGATTCCAATTCTGATATTTCTAATTTACTTTTGATTGTTAATTGTGTTGATAAATGTATCCAGTTTACTCTGGAAGAGGAATGCAACAATTCTTTACCTCTTCTTACCTAGGAATCCTGACGGTTTCTCTACTTCTGTTTTCCGCAAACCCTTTCCTATTTCTTTATCTCCTCAAGCCCTATCTAATCATCCTTGAGAGCAAAAGCTTTCTGCTTTTTACACTTATGTGTTCCGTGCTATGAACATTTGTTCTGATTCTTCATCTCTTAATAATGAATTAATTACTTAAAATTCTCAACTGTCTCTTGTGGTTTTAGACCCTCTGTTATTGATAAAGCTCTTTCTAAATTTAATAAGCCTAATACTTCTACTATTACTATAAATTTTCATAATAAATTAACTGTACTACCTTTCTTTTCATCTTTATGCCACAAATTTCTAATCAAATTTCGGCATTTCAAAACAAAAAATTTCGGTTTCAAAGACATTTATAAACCTCTGAATAAACTTATTTTTTTTTCCCTTAAAGAACCTATTCCTACTGAGAACTTTCGGGTGTATATTACATTCCGTGTGGATCTTGTGATCTGGGCTATATTGGTCAGATTATTCATAAAGCTCTTTCTAAATTTAATAAGCCTAATACTTCTACTATTACTATAAATTTTCATAATAAATTAATTGTACTACCTTTCTTTTCATCTTTATGCCACAAATTTCTAATCAAATTTCGGCATTTCAAAACAAAAAATTTCGGTTTCAAAGACATTTATAAACCTCTGAATAAACTTATTTTTTTTCCCCTTAAAGAACCAATTCCTACTGAGAACTTTCGGGTGTATATTACATTCCGTGTGGATCTTGTGATCTGGGCTATATTGGTCAGACCAGACGAGCTCTCAAATTTAGGCTCAAAGAGCATGGGAGATAAGTTTCTAAACACGAGCTTTCTAAATCTTATTGCCTCACATTGTTGGAATTCATCGTTTTCAGTTTTCCAAAGCTAAGATCTTATGCACTCCTCAGTCTTCGTCCCATCTTGATTTTTTGGAAGGTTTTTCCATTAGCCAGCACTTGGAACATCTTGTGAACAATGGTTCTTCCGTTCCGTTTGTTCATTCTGCTTGGAAGCTGTTGTTGTAAGGTTCTATTTACTTTTTTTCCTCTTCTTCTGCTGCCAGCTTTCTTCTTCTTTCTTTCTTTTTATTTTATTTGGTTTTTGGTTTTTGTGGGTGTGTTATTTCTCTTTTATCTTTTATTAATATAATTATTTTTAAAAAAAAATTAAATATAGTATTGTCCTGTATGTGCATTAAAAGAATAATTGTACTATTATTTGAGTTTTTATGTTATTTTTGTTTTTTGTTATTTTGTTTGTTCTGTTTTCTGTTGTTTATTCTTTTTTTGGGTGTGTGTTTGTATTCGTGTGTTCTTTTTTGCTTTTTTTAATTTATGTATTTTTGTTTCTCCATATTTTATTCTTTTCTACTTTCTTTTTTATCCCACCCCTTTTTCCCCTTTGTTTGATCGCCGTGGTTTCTCGCTTTTTCTTTTTTCCAAGTGCATGTTTGTGTTTATCTTTTTCGGTTCCCACTGTTTAGTGAGACGAAGGGCTAACCTATGAAGACTGAAAAAAATTTCCAATCGAAACTTATCTTGTTATAAATATCATTTTAAGTGTGTTTTTTACACAAAGTTTTTATTTATTTTAGCTTTTAAGACCAGTATTTTGTATCATCGTTTTAGTTAACGAAGCTTTGATTAGGAATAATTTTGAAAGCCTGGTAATTTTCGTTTTGCTAGCCATAAAGGGATGCAATCACATCGATTAAAGAACTATGCAATAAAACTGTGAAATTCCCCCTGCTGTAAACTTTCTCGGCTCAACTCACTCGCCAGAAAAAGAAAAAGATACCGTAATAGACCATTCAAGACTCGAAGTTACATATTCCGTGTGCTTTTCTTAAAAGTGTAAATATACATTCATGACACTAGTTTTACAAAATACAATTTTAAATTTTCTTTTTAAACCGCCAAACTTTGCTTTTCGCCAAAAAATACATGGAACCAAAGATGGCTGTTTAAAAGGATTGACTGTATTACGACAATCCATTTAAATACCATTAATAAAACTTGGAACAACTAGTTCTGCAGCAACCATCAGACCAGATGATCAGCGATATGTACAATTAAAGTTTGAAAACATCCAAAATTACTGTTATTTCTTCTTACAGCACTGTATTTTTAAATATATAATAAACCAATTTTAGGTAAGGTTTGCGCAAACATGTTAGTGTTCATGTTTCTATTATCTTAATAATGAGTGATTAAGTATTTATTAAAATCTTTGCATTTTGACAACTGGTACGTGCCTTTTAGGATCACAAGAACGAAAGAAGAGAAACGAAGTCAACCCATTCCGTAATCTAGAAAAACGATGAAGTCCGGCAGCCCGTAACTAAAATTCAGCTCGCTGTAAAAGTCTTGTCCCTTTCAGAAATAGAGTCAATATATTAATCAAGAATTCCATGAACTTTCCTTGGAATTCTATAAAACGTTCGATAATAATCTGATATTAGTCGTATTAATCATTAGGAAAAGATTGTGAATACCATACTAATATGTAGCTATGAAAAGTTTCTCTCTATTCTAAAAAAATCTGGAGTGACTCCACTCGACTTTCCAAACTCTTACGATTAAGATCATTAACATGCATTTAAATAAAATTTAATCGATGAATAATTCAAACATATATACCAAATTGAAACTCAATTGAATGCAACGTTTAAACGCTTGCGCATTTTCAAGAATTTCTCCCCATATGCCATAATATAAAAGAAATCTTTGTCGTAGCTCTGTATAAAAACTATATAAACTCTGTATAAAGTCCTATACACACCAAAATCAATACCGGTCTTAGGATGATGATTTATAACATATATACCCAATTTGAGCTGAATCGGAGGTACCGTTTAAACGCTAGCGCACTTTCAAGAATTTCCCCCCATAGGCTATAATGTAAAAGAAATATTTTTTGTAGCCCTGTAGGAAAACTATAAGTCCTATACACACCAAAATCAATACCAGTCTTAGGATGGTGGTTTATAACATATATAAGAAATTTGAGCTCAATCGAATGCACCGTTTAAACGCTAGCGCACTTTCAAGAATTTCCCCCCATAGGCCATAATATAAAAGAAATCTTTGTCGTAGCCCTGTAGAAACACTATAAGTCCTATACACACCAAAATCAATACCGGTCTTGCGACGGTGGTTTATGACATATATACCCAATTTGAGCTCAATCGAATGCCCCGTTCAGGAGCTATCGTGTTCACTCACATACACACACACACACACACACATACATACATCTTGTAAAAATAGCATAAATGGATTCAGAAGACCTCAAAACGTGTAAATACACCAAAATCTCGAAGTCGAATTTTTTCATGATTACAATACTTTCCTTACATGGTACATATTCGGAAAGTAAAAAAGTAAAGGCCGCTGGCGCTGTCAAAGCTTGTGGACCTATCTCCTCCTAAACCGTAGGGATTTAATTTCGACTAAGGTGCCCACAGATTCGAAAAATTCCGAGGAACCTGCTAAGCTGATTTAAATTTCGAAAATCGAATTATTTTAGAAAATATTAATAATAAACTGAAAAAATAAACCGAATGGTTGCCAGATTTGGCATAAAATCATTCATTCCTTTGCAACAAAGCGTTTCCAAGTATCTAGAATCGCGTGAAATTTACAAACATGAGTTAGAATTACGCCCATTTTACGCCAAAATAAAAACTATATGAAATAAGTAACTCAAAATGTGTTACACAAAGTTGACAATTTTCAAATAGTAAGTTCGCTTAGACAACAGGAGTTTAGAATTAGCGATTATTCGTTTTTCTAAAACAGAATAACTAATATCTTCAAAATGAAAACTAATTAAAATGCAGATTATTTTAAAGCCGGTTCTCGTCCAGCTGGATTATTTGCTACCAGTAGAAATATTGGGCGGCGTTAACTATGCCATTATAGCAGTTATAGCACACTTCGGATATTTGCTAGCGCGACGAGATGGTATAATTCATGGTGCTAAGTACACCAATCTGCAAACGATTATGTAAATGAAAATATGGATAACGGTTTTCCGGTAACCTTACATGAACAGTAAATATAGGTTGTGAGCAAGTGTAAATCGCCAAATAATGGAAAGTCGCCATTGGTGGCAGGCTATTCTATCTGTTCCGTAGATTTTATTAACTTTACATGTACGCAAGTCGCCAAATAATGAAAAATTACCATGGGTGGCAAATTCGAAGGGTGTCCAATAGGTTTTACATTATTAAAAATACAGCTGAAACAGATGTTCTGATTTTATTATGCTTTAGCTCCTAATTAATATAACTTTTGAATGGCAACATTGAAAATCATTGTGTTTCTGAGGAGTGCAAATAATTTTTCCAGCGATTATAAGCGGAGTTCGCACTCTAGGTGGAGTATAGCTCAGGACCCGTACAACACGGATTCCCATAACAAAATATCTTCCGTGTTATGAGGGGGAGGGGGTCTACTGTAGTGTGAAGTTTAAATTTTTATGTACCAATGAACATGCAAGAACCAAGCAATGTGTAGCTCAGTAACATTTTATCTGATCCAATCTTCGAGTTTTGTCTGTTGAAATTATGTCTTTTTTACGAATAAGCCTGATTAGGGGCCGAACGCCTCATTCGAAAAGCGAGCGTAGCGAGTCTGGGGGCCTAGGGCCCTACTAAAAAAAAAAAAAAAAAAAAAAAAAAAAAAAATTCTTTAACCTGTGCTATTAAACGTCTTATCAACCTTTCATCCCTTGAGTGGGTCGATAAAATGAGAACCCAGCTTGCTTGTGAATTAAACACTGGGGGTTTCAGGCTGACCACCTGACCAAGGGGATATGCTTTCGCACCTTAGAGCCCATGGTCGCGAAGGCGTGATTGGGCAGCGCCGGCCGTGGCCCGCAAATGGGCTGTTGCGCCAATGTTTAACTTTTATTAACCCTTTAACGCGCAGTGTTCCCGCTCTGGGAACACCTAACTCTGACGTTTTGACTGTTGCCAGTCACGAAGAATAGATTTGATTTCTATAAAAATAGTTGCGGGTGACATAGCTCCACGAGAATCCTTTACTTTTTAGCACGTCATTTCCCGTCAAAAAATTGTCACGATTAATTTTAACAGCACATCAGGCATCTGCTGAAAAATGTAAGAATGCAAGAACAGCTGGATAGATTGCCCAATGCTGAAAAAAGGGCAGTCGTTGCCATCGCTCGACTTAACTACCAGCAAGATAGCGGACGATCGAAACGTTCATCGCGTGCCACAGATCTAGAGACCCTTTTTTTGACGCAGCTGGCTGTGCCCGGCACAGCCAGCGTTAAAAAGGAGTCTCTAGACGTTAAAAAGGAGCGTTAAAAAGACGTTAAAAAGGAGTCTCTAGATCTGTGGCACGCGATGAGCGTTTCAATCGTCCGCCATCTTGCTGGTAGTTAAGTCGAGCAATGGCAACGGCTGCCCTTTTTTCAGCATTGGGAAAGGGTTGCGACTCAAAGGCTTAAGCTTCTTATAACAGGAAAAATACGCTTATACTTCAGCAGAAAATAAATCCCGACTGGAAAAATACAAAGACACACGTGATTGTTTTTAAATATGTATCACAGTATTTTATTGTAATATATATCACAGTTAGGCTTTTTAGTTACAATGTTACACAACAAACAAACTTCACGTTAAAACTCCAGCAAAAGATACCGTTTTAAACGGCTAGGTATGTCGAGTAACGAGATCTGTTCTGGAGATCTAAACTGTCGCCTGATAGCGTAGCGACTCAAATGTTGTAAAGATCTCGGAGCGAACTCGGTTGGGAAGTCACTACCGAAAGCCTTTGCTACTCGGTTCCATAACCTGTCTTCTTTGCTCTCCTTTTCTCCGCTGTCTAAGACTGAGAAATACCGTCGGATTATCCAGGGATCTACAGCTCGCCGCATATCCTCAATGGTTAAGTAAGCGGTCGGAATCGCTCTCCAAAGTAACTGGAAACATCGAATAAAATGCTGCTCATCAGTATTTTGCAAAGCAGTGTAAATGATTAGATTGCTGAATGCGTAATAGTACTGGGCAGAATAAAAAGGTTCTGCTGGTAATCCAACTCTTTTTCTTCGCCTATGAAGTAAATAAATAAATGAGTAAGAACGAAATTCAACTAAAATGTACAAATAAAGCATGAAAACAATGTGAAATATCTGTGTCTAGATAGCTTTCCAATCTCCAGTTCAGTTGAAAAATTGTGCACTAATCTATCTTAGCTAACTAACATGAATCAATGAAAATTTTGCTTCTGTTATATTACTATCAGCCATCTTAGGTAAGTCTGGTAACCTGATACCAGTGGCGGATTAATGCAAGTTTGTCCAGGGGGGGCGGTTAGTCTGTCGGTGGGGGCGGTTAATTAGAAGATTGACGAATACATCCCTTTTATGGAAGTAAAATAGCATTTTTTACATTAATTTCTTTATTTTCAGGGGGGCGGTCCCCCCCCCCTTTAATCCGCCCTTGCCTGATACGTGATTTCATTGCCTAACTTTAAAAGTCAAAATTGTGTGTATTTAACAGCAATCTTAAAGGGAAATGATTTATTTCACGTATGCTTCGATGATCATCAAAGGCGTAAAAAAAAACCCTCCATTCTAGAAGTTTTTACTAATGGAATCATCTGGAGCACTATTTTAACTCCAATATAGTAGGTGAAGCATGAGGCTGACAGAGGGGTACATGCCTCCAAATTTGTCTAAATATATTTTTATTTAAAACACTTATTTATAAATTTAAGAAAACCTCCCCTTTTCTACTATTGATTTCAGCACCCCCCCAAAAAAATTAAATTAAATTAAAAATTAAAAATTCGAGGACACTTATTTATAAATTCTAATAATATAAAATAGCTTAACTTACGTAATATGGAATCCCAAGTGAAATATTAATTGAAAGCACTTTTTAACAGATATAATACGTAACCATGAAAATAAAAATGAAATCCAGAGGCTATAAATAAATTTGAAACAGGGTCATCAAAGCCAAAAATTGGGAAAAACATGCCATGTGCAATCACGTGGGCTTAAGCTTAGCTGATAAATTCATGCATAGAAGTGGATGTGGAATGGAAAATTGAAATGGAGTACTCCATTATCAAGTACCACCGTACTCACATTTCAATTAAAGAAAAACAAAAATAGTTAGGTTTCTGCAGGCCACCTGACAAAAGAAGTCGCTTTACGTGTCCTGGGGGTATGACCTAACTAAAAGAAATAATAGGCATGGATGCTATCCCAACATGGAGGTGGAAGAACAGTCAAGACAAGACTAGAAATCAATGCCAACCGAGAAAAATAATCGACAAAAATAACCAGATCCATGGAGGAAAAAGCAGGAGGAAGAAATACAGACAAAATGCTGTCAAAACCATATTAATATATCAAGAAATATTAATTTATCCTTCATGTTAGGATAGCATCCATGCCTGTTATTTCTTATAGTTAGGTCGTTACGTATTATATCTGTTATAAAGTGCTTTCAATTAATATTTCACTTGGGATTCCATATTACGTAAGTTAAGCTATTTTATATTATATACTGACATGAAGTAGAATTACACCATTTTTATGATAAATTAAAAAGTAAGTGAAATAAATAAGTCAAAGTGTGCTACACAAAATTCTCCAATTTTCTCCAAAATTCTACAATTCTACAATTTTCAAATAGTAAGTTCTCGTAGATAAGAGGAGTTTAAAATTGACGCCCATTCGTTTTCTAATACTTTTTCTAATAATAATTGTAACTGATTTAAAAACGCCATTTTGGCATCAGGTAGGATCTGGAAAAACGCTATTTCAAGCAGGGTGAATCTAAATACTACGTGTGTTCTAAAATGTTAGCACCCAGTATTTTGAAAGGAAAATTAATTCAAATGCATATTATAGTAATGCCGGTTAGGTTCAGCTTGGGTGTTTGCCACTCGTCAGGAAAAAAAAAAAGGAAGAAAATCTGAAACACTTTCAAATTTTAAATACGACTAAAGTGCTATATATTAAAAGCGTATCATAATTTATGCGTCGTCCCTATTTTTCTTCCTTATTCCATTAAGTTGGAAAGTGTCTCATTATTCATGAGTGTGCCGCATTTTTCTTCCTTGTTCCATAAAACACATCTTTGAAATCAAAATCTATCTTAAAATCGCCTAATAAAACTATTTTACAATCTTCGCCAAGCATATTCCAACTATCCTTCACCGTTTTAAATATTGTTTCGAATGTGCATCATAATCCATGAGTATACCGTGTTTGTCTTGCTTGGGTGGATTCCTACTTTAACACCTCGACTCTCGCCAAGGTGGCGATCATTAAACCTATGCAGTAACCATGACGATTTTGTGCATTTATGTGGCAATCGTAATTTAGAATTAAAATAGCGATTTAGAACAACCTGTAAGTACAGCATTCGGTTACATTTTTATTTATTTTGCGTTGCCAATTAATGTAGTTTTAATAATTAAGTGTCTCAAATTCCTTAACTGGTGCGTTTATCGCTAATTTGTTCACGTTAGTTTTCATCTAGTTCTTTTGGGAGCATTGAAACTTGTGCATAACTCCTAGAGACCCATGACTGCAAAGCTCGCCAAAGTGCGGGGAATTTTTAGGTTGGTTAGACGTAGGGGCGTTAAAATAGGAATCAACTCTTCCTTGAACCATAAAACACATCTTTGGAATCGAAATCTATCTTGAAATCGCCTACTGAAACTGTTTTACAATCTTCGCCAGGCATATTCCAACTACATCGCGTAGACATATTTTAAATACTGTTTGGAATGGGCATCATAATCCATGAGTGTACTGTGTTTTCCTTCTTTGTTCCATAAAACACTTCTTCGGAATAGAAATCTATATTAAAGTCTCCTACCAAAACTCTTTACAAATTTTCGCCTGGCATAATCAAACTATACTACATCTTTATAGATACCATTTGGAAAGTGTATCATAATCTATGAGTGTACCGTATTTGTCTTCTCTGTTCTATAACACACTTCTTCGGAATTAAAATCTATATTTAAATTGCCTACTACAGCTATTTTACAATATTCGCCAGGCATTTTCTAACTATACTCAAAATATATTTATAAAAACTGATAAGTGATATGGCGCGTAGACAAATCATGTATACACCTAAAACCGTGATCGAGTGAAATAGCACTCAAGTGCTAATAATAAAATAAATAGAAGATAAATAAAAAAATCTGAAATTCTTCCAGATTTTATTTAAGCACTTGAGTGTGCTTATACTCTCTCTCACACATACGAAACCACCAAGATTTTATATGTCGGTTCCAAGTATGAAGTATGCTTCAACATGGCACAGTGGTTATGTCTAACGGAAATAATAGGCAGGCGAAGCATGAAGCGGATCTTATCGCGCGTCTGTCAACCTAACTGAAACCACCGCCACCGTCAGACTACTGCCAAATTTGGCGATATATCCCCAAAACTCGAAAAGAACGATGACAAATAGCGATATTTTGGGCATGGACCCTATGACTGACTATCGCCAAATTTGGCGATATTTTGGAAAAATTCGCCAAGGTCGACGACAGACGGCGAGATTTTGGGCATGGACCAAACAATGACTGTCTACAGTTAAATTATATTGAAGATGTCCATAGACATTAAAGTATTGAAATTTTTTTCGGTGGTCCTGTAAATAAACTCTCCAGTAGATTGGAACCAAAAATCCAGATGCACAACTACATGTTACAACAATCTTATGTATGAAATTTCAGCATTCTACGACTAAAATTTTTTGAGATTTAGGAGTTAAATACATACACACGTACAACAAAAGTCGTCAAGCTTGGCGACTTTTGGCATAGTACTTGAGGGAGGCACGTGACCGTGGTCGGACCATTACCTAACTTATATGGTAGGACGTTATTGTGCTTGAAATGGATAAATACCCCTAAAATTGATATTGACCGTAATGCATTGGAAATCTTTTGAGTGTTCCTGTAACAGAACTATAAATGATAAAGACACTTCTTTTAATGGAGAAATTCATTTTGTAACTCTTAACAGCATATATCACTTCTGAGTCGTTTGAAATAGCCCAATACCTCTAAAAAACGCTTTGATGAATTTCGGCCCAAAGAGCGTAATGTATTTCGAATCTTTTGGGCCGTCCTCTAGATAAACTATCCAGTCGAATGGAACCGAAAGGGGAAGTGCACAATTAGATGTTACAACAATCCTAAATATAAAGTTTTAACATTCTACGCCTAATAGTTTTTGAGATATGCGAGTTTAATGAATTTCGGCCCATTGAGCGTAATGTATTTCGAATCTTTTGCGGGCGGTTCTGTACATAAACTATCCATTCGATTGAGACTAAAAGGGGAGGTGCACAACTAAAACCACACAAAATGCAAGAATATAGATTGAAAACTAAAGAAAACCCTACCCAAGTCCCCAAAATCAACAAAAATTGAAAAGTGACTCGACGCGCTCGCGTAGACAAAAAACCTGTGATTGAAAGAAATAGCACTCTCAAGTGCTAATAATAAAATAAAATGTCCCCATGCAGTGGGCTGAAGCACATTTTAGCGCATTTCCTGTTTCTTTTATATTATTGTAAGCAAGGATACAAGGAGCGATTTTTCGCCTAGATAAATTTCGGACACATGAAATTATTGATTATTTGAAATACGATTGCAAACAGTTTTCCAGCACATTTTACGAAAAAATAGTTTGGCGAGAATGACCGCCGGTATAATACGTAAAAAACAATGTAACCACACTATAAAAAACACCGGGTTCCTGACTTTGGCGCATTAACACTCTTGCTATTAAATTATAAAAGTACCCATTACTACTTACGTATTATTCCAATGACCGCCGGTATAATACGTAAATACCAATGTAACCACACTATAAAAAACACCGGGTTCCTGACTTTGGCGCATTTGCTATTAAATTATAAAAGTACCCATTACTACTTACGTATTATCCCGGCGCTCCGCCAAGACGAGCGATTTTTCGACAAGATGCCGGACACAATATAGTTTGGAAAGCGATTGGCAACAGTTTGCCAGCACATTTGATGAAAAAAATAGTTTGGTGGAAATGACCGCCGGGATCAGACGTAAGTACGAGAAACCTCTTAGCTTCTGCAATTAAGAAGTGTTTCGGTAATAATTTGTACAATACGTATTTTTATAACCATAATGTATTTTTATAATCTTTTTATGAATGGAAATGTCACTATACATATAATTATGCCTTTTCATACATTTTGCAATGTTAGTACTTGGCATCGCTACTGTGGTCAACATCGGCTTTTATGATGACACCCAAAATTTGTAGCAACCCTAACCTAAGTGAACTGAATGGCAAAAAATGTTAAAACAAAGAAACATGATTTTCGTTGAAATGAGTCCAATAATTTGGCCAACTCTGCATTGAGTATAAAGAACAGGAAGGAATGAGGTGGCAAAGCTGGCTGCCCTGGCGGCTAGTTTCCTATATTTCAGTAAAGGAGAACTGAAGTTCATAGAGATAGTTTTACAATAAATGAAGTTTTATTTCGTGAGAGTTCAAAAATACCTAGTATCGTTATTTAAGACACTTCTTAAAAACCTGTGTTTTTGGAAATTCGTTAAATCTTAGTTTCTCTGGTTTTAGAACACTGTAAATAAATAAATAAAGTGAGTACAACATACTATGAAATGCTTACATGAAATTCGTAGCTTGTTGCGAAATAATTAGTCCAGAAAGAACGACGATAGAAATCAACAATGGGATCTAATGCTGCAGACCAATTTCGATAAGTATGGCTTACCATTATCAGTGAAAGACCAAGAATGGTAAGTCATTCTTACAGTAAGTTCACTCGCGCACTGGTAATGGTAAACCTTACTTGTCGAAACTAGTCTGCCACATCATCTCCCATTCGTGTTTTCTAACACCATTCTTTTTGTGTTCATATCAAAAAATACACGTAAGTTCGAAATAGGCAATACCCCAAGGATTCTTGGTGTCGAGACGATTGCCAGTTTCAGGCTGTAATGTACTAAATTTTTTCATCCACAACTTACCAAAATTTTGGTTTCACACTCACACTAAAGTTACCTGGTCGTGAGCGTCTCCCAAATCTTGCAAGATTGGACTTTAACGGATTAAAGTAACTCGATGGCCATTCCAATTCCAAACCAAGCTTCATGAGTTCGATGTTACCAGTTGAGAAGGCACAAAACAATATGTCTTGCTCAGGGGCATAATCTTCAAACTGCGAGTACTTCAGGTCTGTCTGTTCTAGGTGATAACGTAAAAAAATGTACTCGTGTATTGACGGGTGGAATTTTAGAGCTGAAGGAAACTCTTTCATAATGCCCTGGTAGATGTTTGCCACATTTTTTACTACAGTAAGAGAATCTGTGCAGCAAGCTACGAGAATTTTAAGGAATATCCAGTAGGTATCTACAGGATCATTCCAATGACGTCCCGAATACTGATTCAAAAATGTGTCCATAAGCTTCGTGTGTTCCGTGATATTCCAATTTTTCACAAGTGAAAATAAAGCAATGATCTGATGCTCTTCTTGTATTACAGAAGAAGACCAGTCTCTTACGCTAGTCACCATATTTTCGAACTGATCCCGTTCAAAATCGCACCAAAAAAGTTCGTCTTGGGAGTGCTCCACGAATGGATTGCGGTCTCCGTCTGCTCTAAGATATACTTTGCCTTCACTACCGCAGTGCCAAATCGCAAATTCCTCCAGATTCAAGTAATTTAGAGTTGAAAAATTAGTAGGAACTAACAGAAGCCCGTCCTCTTCAATGCAATACTGCTTCCCTTGAGACCATTTAGAACTTTTCATTGTTATCAGTGTTGATTGTCGATGGCTGTTCTGGGAAGCTAAAATGATAAATAGATACATGTGGTATATATAAAAAGTAGAAGTAAACATATCATTATAACATACTTTGTAATTACAATCTTTTTTTTTTAAAGAAAAAAAAAGGCTGCTAAATAGCGTTAGATTACAATGAGCAATATTATTTCAGTCTAAAACAACCTTATACATTGTATGTATGTATAAATAATATATATGTACTACAAATATGAACACACATATTTTCTGGTGGGAAAAAGATTTACAATAAAACCTCCGAAGTGCTAGACCTCACTAAGTTGAACGTTTTCAGTAACAGAACTTAGTGGTAAGATTCGACAATTGGAGAGTACTTCCTCCCAAGAGAGATGACCGTGAAAAAAGTAAATTTAGTAAGTATTAATCGTGAATTTTCAAGCCAGACTGCACCACGTACTTAATGTTCCAAAAGCTGGTTTTAAAAAAATGCGACATTGCACTTAAAAAAATTATCAGACCAACAAAATTAGCTGAGTTTTAAACTTTGAGACGAGTATTCTGTCGCAAAATCAGAAATTAAGCAAAAGAGATACAAGTTAACAATACAGTTCCGTCCTGTCGATAACAGTCCCGGGAGCATATTACCAAACCTTACATTCATTCGGACCTGCATTTTCCGTCCGCCCACGGAACTAGGAATCGAGATCCCTGATTGGCTAGCTCACTGACGTCATGCCTGTCCACCGAATTCGACTGGTGAGTATGTACGGCAAATACTCTTATTATTTACTTGTATTAAAATGATTAATTATCATGAGATGAAATACCAGCGAAATAAAAATATAGGCAGCTTGCACTAGTTTTAGATGATATGCAATAAAAGAATATACGATTTAAATTACAGGTGCATTACGAATCTTATTTTAAACCTTATTTTCCACTGGTGCTGACATCTGTTATTATATAAGTAGACTTATATGACATGTTTTCATAGACGATTTTTCAGAAAATTATTTTTAAAAAAATCTCTAGGCTGTTTTCGATGTGTGTCTATAAAGTTTAATTTAATTAAAATTATTATAAACTGAAATAAATATTGAATAATGCAATTATTCAATATTTATTTAGTAGAATTTTTTTTCCATAAAAGTAAAAGAAATTTTTTTTGAAAAATTATGAATATCGTTTCTTGAATAATGGCATGTACTCTAAATATTAATAAATGACTTAAGTTACAACTAGATGCGTGAGATTTAATTAATTAATAAAAAAGGAATTTAAATAATTCATTCCATTTTTGTTTGCAGTTATTTAGTTGTAGTAGAAAACAATTTGGAGAGCTCTTTGTATAAAACTGCAATTTATAAACTAAATTTAAAACTGTCTATGGCAGGAAATGCTTTTCAAAATAAATAATGGTCGTTAAGAGAGTTGATATCTCAGAGGTATTTTACTGAATGTAATATATATTTATATATATAATATATATATATATATATATATATATATATATATATAGGGATTTTACTGTACATATATATATATATATATATATATATATATATATATATATATATATATATATATATATATATAATTTATGAACTAGAATCAACATATCCATCAAAATTATAGAAATACGGACAAATGCACATTAGAAAAATATCATGAATAATCCCTAATCAACACTGAAAAAGAGATACAAGGAGAGAGGAATCTAATTTATAAAAAAAATGTTGCGTCATTATTTAGACAAACAATGAGGCTTAAAGTGCTTTTAAAGTGTTGTTGTTATGTGTGATTATGGCAACGCTACACTAGGGCGATCTGCCAAGGGGGGCTGCCTTGTTAGGAGGACTTTCAATGGGGTTCTAACGCTTTAAAGTGTTAACCAACACCTTCAGCAATAAATGAAAAAAAATCATTAAAGCTAAAATGCTTTTTAATAAAATCGTAATTCATGATTAAAAAATAAAGAATTAAAATACATGCCCTCAAGAATTCAAGAAAAAACAGAAACATCTTGGAATATATGAAATTATATTAAGAACCTCATTAAATAAAAATCACAAACAAAAAACCTGAACGTAAATTTTTAAAAAGTCGTAATGTAAATTAAAATAATTCAATCAGTGAAATATACTTTAAATCCAACATTATACTTAATACACACACAATGGTTAAATGTTTTTTAAATTGTAAATTTTTTTAAATATCCACACTACAACTAAATAACTGCAGAAAAAAAGAAAATGCAATGAATTATTTAAATTCCCTTTTTTATTAATTAATTAAATCTCACGCATCTAGTTGTAACTTAAGTCATTTATTAATATTTAGAGTACATGCCATTATTCAAGAAACGATATTCATAATTAAAAAAAAAAAATTTCTTTTACTTTTATGGAGAAAAAATTCTACTAAATAAATATTGAATAATTGCATTATTCAATATTTATTTCAGTTTATAATCATTTTAATTAAATTAAACTTTATAGACACGCATCGAAAACAGCCTAGAGATTTTTTTTTTAAATAATTTTCTGAAAAATCGTCAATGAAAAGTTATTTAACGTATCATATAAGTCTACTTATATAATAACAGATGTCAGCACCAGTGGAAAATAAGGTTTAAAATAAGATTTGTAATGCAGTCGTAATTTAAATCGTATATTCTTTTATTGCATATCATCTAAAACTAGTGCAAGCTGCCTATATTTTTATATCGCTGGTATTTCATCTCATGATAATTAATCATTTTAATACATAAGTATTTTGCCGTACAGACTCACCAGTTTTCGAATTCGGTGGGCAGGCATGACGTCAGTGAGCTAACCAATGAGGGATCTCGAATCCTAGTTCCGTGGGCGGACGGAAAATGCGGGTCTGAATGAATGTAAAGTTTGGTAATATGCGTCCCGGGATCGACTCATCGTTGCGGCCGGTGCATATGCCGCCATGTTGAAATTTTGATAAAAACGACATTTTTATCTCTAACTAAAAGTAAAAATTTTTTTACAGTTCGAAAGATCTCTAAAAAATTAACATTTTTTTAACTTGCTGCTACTTTCAATTCTAAATATCTAGCGAGATATCACGCCTTGAAAACGTAAACGCAGAAGCGAAAAAGCACAACAGATTGTTTGGTGGCGACATCTGTGAATTAGATTGTTAACTAAATCAAGAGGATTAAATAATTTTACAATTGGGCAAAATGATTTCGAGGTCATATTTTAACTAACCAAATTTATTAATTTCCTATAGTAAAAATCCTTCATTATAATTTATATTTTACTAATTTTGCACTAACTTTATTTATTTAAGTACAAATGCATGTTCGAGCAAAAGTTTTATTGTTAAAAAGAAAAATATTTTTAAAGAAACAATACATTGCAACATGAATATAGGGCTAAATATCTGGATAAGTAATTTTTCTCTTCAACGGTAATCTCCCCAGTCGCCCCTTCAAAGAGATTTTGCTACTAACAATTGTATTAAAGTATAGATTTTAAACGAAAACGTTAGTTATAGAATTATTTTAGTATGTTGCAAATTTCGGTCGCGAAGAGGCCCGTGTGCCGTAGGTAGAGGTCTGCGCCGCACAAAAATTCGCGGCGGCGGCGTAACGACCTCAGAAACCCGGCGGCGCGCCGCGGCGTGAAAAAATTATTGAAAAAGAGCATAATGAAAATGGGCCTATGCGTATGAATACACACACACACACACCTATGTATTAACTGACGTTAAAAGATTTTTTAAGACTATGGAAACTAGTCTTGAGTATGAGTTTCTGTTGCTGTGGGATTACGGCCAATTAGCTACATGTGGGCTCTAGGACGAGGTGTGGAGTGTTCTTCGTGGCGGTCTTTCTAAGGGGTCCTAACAAGCATTTCGGAGTAAACGATGGAAAACTCCGAACGATTAGGTCGGAGGATGACACCTGGGTTTGAACAAGGTTCCTTCCGTCTCACATTTCAGAGCACTATGCGCTCGGCCAGTGGTTGGGCTCCAGAGTATGAGCCTGCCGTTTCGGTGCACTTTTAGAACATTTCTACTGCAAAAGAAACAATAGATTTTATCAAACTCGCATAGGCTTATATTGCTCATATAGCACATTCACGATACATTTAGCTCATAGGTTCCCAACCTTTTTTGAACTGGTGCCCTCTTTTCTAGTGAATATTTCAATACCGCCCCCCTCCCACTCCAGAGAAACAAGAGAGTACATAATGCATTGTGAAAACAAGAATTGAATTTTAAAAAATATTACTAATAGATGGTATATTGTTGGAATTGAAATATATAAATACTGAATTTCTTCTTCATTTAAAAAGGAGGAATAAAAGTTTTAGCTTACCTGTTATAAGGACAGGCAGGGGTTTGGATAATACGAAGTAATAGATAATAAACTATTACTTTCTAAATAAATAAATTGACAGTTTCAGAGAGCAATCGAAACGCATACTTAATTATATTAAAAAGTATTTTTATTAAAATATTATCAGCATAATTTTTAAGTCTTTTTTAGACTATATTTGGTTAATCTTCCCACACCCCTCCGTGCCATATCAACACCCCCTAACTTTCTCTGGGTCTTTTACCGCCCCCCTGAAAGCCTCAAACGCCCACAAGGGGGCGTTATCGCCCACGTTGGGAACCTATGATTTAGCTGTTAGTGTACAATTGATACATTTGCTTCTAAGCGGTTTTTTAAGCAATCAAATTACGCCATTGATTCAAAAAATTTAAATGGTATCTAGTGTTATGAGTGTACTACTTACTAGTGTTAACCTTTTACAGACCGAATTCAGATCCAGCCATATTTTGAATTCGTTTTCTGCATATTTTGCCTTCTAATGCGTTAATTAAAGGATATTAGTCATTTAAATGGGGGGACAAACTTTTACATTGGTTTCAAAAACAGAATTAGCACAGCTGCCAAAAGTTTCGTTTTTATCGGTACATTTCTCACCACCAGGTTATAGAATCTTGTGATTTTTTTCGGTTGTCCATTGGGCAAATCAATGAAATTATTCTGTTTGCCAGCAAATGAAGTTTCTTACCTATAAAATCTTCGCTACGCAATTTTTTTTAAGAACATGCGACCGTTACAATGAAAATGAGTTGACAAACGTTTATTCATAAAATTGCCGTTACAATTCGGAAATGAAAATAGAAATAAGTTCAGAATTAAAATAGGAATAGGAAACTGCATTTTCAAGCTAAGGAATAAAAATGGGAATAATTATTTTTTCTTGGCTCTCCTAAGGGCATCTGAATTTTTTGTGTTAGCACCACCTTCTTGCCTGTCATCTTTGGAATAATGCAATGAGAGAGGTTAAATGCTAGGTGGTGCTACTTGCGTTGCCTACCTTTCCGGAAATGTGGTTAATTTAAATTAATAAATTTAATAACAAGAGCTCTTAATAAATACTGGTGTTAGAATGTAAAATTGATAAAAATTGTATTATAACACACTGTGGATAAATACCATTTATGGATGTTTCATATGTTTTCCTTCTCTAGATCGTTTAAAAAAAATCTAAAACAACTAATTACTCTATTTTAAAAATAGTTTGTTTTCAATTCAAGCCCTCTCCACCTTTTTTTTTTTAAATGAAATATATATACATAAAATAATTTCTCCACTTAAATAGGTCGAAAGATTTAGTTGCAGAACTTTGTTTTTAAGTCTTTATAAATTTTAAACAAGAAAACAAAGCTACTAAATTTAGCTAAAACTCATTATAAATTAACAGCTGATTATTTTATACTCTTACCATAAAAATATGGACATTAACAGTTTTAATATCTTTTATTTTAAAAGAAATCATCATGTTAAGTTTTTCATGTGCCTTTATCATGAGTTCTAAATTTAGTAGATTTGGTTTTTCATTTTAAATGCGCTATTATATGCGTGTGCTACTATACAAAATTTTTGTCAATTTTGCATTCCAACATCAGTATTTGTTAAGAGTTCTTGTTTAAGAATGTATTACTTTAAATCGTTCATATTTGAGGCATCACTTCACATCTCCCTTTCAGCTCTTGCTTATTACTACTTTTTCGGTGGCAGTTGCATCTTAAATCAAGTCCATATTTTTAATTTAAAATAAAATTGTTCATAAATAGCGGTGGAAAATGATTTGATAAAATCGGAACGGTTGGCAGCTATGATATACTGATGGGTAGCTTAAATCTGTGCACTCCAACCTTTTTATCGCCACGAACCTGTCAACGTTTGATAATTTTACAGCGGCCCGCTGAGGGCGGGAGGGCGAGGGCATTCAATGTTTCTAATTTAGACTGATTTAATAACTTTAATTGTATTTAAACATGCCTCCAAAATAAAATACAGTTACACACACACACACACACACAAATAAGAAAGAATATAAAGTGATGCAGCATTTCAAACGGCAGAGTTGTTGGCTGGAATAGTTTTAAGGTAAGAACATTTATTCTCTATTTTATGATTGCAATTTTAATTCATGTTCTTGAAATCTTTTAATAATAACTTTTAATAAATAAACAGCAAAAAGAAAAGAGAAATGTTAAAAGAATTACAATATTTCTTCTGTTGCAAAGGTATAAATAAACACAAACACTAAAAAGTCGCAAAAACCCGAGAGAAATACACCAAAGTAAATAAAATCCAAAGAATTTAATGTTCCTTGGCGGCCCGGTACTATTTGATCGGGGGTTGTGGACCAATGGCTTAAATAATAAGTGAAATATTAAGAAATAATGAAAGATTTATTTTTAAATTTAAATAAAGATGTGAATTAAGCTTGAAGTGGGGAGGGGGAAGTCAGGATAGCGCTGTAAAAATTCATGAAAATGGCTATTTTTATGATCTTTTTCCCAGTTTCCCACAAGGATAGAAATGCAACTTGCGTTTCAACAATCAAATCAACTTTTAATTTTATCTGATATTTTTCTCTAGTCAATATTGATAACATTTAATTTTTCAAAAATTTTTTAATTTCTTGTTCTCAATTAGGAACACTGGCTGATAAAAAGGTAAAAAGTATATATAAAAATACAAGCAGTTGAAAGTTTAGGCACAATTTTTTAAAAAGTTTTGAAGCCGATTGTACGCTGTGGCAGGCAATCGGCGTTCTTTGTCGGCGCGCCGGCCTAGACCTCGGCGGCGGCGGCGCAGACCTCTAGCCGTAGGTTGATCAAGCCAGTCGCGAAGCGTCGCATGTCCTCTAGGTTCCACAATTTGGCCGCTTCGCTGCCAAAATTCCATTCATTATCACTGAAAAATAGCGTTCAATAAATACTTGTCACACAATTTTGCTTTCATGCCTTATAAGATGCAATTTTTTCCAGGAAAAATCCATGTATATGTAAAAAAAAAGAAGTTACTATTATATTTGTTTGTTCATCTTAAAATACACTAGAATAAAATAAACTAGAAGTTTCTGTAGAAAATTTTACTTAATTGAAGTTTTAGACGTATTTCGTATTTTGTGTGTATTAAGAAAATACATGTATTTTGTATTTTTTCAATTTAGAAAGCATTTTGTATTTTGTAATTTTTTGTGTTTGAATAAATATAATTTGTATTTTGCATCGAAAATACATTTATTTATGTATTTTGCCCAACTCTGCTTCTGTAGCTGCTTTCAAAGAGCATTACAGAGGAAGCAGTAATTATTTTTATTTCCAACGGAGGGGAGTAGAAGAGGGGACTCTTTTACTCCCCTCCGTTGCACTGGATAGAGTGTGAGGGAACGTCCTCTAAGTGAAACTGTACTCCCCCTCTCTAAACAACGGGGGATGAGGGGGAGAAAAGCAATTAACTTTAGGTTTACCATTGCCGATCTCTGGGAAGATAGGAGTTATTTTTAAACAA
Source organism: Cheiracanthium punctorium (assembly GCA_038373885.1). Lineage (NCBI taxonomy): Eukaryota > Metazoa > Arthropoda > Arachnida > Araneae > Cheiracanthiidae > Cheiracanthium > Cheiracanthium punctorium. Next base: position 99,497 of record JAWZYV010011767.1, read on the forward strand.
ATGTGGGAAAGGAATATTTGCAGAAAATAAAGGTATTGAAGAGGCATTAATGTTTTCACTGAGTACTGCACGTACTCTGTATGAAGGTTAATAATAATAATAATAATCTGTGTCTGAGTGGAAGTGATAGAACGGACCATGTATAAATCAAATTTTGTACTTTAATATGTATGCAGTCCCTAAAAAAAATTGCCATACCTGAAAGTTACTCTTCTTTTGTAACTTTTTTTAAAATAGAAAGTGTGTCACGAGCCCTTATAATTTCAGAGATAGTCAACGTAATTTTTATTTTGAATCACTCGGTATATATTGATTAAAACCAAAATTTTAAACTGATAACTAAGACTAGATGGGAAAGAAATAATCTTTCAAAAAAATATGAAATAAAGTATACAAATTGCATCAGACTATAATTTAATTCAGACATTACAATTTTGTTTTTTTTTTAATTCAAATTTTTTCATGCAGATTCATCTTTTTGCGAAAGCACAGATCAAAAAGTTTTTTGACCCGTAAATATCCGATTTATGGAGCAAAAATTGGATAAATAATTACTACATGTGCAAAACATTCATTGCAATAATTTGAACATTTTTCAATTTCGAAATTAAAGAACGTTGCGAGCATTTTTGCTGGTAAAATTTTTGTTATTTTTCTTGTATTTATGCACCGAAGAAAAATATTTTAGACACTAAATAATGTTATTATTTTTATTATTTTAGGAAATACTATTTTACAATTATTTTACTAACATATTTGTCAGAATGAAAATTTTAAAACAAGTATTACGTTACAGCATTTCTTCTCTAAGTTGTGCAAATGTAAGTAATGTAATAACATATTCTTCCACAGTACTAAAACTTTTTGTGTATTAAATTAATTGATGAAAATACATTTACTTACTATCATATGCTCGTAAAATTGTTTCTTGGTTAGGAAAGAAGGCCTTAATACGTTGGAGAACACCCTCTTTGTTTGTTTGATATAACCCTACGGGGAAAATAAGTAAATAAAAAATATATTGATTAAAACTAAACTATCAGTATCAAGAAACTAAGTATCAATTTATATAATTACATTACTAACTTTTAACTTAAACTTCTGAGAGCATTCTAATGGTAAAGAAAAAGTAATTTTCAAAAAACAATATTTCATATAATACGAATTGAAACTTACTACATTTATGTTGTTTCTAATGCCCTCTGGCAACCGCGGAGCGGTTGCAGACCCCTCATATAGGACGGCGATGGGCGGAAGGGGATGGCTTCCATTTTAATGAGCCTCAGTGGGAGGAAGTCCGACTTTACTCGGGATCCCCTAATTTTGAACCAATTCCAGATGAGAGACCAACCATCTGAAATCGGCACCCCCAGAGGTAACGTTTGAACATGGAGGACATTGGAGCTGTGACAGATTTTTACGTGCACCTGCTCCCATTAGCGTACACGGTCCCACAGCAGTCCAGCCGAGAGAGGGGGTTCGCCCTCGCAAGCACTGGCCAAGCCGGATGCTGCTTCCCTTTCCGGTTCTTATGGGAACGGAGTTTAGTCACTAGGCTAATGCGGGAGTGTTATATTTATTAAACATTGAAGTCTATAAAGTGTGCTTTTGTACTAAACTGTAACTATACGACCTCAAATACGATAACAATTATTGCATCATTTAAAGTTTTTTTTTTTTATGATTAAATAAAAGGCTTCAGATGCAGTTTAAAAGGCTTTGAAAACCTTTCTTTCCATTTGATTAAATAATTGGTTTTCTGAACAATATATTTTTTTATTTGCTATGTCTCGCATGTTTAACATATAAATTCCTTTATGCATAGTTACCAAGCAACATTTTTTTAAAAAATTGTTTATTATATGAATGAAATTGATAGCAGCGTCCAAATTTATGAGTTGGTTCATGCCTAAACTTACAAGATTCAACTGCGTCAGCAACGAAGTCACTAAGAATTTTAATGGCCAATCGCACCTTTAAAAAAAAATCCCTCAAGCATATTTTTGGGGTGCAATCCAACACCATTGATGATTTAATAAAGACTGAAAGAACAGCCATAATACTAAAGAATGTTAAAAAAGGTGCTATTATAATGAATTAAAAAAAATATTTAGAAGGTCATATTTATCTTGCGTTTTTGTTTTTGCAAAATTTTTAAGTCCATTTAAACTTAAATTCCGGGAACGGGTGGACTTTCAAAGTTTTAAAGTGGACTACGATTTATTCTATATTATTTTACATATCTGTGCTAAATTTCAGGCCAATAGGTCTATTTTTGTGGATTTGTATACGAATCAAATCCACAAACAAACAAACAAACAGAATTTCATTTTTATTTATGAGATAAAGCTGTTCCTCTTGCCTTTGATATGCCCCCCCCCAAAAAAAAAACCATTAAAACATGAAAGAAATAAACCTTTATCCCCCCCCACACACACACAACTATGTGTTAATTAAAATCTAAAATCCCAGTTAGGGATTTTATTTCTTTGATACCTTAACACTTCCATGTCATCAGAGTACCTGAATGCAGTTTTGGGGTCATAGCCCCCTGAAAGCTTCATTTACTATTAAGTAATTGGCAATCTATTTTTTTTTTTTTTTTACGGAAACCAAAAGCTTTTTAGGAAAGTTTTCCCCCACCTCTCCTTAACGCCTACGAATTATGCCCAAATTGAATTATTGAATTAGACATGTGCTTTCCCCCACTTCTGGAAAACAAAGTACATTAAACCTCATAATTCAACTGAATGTCCCCCATTCCACCCTCCATTTTCTGCAAAACAAAAGAAATTTATTTCAAGTATTTAATTCAAAAGAAATAATTCAAAGTATTTAATTAAATTATTACACAAATATCTTCCTAAATTGTAAGACACCATCTCTAATAGGAATTGGAAGAAATTATGATTTCTGTTTAATATTAAAAATATAAAACTTTTTACTTTCAGTGTAAGTTATGATGAAATAAGTTCTTTTGATTTTGTGTTTAAGGTCCTTAAATTAAGGAAGATATACACGAGGGTTGTCTGCTTAATTAAGCCATGCCTTGGGCGGGGAACTTTTTGATGGGTCCTAACGCTTAACCAGGCTACAACTGGAGAAAACACAAACACCTTCCTATTAAGGTGGCGTTTTTTTCCGGCGGCGTTTTTTCCAGGTGGCGTTTTATCCGGTGGCGTTTTCTCCAGGTGGCGTTTTTTCCTACATTCCTTTAAATCAGATAAGATCTGAAATTTCTTACTAATTCTACTTTGAATGCGAAACTTTAGTATACTGATAATTAAAGGTGTTATCTTTATTTCTTTTTATTTAATTGACTGAAATTACTAAGTGGCTATTGTTTAAAGCCCTTTCAATATAGATTTTTAGATTAAATCGAAAGTAGGGGGATATGTCATACAAGCGATCATTTAATTAAAAACATCTTTCACTTTGGGGGCATCTGGACCATAAATTGTAATTTCAAAACATGGGGCAATACTTGTTGCCTAGGAGGGTCAAACCTGTCAATCATAAAGGTGTCTCGCCAGCAGGCGCCTCCCATGTCTGTTAATTTAACAAATGAGGATTTTGTTATGATTTTGTGGACCAACTAGATGATGGAAAGACAGAGCTGCCGCCTAGCGGACACTCTGTGAACTTAACTAACAAAACCAGGAGACATTTACCGCAGAGCAGCTCTTCCTGACTTCGAGATACTTTCAAACTCCTCTGTACACAGGGCCGGCTTTACCATTAGGCGAACCTAGGTGACCGCCTAGGGCCGCCCATTAAAGGGGCCCGCCGATCAAATAATTTTCAATAAAAATCTAAATGCATGTTTTTTTTTTTACCGTTCCCAGTTTTTGCCTAGGGCCGCTAATGACTGATTCTTGAAAGAAACTTCTTTAACGATTTCGAAATAATTTGCATCCTTCACAATTTTTCTAATCGGGGTTTCTTTTGTCGGTTTTTGATGCAGAAGATTTAACAAATAAAGTGATCAGCACTTGAAAGACAAATGTATGAATGCAGAAAGACTGCTTACAAATAAAAACACAGAAAAAGATATTGATGGAATGAACCTTTTTATGGAGCTCAGTAATTTTAGAAACATCGCAGCAGATAATATGTCTCCTGCAAGTACTTTGAAATATTTACTTGAAACAGGATTGGATGAAGTTTTACCGAATTTATGCATCATACAGATTATTTTATTAAGAATGCCTATGACTGTTGCATCTGCTGAACGCAGCTTTTCAAAACTAAAGCTCATTAAAACTTACTTAAGATCAACTATGTCTCAAGAAAGGTTAGTTGGATTGTCTCTAATATCAACTGAAAATGACATTGCGCGTTCACTCAATTACACGGTGTTAATTGATGAATTTGCAAATAAAATGGCCCGAAAAATCCCGTTATAAAATATGCCACTAAACAATCTTCTGAAGAAGATTTCATGCATTATTTGGTTTTTGATTCTTCAGCTGAGTAAATATAAAAGCCAATAGTTCAAATTATTTCTGGGAATGAGTCTTCACCAACCAGCAGAAGATTCTTCCGTTGACTGATATTACACTAATCCATTACACTAACACGACTGACTGATATAAACCCTAAAAACAAACTAGCAAATAATCTTTTTTGCCAATTCACGATCAACTGTAAATTAGCTATTTTTAGAAATGTATACTTCTTTTTTACTATTAAAATTTAATAATTTCTATTCATATTTTTAAAATTATGTTTTGTTTGCATTATTTTAATGTGTCCTAAAGGAATCAAGAACTGGTTTATTAAACTAAAGCTTAACAATCGTATTTTATATTGGTCATAACCAAGATAAATTAAACAAATAAGAAAAAAAAAAAATATTGTATAAATCAGAAGTTTCCAAACTGTGTGTGAATATTTTTTTACAATGAGTGAACCTATTATACATGTATCAATGCATTTATGTATATGTACGTATGTGTGTATGGAGGCATTAATGTTTGAAAATGTGTACAGGGCCGCCTATCTTGATTTTGACCAGGGCCGCCTACTTTGACTTTGCCTAGGGCCGACAAATTTCTAAGGCCGGGCCTGTCTGTACATAACTTGTAAATATGCCTTAATAAAATATTCCAGATGGACGTTGCCGTTTGTGCTGTTCCTAAACCACTCTCGCACGACATATATATATATATATAATTAGTAAAATGGCTAAACTTACGAATCAAAAATTCATTCAACAACTCCTATGGTAGTGTAATACATTCAATGAACATAAAATGGTATACAAAAAAGGCATAAGTAGATATATCCAATAAATAGAAAATCCAAACAGTGGTAAAAATGAAAAATAAAATAGAATCGGAAGGAATCAAACAATGGGTAGCAAGCATCGGGTATAGTCGTCAGGCCCCACGAACCGAATACTTACTACCAAAATAAAAACAAAATAACAGCATTTCAATGTAGTTACTTACCACAAAGAAAGCTAAATATGTAACTACTGGGAGCAATCCTGTTATCAAAAACAAAAATAGAGGCAAAATGGCCGAAAGCATGAGGCATGGCTTCAAGACAGGGTGAAGAATGTTCAAACTGTTGCCAAAAGATGAGAAAAAAGTACCAGATGCCAACTTTCGAAAGTTAAATTATGACAAAAATTAAATAATTCAAAAAATAGTAATAATTGTATGATATATTAGATGTGTAATACTTAAATAAGAATACATCTAACTACTATATATATATATTTATATTTAACACATTATATTTCTAATTTGTATCCTACCTATAAATGTATTTAAATTAATTATTAATAATGAGCACATTATTATTAGTTTTTTATGAGCAAACTTATTATTTTTTAATATGATTAATTTTAATTGTGTGTTTAGTTTAATGTAAAAAGAAAATATACTGCATACTTACAAGGAGAGGGCGCGACCTTGGACTCACCGATTTTAATGAAATGTGGTTCAAATATATGCTCACAAGACATACAATCCCTGATGCAAATTTTAGGACGCAACTCTCAGGCATTCTCAGGAAATCACGCTTCGAACATTCGAAAATCAGCGTATACAGGTTAAATACATTTTTATGCATTACCAAGGGACCGACTGTGGCGTAGAGCGTATAATCGCTGGTTTGCAGAGCCGTACATAGCGAGTCCGATTCCAGCTGCCACTGTATTTGCTTCCAATGTTTCTTTTGTTCAATTTAATTAAATAATAAAATAAAAATAATTTTATCATCACAGCTTGCGTAATTGAATCGATTTCATGTAAAAAATAATATAATAGGCGTTTTTCCCCTGCGTGGTATTTACAAATGTATAGCAATTTAATAAGCAAAAAAGAATAATAATAAACAATTTAATCCTAGAGAATGTTTCATTATGGAACAAATGATTGTATTATTCGTAATACAACCATTCACAAAATTAGATATGTTTGCACGCTCCAAGCATCTGTTTCTTGATAAAACATTCTCTAGGATTAAATTGTTTATCCTAGTGCGACACTAGGATAATTTTTATCATTTTTTGCTTATTAAATTGCTATACTATTTGTAAATACCACACAGGGGAAAAATACCTATTATTATATTAATAATTTACATGAAATCAATTCAATTACGCAAGCTGTGATGATAAAATTAATTTTACTTTATTATTTAATTAAATTGGACATTGAAGTGAACAAAAGAAATATTCAAAACAAATCCAAAGGGAACTGGAATCGAACTCGCTATCATCGGCTCTGTCAACCGAAGATTATACGCTCCACGCCACGGTCGTTCCATTTCAAAGCACCAAAAATGTATTTAAGCTGTATACGCTGATTTTCGAATGTTCGGAGCGTGATTTCCTGAGAATGCCTGAGAGTTGCGTCCTAAAATTTGCATCAGTGATTGTATGTCTTGTCAGCTATATTTGTGCCAAATTTCATTCAAATCGGTGAGTCTAAGGTAGCGCCCTCTCCTTGTTAGTCAGAGCCTGATTATGACCAACGGGGGCCCCGGGCATTGACGAATTTGGGGGGCCCCCAATCTATGAAATTTGTTTTAATATTCTCAAAATTTTGATATAAAAAATATATTTCAGAAGAATATTTCAAATTGGGGGACCTTTCGAGCCAGGGGCCCTGGGCAAAGTCCCGATTCGATTTGCCAATGCGATAATTAGGCTCTGTACTTAGTTTACATTTTTTCTCTTTCTTTAATAGATTAGTTTTTGACGGTTTAAACCGGTTTTTGACGACTGTCATGTCAAAAACCCAACCCTGACATAAAGGATTGAAAGAGATTGAAGTTGGAATGCTTTGAGCAATTTTCAGTGCAACAATCCCCCCCCCCCTAAAAAAAAAAAAGAAAAAGAAATTCCGGGTATACCCGACCCCGCTGCATACATCATTTTTTAAAGAAGGTCCCTTTAGATTTCCAATTTAGATTTAAGCAGACAGAAATCACAAAATTTTGAATAACAAATAATGCACAGACAAAAGTATCATTTAATTAATTGCTGATTATAAAATAGATAGATTACAAATGAAATTGCAAATGTACTTACGAGATTCGAAGCTCATATTTAATACCCAATATTGCTTATTAAATTCACTGCCTATAATTCCACTACGTACACTCCACACTAAATTGCAAGTCATCGAGCACATGCGGAAGTTTGGAAGAGGAATTACAGATCACCTGGAATCTGGTAAGAGATCTTGAGGAGGGGGGGGGGGATTTCTCAGGAACTTTCTGGTTGGCGGAGTGGTTGGTACTGAGACAGTTCCAGAGGGCTGTTCTCTCGATTGTTCGGGAGAGGTGGGTGGTGAAATCTTCAAATGCTTTTCAAAACATTAACGCATTCTTTTATGCAAGAATATCATATTCTTAGTGTAAATAAACCGATCGTCTACCGTATCCCATGTGGTCTTGTTGTTAAGGTGCCTGACTCTGAGTCCGGTGGCCCGGGTTCGAATCCTGGTGTCGGAAGCACTTCCTTCTTTAGAAATGGTACGGATCCTTACATAGTGAAGGAACAAGCAGTAGCAGTTTTTGTATTCCTATGCTATTGTTTGTAAAGGTTTTTTTTTTTTTTCAAAACAATTGTTTATACACTCGTTTTACATCTCGAATATAAGCAAACTGTTATGGAGATATGTATTTGAAAAAAAAACTTTAAAAAACGCTCATTATTTTAATATCATATGATAGTTACTGAACTAAGTAAACTTATTTAAACACGAACTAGTCAAAAGAAGAAACTTAAAAGTAATAAAAGCTAAAAGCTGTACTGTAAAGATTTGAGTCTTTTTTATACTTTTAGATTTAAAAAAAAAAACAGTTATTTAATTATATTTTTATTCGGCTCATAAGTAATCTATTTTAAATTCTCATAAGAGAATTTGTTAACACAAAATAATTATTTTCTCTGATGTTTTACATCAGAGAAATGAGCCCATAGCCCAGGTGGTGTAACTCCACTTTTTGGGTTAGGGTCACAAGTGTTCAACAAAGGCCTCTCTATTAAAAGCAAAAAATGGTGTAAACTCCCTCAGTAAGAGTGTAAATAGCAGCACTAGTTGTTGTGTAGCACAGAATTTCTTATGATAACTCGTAAAAAAATCTTTAATAACTCAAAACTGGAAAAGTGTTAGTCACATCACTTGGGCTTTAAGGGGCACATATATCTGGAATTATTAAAAAGAAGGAAAGGTTAGAATTATATATTGATTTTGATACCTTAAAAAAGTTTATTTACGTGGTGATAAATATCAACAGAGCAAATTTTAAATAGGTGTAATTTTTTTTAATCATAAAAATGAGCTTTCTTCTAAAGTTTTTTTTCTTTTTCTGAACTATAAAAAATATATAAATATAGTGATTGTTAAGTAATCAAAAGTAAGATTCTAGCAAGTCCGCCTAGCTCAATCAGACGAACGCAAAGCTCTTGATCTCGGCGTCGAGGGTTCGAACCACGCGTTGAGCGGAATTTCATTTTGCGTCGTTTCCAGCGAAATCAATTGGAAGTACTCGTTGAATTGCAGTGTACGAGAATATTGGGCTTTCCTAATTCTTTCTTTGTTTAGCTTCTCACACAAAAAGGAATTTTGTAATTTCAAAAGGATGTAATTTTAGAAAAAAATATATAATTAAATAGTATGGGGGAAAAATATCTGAATGCTCAACATTAGTATTAAAGTAAAACAATCCCAGCGAAAAAAAGGTTCAAGCAAATTAACAAAAATTATAATTTACCGTATCTATTTAAAATATGTATAATCGATTTTCTTTAGTTTTAAAAATTGAGAAATAATATACGCATGTGCGCGTACATATCCGCTCTTATATTAAACGAGGAATGTTTGTGTGTGTGTGTGTGTGTATGTCCGAACGATCTCGAAAACTGCTCTAAGGAATCTTTTTTAATTTCGTACCTGGGGGTTTTTTGGGCCCCTGAAACGATTGAGCTAGGTCAATTGATTGAAAAAACAAACACTAAAACGCTCAAAATTTAAAATTTAAAATTTTTGGACGGTAGCGCCATCTATTGAGCGTTTGAAAAACACACTTGATGCAATCTTCCTAAAAGGGACGCTCAAATAAGTTTGGGCGGATTAAAAAATACACGCCATCGATATATAATAGTAAAAATTAATTTCGCAAAGAAACAAAATAAATGGAACTTGATATTCAGTACACAGACAAATAAATATTTTAGTAACTAGATATATTACACCATTCAGCTACATAAATTTGTTTAGAATTAAAAAGTTATTTTTATTTCAAAATATCGTCCTGGCAACCAGCGAAAGAAAAAGCGAAAAGAGTCTTCGTTGCCATCCCCACAAGCACCTCGATGTAATATACGTAAATAATTTAATTATTCTTAATTCATAGTTATTAATACAAAACTATTCGTAAATCTTATGTGAAAAATTGCCTGAATTTATTACATTTATCCTTTTGTAACTAATGTAAAGCTAAATGTATTTTCGCGTATATACTAAAACAATAAGTATTTTTCATGTATTTTATTGATCCATATGATGCGAATTTCAAAAGTGCATAAAAGTTTCAGCTTAGCCGAATAATTTAAATGAAAATGACACCCTTTTCAGTCATTCACAGTAAGAAAAAAGATCCTGTGACGTAACATGAAAATTCCATTTTTTTTTTTTTTTTTTTTTAAATAACGGCACTATGTTGAATTCTATTTTAACTGCCTTATTCCGCCAATTTGACGATAAATATTTAAATGTAGTTACCCTGACGATATTTTTTTTTTTTTAATGGGTCAACCGTTTATAATGAAACGATGTTCGAAACTCCGATGAAAAAATGATACGATCGATTCCTAAATTGGGCTGGCAGCTGATATTCAAATTAATTTTGCAGATGATCAGCCATCAGTTTAGTTTTCATTCACTGCAGTTGATGATTTCAACTCCTTTATTTTATCATCGTATGGACAACCTTTTAAAAGTTGCAGGCAGAACTTTACGATAGTGGCCTCCTGGGCCTGACTTCAGGATGTTAGCGAAATCGCGGGCCGTATAATTCGGATTTATATGGAAATTTGAATGTTTTATATAGGTTTTATACAGGGTTTTGACTTGTTCTGAGGGCTGGTCCAAAAGCCATGGCGGGCCCCATCCGGCCGCAGGCTGGGAGTTGTCCATATGTGGAAGCAGGAAATTGGGAGGCTGAAATCTGGTTACTAAGATTTTTTTTCTAATAAATTTTCAATTCTTATTTAGACGTGGATTAGACTGTGTTGTGTACTATCATTAAACTAAAGGATAAAGCCCTTTGTGGAGACAATTACAGCGGGCGATAGAATGTCTACACTCAGAATATTTAATATTTACCCACTTAAAATCAAATAACTTCATATTCAATTTTTATTATACATCGAAATTCGAATTGTATAATCTGCAGAAACATTTCGTTTGGTATCAACATCCTCTCCTATATCCATGCTTAATGCATAGAAAACCGTTTTATTTTTGAAAAAAAGTTAAACTGAGTAGTAATTTAGAAAAGCTATCTTAAGCGAATTGGAATCGTAATTTTTCCTCCAAAGCCTGATAACCGTGACTTCAATGTAACGTCAATGTCACTTGCAATAGATAATTCTGACACTCAAATGATTAGCTTTTTTTATTCTCTTAAATGAAATAGAGCTAAAAAAAAAAAAAACGCTTAAAAATCAGGGAACGGGTGGATTATCAGATTTTTTCTTTCTATTCTTTTTTTTTTTTTTTTTTTTTTACATAATTATGATAATTTTCAGGCTGATCGCACCAACGAACCGTGTAAATTTTAAGTTATTAGACAATACATTTTTAATCTGTTTGGATGGTAAAAGTTTTATTTTGAGTGGTTGAACTGGAATTGTGACAGAGTCAGGGATCAGCGTAACTATATAGGAGAGATGTATTTTTGATTTATTCGAGGTTAGAAGTCCATTTTCTTCAGTCCATCCGTTTGTTCTATTATTGTCAACGTTTAAGTAGTTGTTAGGGTTATTATAAAAGAATATTTTTTATCTATTCTGTTTTTGATTTCATGATTTCGAAGTGTCCTTTTGTACTAATAATTTAAATTGCGTTACACTTTTTATTTTCTTAAGCGTGAGTTTATAAAATAAAATTATGTTTAAAGCATATTTATGTAAGATTATACTTTTATGGCATCTATATTTATGTATCTATAAGATTGAATTTACGTTTGTAGAATTTGTTTATGCATGATGTATTTTCTTTGAATTAGAAAAAAATAAGTATTTTATATTTGAATTGAAGCACTATAGAGAAATTTACAATTTCAATCGTAAAGAATTATCATCATAGATGTATTATAAAGACGTAAATGCATGAAAGTGTAGCTCAAAAGCGAGCTGTGGAAACATATGATCACCGACAGCAGCACTTAGCCCAAATGTGTGAACGTGCAGTTCAAACACAAGCAGATGAAACAGATGATTAGTATTTGGAAGGAGAACGACAAGGAACAGCTACACGTCGACAAATACTTCGAGTAAACAGTCTAAGTATCTACAAAGCTGCCACAAATGTGGGTATTTATTATCATAGTTTAAAACTTTTTAACATGGATTGCATTCACCCTGGAGCTTTGCATTTTTCTGAAGAGTAAAAACAAAAATTAACCGAAACCATTTTGGGGACTGTAAGATTGATGTAGGACATTCCGAATTTCCTAATGAATTGGTGTGGTTGTTTCTTCGATGTCACCCACATTTCAAAGAATTCGAAAGTTGAAAGCATACTTTACAATGGCTTTGTTCACAGTATATGACGAGTGAAACTATTAACGATTTTGGTGTGTACTGCTACGTTGCGAACAGTGTATAACAGACTTGATGAATTTTTTTTATAAACTCATTCATCTGACAGTTCAACCAACTCAAATTATTGATGCTGAATTTGAACGTCCTCAATATGGACAGATATATTTCTGAAGTAATGAAGAAGCTGTTAGTGAATGCATCGCCCAAGATCTTCGCTGATACCCTCGCTGATCTGCTACAGAAGAAAAGGAGGCACCTTACGTTAAACTACTTTTTGCTCAACTCTGATGGGATCGACCATCGAATATTTAGCATCCCTCTTCAAAACAAAGTATATGCCATTGTAACATTGAATGCCGACCAATGCTTACCTGATAATGTATGGGTGATCCGACAGCGATGAAAATCTTTGGCAACCATGAAGATTATTGATACGTGCCAAGGCATTTACGTATTCATTATTTTACACTTAAGGAGCCTTTAGATTCTGAGCATGGCTCGGTAACCTGGTACTTTAGTTTTAAATGGGCGGCACAAACGTTATGAAGGAAAGAGTTTGATGATAATATACACTGACACCAAAGTCATTTTTAAAGTTCTTAGTGTACACATCGTATTGTCGTAATTATTACTGACTAGCTCCGTAAAAATTCATATGTTGAGAAATAAATTACTATCCTCGTTAGAAAGAGTTCGTACTCCAAAAATAGCAATTTTCTGAAGAAAATTTTTAAAAATAGGAGATATATATATATATATACACACTCATGTCCATAAATTAAGGATAATGAAGTTCAGGCAAAAAAAGAAAAAGAAGCAAAACAAATTTGACTTATTTGTAAAGTCTATTTATTAAACAAAAAGTAAAGAGCAAAAAAGATGCTGTATGTTTGACATAATTAATAAAAATTGCAAGTTTTACTCCCTTGACCAAATTTAAAAAAAAACCTATTTACAAAAAACAGTATAACATGGTTAGTAGGATGCTTAATACGGAGTATGTCTCCCGGACGATGCAATACAGGCCTGACAACGCCTAGGCATGCTGAGTATCAAATGATCAATCTGATCTTGGGGAATATTACACCACTCATCAAGCAATGCATTCCGAAGTTCCGGTAGACAGGTGGGAGGGGTTGACGGGCTGCAATTCGTCGGCCAAGCATATCCCACACATGCTCTATTGGATTCAAGTCCGGTGAGTATGCTGGCCAATGCATACGAGTGATATCCTCCGATTGAAGGCATTCGTCTACAATGTTTGCACGGTGAGGACGGGCGTTGTCATCCATAAACACAAATTCAGCACCCATGGCGCCCCGAAACAAACGTACATGTTGTTCCAGAATGACATCCCGATAGATGTGGCCTGTCATCGTTACACTCTGAACATGCAGGTCAGTTCTGGAACCAAGAATAATTCCTCCCCAAACGAGCCATCCTGCACCACCGTAACGGTGTCTTTCAATGGTGTTCTCTTGGTGGTAACGGGTACCTGGCGCTCTCCAGATGAATGTCCGGCGAGAATCAGACTCCAAACTAAACCTGGACTCGTCGGAAAACATCACACAAGACCACTGTTGCGGTGTCCACAATGCATGCTCTCTACTCCAGGTTAATCGCAGGCGACAGTGAGTTGCGGTAAGTGGAACACATCTGACAGGCCTACGAGCATATAGACCAATGTGCCCTAAGCGTCTGTACACGGTCTGCCTTGAAACTGTCGTACCGGTAGCTGAAGAGAGCTGACGAGACAGGTCTGATGCTGTACTCCGTCTGTATCTTTTGGCAGTAACTGCCAAATAGCGGTCCTCATTCGGCGTTGTAACTCGGGGGCGACCTGTGCTGTAACGTCTACTCACATTACCATCATCTTGGAATCGTTGCTAAAGCCTGGAGATGACACTCTGGGCGATTGCAAGTTCCTCGGATACTTCCAGCTGGGTACGTCCACATTCCAGTCGTCCGATAATTCTGCCACGTAAAACATCATCCAAATGCGTCCTTTGTGCCATAACTATGCGGTTTTTGCACTGAAAGGCTTTCACAGCGCTTGCGAACAATTTTACTTCTTTGCCACCATTCCTTATATACCCCTCTCTTACACTCTCGTCATTGTGACGTACCATCCACGCCATCTGGTGGTTTCCTGCAATTTGCATATTCTTCTTCAAGATGTGTGTGATCATTCCACAGGTGAAATTTTTATTTTAGAGATCAATTTCTGTGTGATTCTGAATTATCCTTAATTTATGGACATGAGTGTATAACATAGAATAGCTAACTTACGTAATACGGAATCCCAAGATAATCGATGGAGCAAGTGAAAAATAAACTTACATAGTAAGGAAAACCAGGTAGCACATGATACCAATTAATAAACTACTGAAACCGAGAGCAAAATTTGAAAACGGTGGCCATAAATATTGTGTAATCAGAGCCTTCAAAGCCAAAGAATGGTTGGGAATAACCTCCAAATGAGACCCAAAAGATGGTAACGGGCTTTAACCCTTTGAGGCGCAACCCTTTTCCAATAGTGAAAAAAGGGCAGCCGTTGCCATCGCTCGACTAACTACCAGCAAGATGGCGGACGATCGAAATGTTCATCGCGTGCCACAGATCTAGAGACCCTTTTTTGACCACAGTTGGCTGAGCCCGAGCACAGCCAGCTGTGCTCGGGCTCAGCCAGCTGTGGTCAAAAAGGGTCTCTAGATCTGTGGCACGCGATGAACATTTCGATCGTCCGCCATCTTGCTGGTAGTTAAGTCGAGCGATGGCAACGGCTGCCCTTTTTTCAGCATTGGGCAATCTATCCAACTGTTCTCGCATTCTTCCATTTTCCAGCAGATGTCAGTGCTGTTAAAAAGAATCGTGACCATTGTTTTACGGGAAATGACGTGCTAAAAAGTAAAGGATTCTCGTGGAGCTATGTCACCCGCAACTATTTATATATCAATCAAATCTATTCTTCGGGACTGGTAACAGTCAAAACGTCAGAGTTTGGTGTTCTCAGAGCGGGAACACTGCGCGTTAAAGGGTTAATCCAATTTTCTTCTGAAAACATTCTGTAAAAGTAAGCACCAAACAAGCATTTTTAAGTACACCGTTAAAAAAATACTAAGATGGACTACGAAGCTTTACAATACAATGTAGCCATTTATTTAACAGAAATATATTTTCACGTTACACAATCTCTTTGCTACATTTAAATTCTAGACAAAAAGGTTTCAAATTAAGAGTCCAGCAAAAGATACTCTTTCAAAACTCTAGGTATATCCAGTGATGAAATTTCTTCAGGCGATCGAAACTGCCTTCTGACAGCGCACCGACACAGATGCTTCAGAGACCTGGGTTTGGCCTCGCTTTCGTTGTCAACGGCGAAATAGTCTGCTACTTGTTTCCAAAATCTGTCTGCTGTACTTCCTTGAAATCTTCATGGTCCAACAGAGCAAGGAACGGCATCATCTTCTTCAGATCTATAGCTCGCTGCATGTCCTCAAGGGTCAGGTATGGGATCGGAATAGCCCTCCATAGCAACTGAAAACACCGACTGAA
The DNA here is from genome assembly GCA_038373885.1 of Cheiracanthium punctorium. Lineage (NCBI taxonomy): Eukaryota > Metazoa > Arthropoda > Arachnida > Araneae > Cheiracanthiidae > Cheiracanthium > Cheiracanthium punctorium. The sequence continues at coordinate 115,344 of JAWZYV010011767.1, forward strand.
ATTCACTTTGTTCTTATTCATAGCTTTCCTAACGTTTAGGTGGCTAAGTTTCGACGGCAGAATGGACGGATTCGGGGGGTAATTCAGTATTATTTCTAGGCCTGTAAAAAACAAATTAACAAAATGTAAGGACATATTTCAGTTAACATCTCACTGTTTCATATAAAATGCTCGTAGAAGTAACCATGATAGATGTATAACAGGTATAGGACAAAATAATATTAACAGCTATTTCAATATGTGTCTCACAATTTGTGAGGCAATTTCGTGTGTTTAGCTTGTGACAAAATAAACATCTTAAAGTCTAGCAGAAAAACAGAAATTATTCTTTTCAAAACATATAACTACACCATACTGACAATTCTCGTTATAAAAATGCACTCAGTCGCATGTTACATTTAAAAAAGAACTCTGCTGGCAAGTTGCCGGATTTTTTTTTTTTTTTTTTTTTTTTTTTTTTTTTATGTAGATAAATACTATTAACCTTGGAGAAGGAGTATAGTTTCTGTAGAAAGTATGTTCCATCTGTGTAATAACCACGGAGGTAATAAAACTGCACACTTGCCAGCATGCTTGGAAAAATATCCAGTAGGTATGCACGGTGTACCGACATTTTGAGTCATTAACAACATGTAGGGAAAAATAGATTTTTCTTACAAATATAAACGCAATAAAAAAAAATAAAATTAATCTTGGTAACATATGATATTATTAATAGTAATAAACACTAACCCATTTGTGTCCAGACTGTAAGCATGACTTTCTTCCACCTTTGCTGATGCCAGCAATTATAAATTTTACACATCAACTCCATGAATAAATGATAAAAAATGATTTATTTTATTCATTTTTTTTTGGTATTTATAAAAGGTAAAAATGTTACATCCTTATTCGTCATGCTATAACATTTTGTGGAATTCATATTTAATACTCGTGACCAGTGGCGCACCCAGAATTTTGGTTTAGGGGGGGCTGACATTACATATACAGCTGAACTCAGCTATAGTGACCCCTATTATACCTATAACTCTCTTATAGCATCAAAATATTCATCACCATTTGATCATAGAACGCAATCGCGTTATCAACGTAACTCGTTATAGCGTCATATAAATAATTATCCAATCTTTTCATTGAAGTTATACCGAAGATTAACTTTACACTAACTGTAAGTATTTACTTAAAAATCAACATCCCCACTTTAAATGAATCCCTCCCACAAAGAAATTAGAAATAATTTGAAGACATTTTTTTAAAATAAAATATTTTAATTCATTAGTGACAATTTCCAATTTCTAAAGCTTTTCGTGTCCAACTCTCCAGGTTTAGGGGGGGGGGCTCCGTGGGTGCGCCTATGCTTGTGACTTAGGGCTAGAAAATTTAAATAACGTTTATAAACTTTTGCAGTTGAAAGCGAAGATGATCCAATTTGGGCGTCCTGAAAAAAGGACGCTAAATACAAATGAGATGGTGAAAGGGATCATTTAAAGGTTGTTCTAGATGGTTTCTTGCTTAGATTAAGATTTTTTACAAGTTTTAATAAGCAATAGTAAAATTATAACAAAATCGTCTATTTTAAATCAGGAAAATAGTGTGATCTTCATTAGCACCTGTCAACAAATGCATTTGTGACGAACAGCATCTCATGCAGCTCCTAAAAATCAATTCCTGTTTTCGAAGTAATCATAAGTGTTCTCAATTATCATAATTATGTTGAAAAATAAGATAAATTTAAAATACAGATCAACTTTTAATCCTATGACAGTGAAGACTTAAAAGAAGAAATGCTTAACGCCCTTTGAGGCGCAACCCTTACCCAATGCGAAAAAAGGGCAGCCGTTGCCATCGCTCGACTTAACTACCAGCAAGATGGCGGACGATCGAAACGTTCATCGCGTGCCACAGATCTAGAGATCCCTTTTTTTGACGCAGCTGGCTTTCTCGCGCACTGTGCCGGGAAATGACGTGCTAAAAAATAAAGGATTCTCGTGGAGCTATGTCACCCGCAACTATTTTTATAGAAATCAAATTTATTCTTCGTGACTGGCAACAGTCAAAACGTCAGAGTTGGGTGTCCCCAGAGCGGGAACACTGCGCGTTAAAGGGTTAAGGAAAAATAAGTCATTCTAAAGAAGGATGGGATAAGATTGATATTGAATGCTTCAGCATAATTTCACGTGAAATTTCCCCCTTTGTTAAAAAAAAAATCCAGAAATTCTCGAGACTTCCGGAAATCCGGACCACGAACACCCCTGCTTGTCAACTGCTGATTCCTACTGCCTTCCGTTCGAATGGAAATTTTCTCCATATTAGTATTTAATAAATTTAGTAATTTTTTCAAAACGTAGAAGAATTCGGGAAGTTCTTAACCGAAACCAGATTGGGAGAAATAACATAAACCCGGTGTTCTTCCGGAAAATGCTGTAGAGTTGGCAGGTAAGAGACATTGGATAACCATAATCGCGCACGATTTAACCCTTTAAGGCGCAGTGATCCCGGCTCTGGGAACACCAAACTCTGACGTTTTGACTGCTGCCAGTCACGAAGAATAGATTTGATTTCTATAAAAATAGTTTCGGGTGATACAGCTCCATAAGAATCCTTTACTTTTTAGCACGTCATTACCCGTAAAAAAATGGTCAGATTATTTTTAACAGCGCTGACATCTGCTGAAAAATGCAAGAATGCAAAGAACAGCTGAATAGATGGCCCAATGCTGAAAAAAAGGGCAGCCGTTGCCATCGCTCGACTTAACTACCAGCAAGATGGCGGACGATCGAAACGTTCATCGCGTGACACAGATCTAGAGACCCTTTTTTCACGACAGCTGGCAACGGCTGCCCTGTTTTCACCTTTTCAGGCACAGCCAGCTGCGTCAAAAAAGGGTCTCTAGACCTGTGGCATGCAATGAACGTTTCGATGGTCCGCCATCTTGCTGGTAGTTAAGTCGAGCGGTGGCAATGGCTGCCCTTTTTTTCAGCATTGGGAAAGGGTTGCGCCTCAAAGGGTTAACTTGTTTGTGCAACAAAATACGTGCTGTGTGAATTCACCGAAAAATTCATATTGAAATTTTCTCAGAAAATTCATATATATATATTACGAAAAATATTTTATGCAGTATATTTAAAGCCTCCTGTCCGACGTATTTTTATTTGTGTTGTGTCACCACCCCACAAGCGTCGCTACCTGTTCATAATGGGGAGGACGCGTACCAAATTACGCTCCCTTTTCTCTGCCTTTATTAGAAATTAAGATAATAAAGCAAAGTATTGGGGCTGGGAGAAATCCCCAGGGGGCGAATTGAACCTTTTCCGCAGAGGTGTGTGCATAGATCTTTTAAGGGGGTCCCTATCCTAGTTGTATGGGTGTGTGTGTGTGGGGGGGGGGGGTCACTTGAAAGAAAACTTTCCGGGAGGGGACATTTAGAAAGAAAGAAAAAAAAAAAAGGAAGGAAGGTGTAAATGCTCCACTCACATAATATATTTAGGTATTATACGACAAATGCAGTCGCCAACATGTCTGGGACTATGGGAAGTGACTTAAATTCAAAGAAAAGTCGACCCCCGATTTTCTATTTGCATATATTCTTGCCTATGTCGATTATACAACTACCCTCAAATTCGGCTAGCGGCAGAGCAGTGCTTGTTCGTTCATTTCGCAATCTTCTTCAAAACCTGACCCCAATTACAGAATGAGAAGTGATATCAGGCATGTGTATATCAATCTATTTCAAAGGGATGTTTGTAACTTTCTTCTTTGTCTAGAAAACAAAAGAACAATTTCTATTCTTAATACTTAAAATCGTTAGGTACTGTTGAACTTGTAGGAACAGAGATTTAATTTAGCATTTCTCCAGCAGGGGATAAATAGTATCCCTGGCAGGTATCAATTAATATTTCTCTACACAGAGGGATATTACATTCTTCAGGCGGGGACGATTCTCGGCGTCCCCCTGTCAGTTCGCACCCCTGGATTCCCCATAGGTCGCAACTCCCCTTCCAGTCTCTATATAAGAACACTTTATACCAAAACTTGTGATTTACTCTTTATATATTCTCATTTTTAAAGGTGAACAGTATTTTGATTTTATGAGCCTGTCCAAAACAATACTTAATTTTAGGTAAACGACGAAATTCAGTGATTAAAAAAGTAACTTTTTTTATTAATGATAAAATTCAAAGACTTAATTAGATTATGATATCACAACTACTTTAATTTAAAAAAAAATAGTCAACAAAATGGAATTTCAAAAATTCCGGATTCAAAAAATCCGGAAGCTCTGGCATTGCAGTGTACGTTGTTTGGACAAATGCAAAATTATTTTTTATAAGAACAATGAATAATCCAAAAAGCTCAAATTTTTTGAATCCCTAACAATTGTGGGATTTTCGTGTTGCACTAAAATTAGGGATGGACGCGAGACGATATTTTGCGGGACGAGAGAGAGATTTACAGCTTTTTTGCGAGACGAGACACACATTTTTAGCATTACGATATAGGGATTTTGCGAGACGAGACAAAGCTTTTAGGCTGTTTTGCGGGACGCCTATTTTTCGTCTCGCGTCCATCCCTAACTAAAATAAGCTAACTTTTAATATAACTTACCATATTTCTAGCATCAGACGAAAGAAACTGGGATTGAGTCTCCTTGCACCAGCGGGATTTGCTGATCTGTGTCGGGTAGCGTCAGTAAAATAAAGCGACGGCCACTCCAATTCCAGCCCAAGCTTCATCAGTTCGGTGTCAAAAGCACAAGATAGCAAATCACGCTTAGGAACAAAATTTTGAAACTGGGAGTACTCCAGATTGGTTTGTTTGAGATGACAGTGAAAAAGTATGCATTCATATGCGGATATGAATTCGCTCGCTGAAAAGCCCAATTGAGATACGAACCTATACTTGTGCGCCATTGTACCTACTAGAGTAAGGGAGTCCGGGCAGCAAGAGATGAGAATACTTAGGAACAGCCTGAAGGTGTAAAACCAGCCTGTTCGAGTCTCACGGAAGTCAGGAGGGCAACGCTTGAATGGTTCTAGCTGGAATAATTGTTTCAAGAATTTTTCTTCAAGCTGTATGTGTTTTCCGATGCTCCAGTCCTTCAGAAGTGTCAATGTAGCGGCGATTGTCCATTCTTTTTCCATCACAGAAAAACAACTTTTTCTTCGCTTAGTTGCTATGACTTCGACATCTTCAGACCGAAGTTTCTTAATAAAGTACCGGAGAATTTCGTCAGTGGAGTGATCTATGAAAGGATTGCGGTTTGCGTTCCTTCCAATGCTGATTCTGTCGTCCATTATGTCGCTGACACTCATCGCATATTCTTCCAGATTCAAGTAGCTTGCTGTTGGAAAATTACTTGGAGCTAGGAAGATTTCATCCTCTTCATAGATGTACAGTTTTCCCCGAGAGAATCTGGACGGTTTCTTTGTGGATATCGTGGATTCCCGATAGTGCAGCAGGTGACCTGTAATGATAAATACCTATAAATAATGCGCAATCGCCCAAAATAAATAATAACAAATAAAAATCAAGAAGTAAGCGATGATTTTAAAGTTCTAATTGAACTGTTCATTTCAAAATCCACTGAAGTTACAGGATTTCAGGAATCAATAGAAACTATACAAGTGAATATTGGAACTTGGGTCTACTGAAATAAAGTATCTGACATACTTATTTTTTAATAGTGATTAACGCAGAAGAATTTTTTGAATAACAGCGTGGAGTCTGAAATGGAAAGTGCAAGCAGAAAACACGTAAAGGTTTAGAAAATGAAAGAAAAGCTCTTTAGTTACACAATGCAAGGGTGATTCTTTTACTTTTTTTGAGAATCATGAAACGTTTGATATAAAACTATTGCTATTTCTCACTCAGGTTTACAACAATCAGTAAATTAAGAGTCTATTTTCCACACACGCAAAAACGTTATTTAAAATAAAAATTTGTATTTCCATTTATAAAGTCTTTTTATAATGTTATACTGAAATAAAGTTTGTCAAAACCTTATAATACATCTGTTAATAACTAAACATTTACGTCAGACATGCAAATCACTTAAAGATTAATCTGGACATATTTTTTCTTTAAATAGACGCTTTTTATTAAATTTATGACAAATTTCACCCTTTTAAATTTGAGAAATAATATGTGTTAATCTTCATTATCTGTTGACAATAAATGACTCACAAACATGTGCAGATCTTTTATGTAAACTTGACTTCAAAAATCAAATGCAACGTGGCAAAGCAATCGTATCTTTAATTATCATAAATCCCTTAAAAAATAAATACAAAAATAAAACTAAACCTTTAATCGTATGGCATTGGAGATTTAAATAAAGGAGTGCTCAAGAAAAAATAATCATTCACACGAAAGATAGGAAAAGATTGAAATCGGAATGCTTAAGCATAATTTTTAATGCAATTTTCCTCCTTGTTAAAAAAGTCCGGAATTCCAGTGTAGCGTCTGGCAAATGATTGGTGTACCCTTTTGATAATGACAGGTACTTCACAAATGGTCGCTACAACATCTGAAAGTTTTGTAATGAGGTCTTGAAAGAGACAAATGGAGTCTCGTACATGAGTACTATGAGGTGTCCATAGAGGAAAAAATAAATACTTGAAATTTAGCAAACATGTCAGCCAAGTGACCAGTCTACCTAATTAAATACTACAGTGAAGGCCAAAGATAGCATTGATGCAGCTAATTATTCACATTATTGGGAAAATGGAATAGAATCCCATCGTGTTGAGATCACCTTTGCACGTTTCATTTCTGACTCAACATTCCTATACAAAAGAAGTTTATTTATCTGTATTTTACGCCCATAAATTTAGGGTTACTTTGTATGTAAACTTTATTTGACTTAGTTTAGAAAAATCACGCCGTGTGATTTTAAAATGGTCAATTCAAATTATGTACAGACTTAACAGTGTGTATCATTTAACTTTTGTAAATGATTTTATTATTGTGTATAGTAAGTATCGCTTTAGGTGGTCATTACTTGAGCAGTAAAAGAGAAAAGGACAGTTCTTAAAATTCAGAACAATTCATAGCTATTCACTTGGTATTTTAAATCAGCATGTCAAAAAGTCTAAAATTCCGATTTTCATTAATTTTCAAACGACAGTTAAAAAGCTCTGAAAAATGAGATGAGAAATTTTAAACTTAATGTTATGATTCCTAAGATGATGCTGCAAAAAAGGACAGCCGTTGCCATCGCTCGACTTAACTACCAGCAAAATGGCGGACGATCGAAACGTTCACCGCATGCCACAGATCTAGAGACCCTTTTTGACGCAGCTGGCTGTGCGGCACAGCCAGCTGAAATGCTGAAAAAGGGCAGCCGTTGCCAGGTACAGCCAGCTGTCGTCAAAAAAGGGTTTCTAGATCTGTGGCACGCGATGAACGTTTCTATCGTCCGCCATCTTGCTGGTAGTTAAGTCGAGCGATGGCAACGACTGCCCTTTTTTCAGCATTGGGCAATCTATCCAGCTCTTCTCGCATTCTTCCATGTTTCAACAGATGTTAGTGCTGTTGAAAATGATCGTGACCATTTTTTTACGGGAAATGACATGCTAAATGTAAGGATTCTCGTGGAGCTATGTCACCCGCAACTATTTTTATAGAAATCAAATATATTTTTCGTGACTGGCAACAGTCAAAACGTCAGAGTTTGGTGTTCCCAGAGCGGGATCACTGCGCGTTAAAGGGTTAAAACAGACTATACGGATTCTAATTTGTTCTGGGCACTAATCACATCCCCGACTCAATAACTATAAATTACACCTAAAATATATTTTATGTATGTATACCGGATGTCCTAAAATGGCGGTGACCTGATTTAGTTCTTTATATTTTAGAGAGAGATACGTGGGCAATGCAAATTGAAAAAAATGTTCAAAGTAAGGTCGAAAATGACTCTGTTGAGAAAAAAAATGCCTGTCCTTAATTTTTAAAAATTTACACTTTTTAAATCTGTATACGATCCCTGTACATAGATTATGCTACTGCACTTTTCGTGGCTCTCGAAGAGAAAAAAATCAAGTCGAATGGTCACATTTCAGGGGTCGTACAGAAATTACCAAAAGAAAAAAAAAAGTTTTTTCCACTCTAGCAATGAGCATTGACATTCAAATTTATGTACTGTGGAACCTCCCAAGTTGGATATCTCCATACCTTGGACGGAGGATCTCGATACCTTGGACGCTTCCTTTCGCTGCGAAGGATGGGGGTGGAAAAGATCCTTTTTAAGTTCTGCATTTCCTGGGTTCGGACTAAACGAACCGATTAGGGTGACCGCCATTTTCACCCACTTCGGACGCGTTCGATAATTCAGTGGTTGTGCACCAGTGACACCGGTGCATGACCAGAGCGTTCGAAAAGGCGGAGCGTTGGGCGGACCTCTAAACATAACCGCGTTCGAAAACCTTTCGGTCATGTAGCGGTTGTCTGCTCAGCGTGAGCAGAGCGCAACCAGAATGACCCTGTTATTTGCGTTTCACACTTGCGTCGTTCAATTCGGTTTGACGACGCTCGCGCCAGTTTTGCCTAGTGTGAAAGCAATGTGGCACCGGTTTCGCGACGGATCGCTCGAACTAGGGAAGTGGTCTGACGCAGGGCCTTCTCTATAGAAATAGAGAAGGCCCTGTCTGACGACGCTCAAATCGACTGAGCCATCCCAGAATTCTGTGCGATAATCTACTGGCTACTGGGCGAGCCTTTAAAAGTCGCCAGGTGATTGTTGTTAATGTTGACTGATTGTTTTTGTTTACTTCCGATTTTCAGCCCATGCTTCGGATATTTTAAAATCCTTATAATTTCTTAAAATTTATTTACTTTACACTCGTCATGTCTGTCTTAAAAAGTTTATCATTTAATGTGATCTTATATTAGTATTTATTTAAAATGTTTCATTTTTTATTAGTTAAAATGATACTCTGTTTGCATTTGAAAAATACAGATTTCTCACAGACACATTATCCAATTTCTTTTATTGTAGTTGAGTTATTTATATGTGTATAATGTTTATCGCAAAAATATTCTTTGCGTGAATTTTTTTTGCTTGCTGTCTTTAGAAATTGATGTATGAGTATAGTTGAATTCTTACTACTTAATGTCATGCAGATTCATTTCATTTATTAACTTTAAATTATGTATATTTTTGGGATTTTAAAAACAAATTCTTCATCCATCAATTATGGATATATTTATGTTTTGTTTTAGATAATCGTAATATCGTTAATGTAAGTCTGTTTAATAAAATAATTTTTACTTATATTGCAGTGTTTTTGTTATGAAAATGTGTAATAAATTTAGAAAAATAAAAAGTATTTAACTCTTGCCTCTTTTTAAACATAATTTTACATTGTTAACTACTAATGGTTTCTTTTTTATATCTGTTTCTTTCAGATGAAATATTGCACATCCACAATGAAGTTAAACTAGTAAGATTTGAGACATTGGAGCAGAAAATTAAATAATACTGCTCAGTGCCGGATTAGCAATATAGCAGAAGTAGCAAATGCTACGGGCCCCGCGCCTTTAGCTTGAAAGTTTCCGTTTCCTCCCCCTCCCCAAGATCAAGCTTTTTTTTTTTAAGTCAAAAGATGATTATCGTGATTTCTCTTTCTGTCCTTTTTTTTTTTTTTTAATACGACCATTTTTGAAGCTCTATTATGGAACTGCAAATCCATTGTAGATAACTCATTGAAAGAATATATATAAATTTAGTTTGGCCGTCGTATGCCTGCATTATTTAGTCAACTGATTACATAGACTAAACTGAATGAGTTTTCTAAAGACAGCAATAAGAGACGCATACAAGAGTATATTTGACCCTTTATAAGGCGAGGGTATGTGCAGAGAGTCGAAATTACTTGGAATTTTTCTGGCCCATTTTTTAGAATTAATTCATATATTTTCCCTCTACTGTAATATCCTACGTGAAAATTGGAGAAACAAGTACTAAACAAACATAGAAATTTTGCAGGAGATTACATTAATTATACACAAAATCAAAGTCGGAAAACTACCTGCTGCTTGTACACGGAATTAAACGCAAAAATATATAATTAAAAGCGATGATTCTTATGCTCAATTTTTGAGTCATTATTCGAGCTTTCCTTAAAATTGCGAATGAAAGAAAAGTTCATAAGCCAAATATTATTTAGAATCTAGATGTAGGAAAAAATATACATCCAATATAACTGAACAAAAATCGGAAAATTCACTAATGACAATTGATTTCTGTACTTAATAGACCGTAGGTGGCAAGCATTTTACCACTGCCTGATAAAGGATTAACACACTGTGGAACACAAAATGCAGTACCCAGAAAAAAATTTCAGAGAGGGTCCAAACAGAGGGAAACGCAGAATTAAAAAAAAGTCCATTATCTTTTTTGTTGGACAAAAATCGCAACTCGGAGGAGGGGGTATCCAAACCCTTGGACCACCCATTTAAGTATGCCGTTAAAAAGTACATCTTATCAATTTAAATATCATCTTATCAATCTTATCAAAAGTACATCTTATCAAAGTACATCTTATCAAAAGTACATCTTATCAATACATCTTATCAATATTACAAGTTTTTCCTTATTTGAAGAGTAAATCTAGAAATAAACAAAATCTAGAAAGAAAACTAAGTGCCAAAATGAAAGAACAGAGTCAGGGCCTGATCAAGGACGGATTAAAGGGAGGGCGTCGGAGGGGGCGACCGCCCTCCCAAGAAAAAAGAAATTACTGTAAACAATCCTATTTTATTTCCTTAAAATGAATGCGTGTGTGAACCCTCCAACTAACCGCCTCCACCCACAAAATTTCATCTCAATCCGTCAGTGGGCCGGATTATTCAGTAGGCTGAGTAGGCTGTAGCCTATCGGCCTCGATCATTTCAGGTGCTTTTGCAGTAACAAATCGAATGAATTTTTTAATGAAGTTGTAATCAAACTTTTCAAAATGACTCTATGTACAGGAAATATTTGTGGCTATTTCTGAGGACTTTCCCTGGAAAGCGAGTTGAGCTTCCACATTTCTCAGAGAGCTGAGGTCCAAAGGAATGTAGGAAAAAACGCGGCCCATAAAACGGACATTCCCCAGGAAACAATGATTTTTATTTAATTACTAGCTGAAGTGCCCGTTCTTCGCACGGGAATATATTTTCATTAAAAACACAAATACAAAGAATGTTACTCTTATTATAAGTGCATGTAAACCGCCAGTGTTTAAACATCTCTGAAATATTTTTTTTTTTGGAAATTTAAAATTTAACTTTGTAGATATACTTTATTTATATTGTAACTTTCCTATTCACTGTTTGATAATTTTTATATAATTTCAAACTTTATCTACTGGTGATACTGCTCGCTAATTCATACATTTTGTTTAGGCATTTATATACATTTCTTTCTCTGAGATAAGCTGGATTTAAAAATTAGTTTGTTTATTATGACATAATTCTGAATTATCATTTAATTTATTCAAACACAGCTGTAGAAACAAAATCATAAATACTTATGAAGTTAGACTTAACGCTATGCAAATAGTGAATATATTTTTGACATTGCCACACAAAATTTATAAATTGTTCAAACTCAGCTTTTGCTACTGAATAATACCTACATATTTATGAGGTTAGACTTAATACTATGAAAATTGTGAATACTTTTGAATATATATTGTACAATAAAAAAACTCGGCTGTTCGAGCCTCGTCAGGCCCCTGAACCCCCTTAATTTTTTAGTTTCATTATTGCCATATTAAAACGATATTAGTTGACTATGTCATTTTATCGCTCATCTTTCGCGTATTTCGCCTGATAACCCTATGTTGAAATTTTTATGAGTGCAACCTATTTATAGAAAAATACTTGGGATGCATATTCTACAGCTTACGAAATATTGTAACAATAGATTAAAGCTGTCGTGAACTAATAGTATTTAAATATATGCAAAAAATACATATGAAGCATATTCTACAGTTTACGAAATATTGTAACAATAGATTAAAGCTGTTGTGAACTAATAGTATTTAAATACATGTAAAATTATGTCGCTTTTTTACGTCGCATTTTTGGGACACATTTTTTAATAAAGGGTGTTGAGAGATAAAATGACATAGTCATTAATAAATAGAAAAAGTTATACAATATGCAGTTAACATAAAATATTTTCAGAAAAGGCAAAGTGTACAGCTATGTACAAAATCACTCAATATTCAAACACAGAAAAAATACAAAATTACAGAAACTTATAAGAAGTTACACGAATGCAATATAAATAATGAATACACTTCCGTGAATAATTGTAAATGCAAAAATTAACTATGGTCACTATATAAGAGGGATTATGTACAAAATTAACAAATTATTCAAAAACTGATATATGAATACTGTATACTTATAAAATTGCACTTAATGCTACACAAAAGGGTGACTATATTTTCCACAATGAATGAATGCGAAAATTAAGAATAATATACATACTTATGAAGTTACACTTAATCCCATATGCTATACAATTGGTGACTGTACTTTCGACAGTAAATCAATGCAAAAATTAATAAAATATATGCAACCAATACAAACTATACAAAACCTGCAAAATTTACATCTATATACAGAATAACAGATACTTATGAAGTTACACTTAATGCAGTAAAATAATGAATATACTTTCGACAGTAATTATAAATGCAAATTAACAAAATGTACAGCTAATACAAAATATATCACTGTATACAAAATTGACAAATTATTCAACACAGGTACAGAATAATATATACTTATGCAGTGACACTTGACACTGTGTAAACAGTGACTATATTTTCGACGATAAATAAATGAAAAATTAACAAAACATGCAAGCAGTACAAAATATGCAACATATAGAGCCGAGGGAAAATTTGCAAATTATTCAAACACTGCTTTTGCAGAATAGTATGCACTTATAAACTTACACTTAAGGCTATACAAAGGGCTGACTACATTTTCGACAGTAAATCAAAGTAAAAATAAAGAATAATATGTATACTATTGAAGCTACACTTAATGGTATATGCTATACAAATGGTGACTACGTTTTCGACAGTAAATAAATGCAAAAATTATTAAAATATGCAATCAATACAAATTATACAAAATTTGCAAAATTTATAAGTATATTCAGAATAAGGTATTTCCCGGGATCATGTGAAAAAAAAAAAAAAAAAAAAAAAAAAAAAAAGATATAGAAAGTGGATGAAAGAGAACAAATTACAGTAGATACACAGTTATCTCGCAATGACTTTTGTATATGCATTTATTCAGGCAATCACTTGTTGATAAACAATATTTTTAGTTTTCTTATCTTGTGCGTATATGTACAGATTTTTGGGATTCCCAACTCGTGAACAGGCAACGTAAAGCTGTCCGTGTGAAAAACATGGCTCGAACAGGTTGACACCCGCTACTTTTAGGGATTGACCTTGTGCCTTGTTGATTGTCATGGCAAAAGCCGAACGAATTGGAAACTGTAAACGTTTGAAACTGAATGGCATTTCCTCAGTGATAATTGGAATTTTTGGTATAAATATGTCTTCTCCTTTGGCACACCCCGTTAGAATTGTAGCTTCAATAATATGCTCGTGCAATTTTTTTACGCATAGCCTGGTACCATTGCAGAGTCTCGGTGCGTCCATATTTCTTAAGAGCATAATAGGTGTTCCAACTTTCCAGATTAAATTGTGAGGTGGCAGACCCGGAATGTCCAAAGAATTCAAAAATTCTGCCGGATAGAGAACTGCTTGCGTTGTATCTGTAACAGTGTCAACTGACTTGTATAATTTGGATTCTCCTGGAAGAAGATTCTGTATTTTTTCATTGATCTTGTTGACACAGTCATTTTTTGGTGCAAGAATAGCTCTCTCACAAAGCCACTTATGGTTTCTGTAATTTTGTTGAATAGTTGGGAAAACTTTTTCTGTAAGTTCTTGAACCGAGTTTATAAATTGGCAAAATCCATTTGGGAATGTAATCAGTCCAGTGTCTGGGTGTTCTGGAAATCTTCCATTTCCAAGTTGGAGCAATTGATCTGAAAATGGCAGCAAAGTTGTGTCATTTTGTAGCTTAACTCGCATGTTGGTGGTTAATGATAATTTTTTAACTTTGTCCCAGAGTGTTGATGATTTCAGGCAAGCATTAAGTTCATCAGCTGGAGTTCCTCGAGGAACAACTGGTAGCGTCTGACGGAAATCTCCAGCCAACACAACGACTATATTTCCCATCAGCTGCTGATTTTCTCTCAGATCTTTCAGTGTGTTGTTGACTGCTTGTAATGCTAGTTTGTGAGACATCGTACACTCATCCCAAACTATGAGTGTACATTCTTGCAACAATTTAGCTGAGCCTGTTCCCTTGGAAATATTGCAAATTGGAGATGCACTATAGTTTAAGTTAAGTGGTAGTTTGAAGGCGGCATGAGCAGTCCGACCACCATTAAGTAGAGTTGCGGCTATGCCTGAAGATGCTCTGCCAATGCAATTTTCTTTTGTTGTCTCACCTTTGCCAGGAGTAAATTTAGAAGGAATGTTTTGCCAGTGCCCCCGGGAGCATCAAGGAAGCAGATGCCACCATTTTTACTGTCTATCATTTGCATAATTTGATTATAAGCATTTCTTTGGTCGGACATTAAGCGTGGTTCTTTCTCTGTAATATATGATTGTAATTCATTGACATTGTAATTTTTTTCCCGCATAACTTCGCGACTAAGTTTGTTGTTGTTATTTCTTTGAGGTGAAAGAGGCAGAGAACACTGTTTGAGGTCTTTTCCAACCATTGATAAACAAAGATCTTCTAGATGGATAAGAGCTTCATTGTAAATATCTGGTGAAAATCCAATTTCTATATTTGGATTTTCCCGTCTTACTGTCATTAGAAAGTCTTCACTGAGATCGTCTTTGTACTTTTCCCACAATTGAAAAGGGTTAGACACAGATAAAGTAGATAAAATAATGCAAAAAAGGTGTCTTAGGCGTGGGGCAGATTGAATGATTTTAGCTTCAGACATAGTCAAATCCCAATGATCATCGTTTTCTAACAATCCTTGCTTCTGGCATGCTTCTTGAAAAGTAGCACATACTTGACCATTAAATGATTTTAAATCATCGAAGGATGTTGGAGCTTTGATTATGTGAAGCAACATACGCAAGAAGAAACAGTCGCCATTTGACGGATGAACTGTATACACGCGACCAAGTGTTTCTGAGGATTTAATACCGGGATGCCCTGCAACATCAGCTCCTTGTTTGCGTCGTTGCCACTTTTTGCTGCTTGTATTCCATGTATAAAATCGTGGAAGATCACAATAAAAAATTGTTCTAGCAAAAGCATCTGTCTTACACAGCTCAAAGAATTCTGTCAGTGTTGTTTTGGGTGGCTGTTGCAAGTCGTTTGCTTGGAGATTGTCTGGATTGTAATAAACCCTCTGACCATTTTCTAGATGAACAGTCAAGTGTTGAACCGACGGGTAACGTTCGTGAATTTGGAAGCTGAGGATTCGCCAAATTGCTTCGTTGCTACAAATATATCGCCCGGATTGAAATGTTGAAATTTCATCAATCGTTCGTTTACCCAATCCAAAAATTGCTTGGTCACATCCTTTATTGACATACTTGCAAATGTATTTGATAGCCTTCACTGATTGGCAAGACTCTACATTAATGTGAGCCTGGAACATTTTCGACAGCAATGGGGAATACGGAACTACCCAGCTATTGTTCACGTTAATGTCCATATGGCGTACATTTAATGTAGTAGTAAAACCTCCCTCTCCGGGCTTTCGTCTTTTGTACAAAGGATAGCCATCTCGACCAGTCTGTGTTTCTTGTAGCATTGTTCGTGGATATTTTTTGGAGCATTGGCCATTAATCATGCAAGGAGAATTCATGTTTAGTACACCGCAGGGACCGTGAATCATATGTTTGGTGACGATCTCAAACAACAAAGGATCTTGATCTGGATCAGGAAGTTCGGCAGAGATAATCTTGTCTATATCAGTAGGTCGAATCCTTTCTTGAAGCCAGATGAGGATGTGAGCATGCGGGAGGCCTCTTTTCTGCCACTCGATAGAATACATCCAACATCTCGTTTCTCCAAATATACTACACTTTGTCACCACGTTCATCAGTTTGGATAATTTTCTCTTAAATACTCTCGCAATCAGGTCATGGCGATCCGTAGCTTTCTGACCAGGTAGAAGAGTCTCTTGAATTTCAAACCAAAGAGGATTACATGTGAAGGTTATGAATAAATCAGGACGTCCATATTTCCTGACATATGTCATTGCATCCTGGGTGTACTCATGAAGATATCGTGGACCGCCAGTGAATGTTGCTGGTAATATTACCATTCGTCCCAATTCATTTGGATTCCCATCATTAGTCATGGCATCCCTAAGATGAATATAATCATCTACTCTCAGTTTCTGTTGGTTCTTTCGAATGTACAGCAACCGCTCACTTTCTATTTTGGCGTACATATCCACTACAAACTGATGGAATAACTGCTGGGATTTCAACAAATGGTTTTCATCGCCTACTCTTTTCATCATTATGAAAGCATAGAAGTCCATAGCAGATACCTTCTTTCCAGGCAGCGGATCACCTGTGATCGGATTCACCTGAGGAATTCCAAAATGGTAGCCGTCGTTGCCTTGCCAAAATATGATTGGGTATTGGAGGGCATCGTATGATCTATGAGTCTCCGCAACTCTCTGGAGTTTGTTACTTCTTTTCTGAAGAACGATATCACGACTTTCGAAATCATTTCCCACAATTACGATTGCAAACTCATCAATTGTTGGTGCATTAAATGTTCGTGGATGTGCATCAACTGGAGTCCTATCTGCTTTGATAATTAATTTGTAATCATCTTTTGGCATACGCTCTAGAGCAGTCTTGAACAAATTCACGTAGGGATTGTGTTCGTGGAGGAACTGCTGTAAAGCCAAAACGATATGCGGTTTAGTACTTGGTATATTTGAGCATCGCTGTCGGGCCTGTATATATTGGTCTCCCATGAAAAAAATCTGCAGGAATTTCGGCTCTTCGTTCGGTCTTGGAAGCAATGACCCTGAACGATGGTAAATCTGCCCCTGTATCTTGAAAGTTGGCATAAATCCAGATTCCGTGATTTCTTTTGTAGCGGCAAAAGAGGTCATCTGAAAGCAAGAGTTATACTTTCTGATGTTTTGCAGAAAGTGTTTGGAATCTGGTGTATTTCCTGCCATCAAAGTATGCATTGGCTCAGGTGGTGAATTGATTAAAGGCAACACGACTTTTCCATTTGAGCAGCACATGCCAGTCGTCTCACCATTCCATTTATAAGCTCGACAATAGATACACACCTGATCCATTTTTCCAATCAATAAAGTTGGGTGTTCGTGATAATTAATTTCAGAACTGTATACAAATGCTTCTTTTTTCAGATTTTGAAAAGTACGCTGTCTAGAAGAGGAGGCCCTCGTTCGGGCATCATCTAGACGTGCTTTTGTCTGTTCTGCACTCTCACTTGCCCTGGAAGTAGAGGCCCTCGTTCGGTCATCAGCTAAACGTGCGTTTGTCTGATTTGCACTCTCACTTGCCCTGGATGCAGAGACCCTCGTTCGGGCATCATCTAAGCGTGCTTCTGTCTGTTCTGCACTCTCACTTGCCCTGGATGTAGATGCCCTCTTTCGGGCATCATCTAGGCGTGCTTCCGTCTGCTCTACACTCTCACTTGCCCTGGATGCAGAGACCCTCGTTCGGGCATCATCTAGGCGTGCTTCTGTCTCTTCTGCACTCTCACTTGCCCTGGATGTAGAGACCCTCGTCGGGCATCATCTAGGCGTGCTTCTGTCTGTTCTATACTCTCACTTGCCCTAGCTAATCGCTTCCGTTTCGTTTCAGAAGAATATTTCCCAATTGATTTTAGCTTTTTTTGAGGCATAATCTTAAAAAGCCAGTCTTCACTTGATGAATTTAAGAAACTGAATTTAAGAAACTAAAATTTTGAAACTAAACCGAATTTTCGATAGTTGTGAAATACGAAAAAAATTGCAAACTAATTGGTCTGATTTAGTCGCTAAAAGTCCTTCCCTTTGCTGTGGCGTTTTTTAGAAATATGGTGTCATAACAGATGCTTATTCATATTTTGAATTTTCACCGGAGGCCAGTACACGATGCTTTTTCGAAGATATAATAAAATGTGAAACACTCACAGAATAGAATATTAGGTTACACTTTTTATTTTGCGCCTTAAAAAATATTCAGTAAAAATAAGATGAAATTCTAATTACAAAAATTCAAAGAAAAACTTACATTTAAGTATCTTTTTATCTGTTGAAACGTTAAAACAAAAGTGAACGGCATGATAAGAGAAAAATAAAATGTTAAGAATATATCGAGCTGCTGTTAATTTTATATTTTAAAATGAGAAATTTAGATGTTGCCACATGTATAAGTTAGTTTTAAAATATTACTTTGGAGAACGTGTAAATAATATTAAGATTTTCGCCTAACTCATTTTTAAACTCATGACGTCAAATTCGCGTCATTCTCAGTTGCAATGTCAAACATAAATTACTGAAAGAAGAAGAAAAAAACCCTAACGTTGTTTTACTTTTCTACAGCATCTGGTGGAAGTTTATTAGTTAGCTCGTGGTGTTATTGTTTGTCAAAGCTTGAGCTAATTAAGATTTCTAATGCATTTATAAACTCGTGACATCAAAATGAAGTCATTTCATTTATGTTATAGATCGCTAGGATATAGATGGTATGTCACATGATCACTATTTTACACAATCGGAAACTGAAAGCGCTTTCTGAAGGCGAAAATTCTTCCGACAACGTTTAATCTATGACGTCACGTTCTGATCAGGGTAGTCGAATTTACTTATTTCACGCAAATTGGGACTTTGCCCAGAGCCCCGGCTCGAAATGGCCCCCAATTTCAAATGTTGTTCTTTTTTTATAACAAAATTTTATGAAAAATAAAACAAATTTCATAGATGGGGGCACCCAAATTCATCAATGCCCGGGGGCCCTTGTTGGTCATAATCAGGTCCTGTTTAACACCGCAATATATTTCCTGCGATTCGAAAACGTGTCCCGTTTAAAATCTCAATTGAAAATGAAAATAGTGCTGGATAATTCACTGGTGAAGAAACAGCATTCAATTCTTTTTCTGGCAACGTTAAATAAAATATAGAATTATTTCCTGCGTGGCGTATGTTTTGCTTGTGAGTTCGTTATTCTGATTGAGTTTCGAAAGGGGTTTTAAACTCATGACATCAAAAACACGCACAACATTCAACATGCGAAAACTCAGTTATTTTAAAGTAATTTTATTTATTTTTTTCCAACTGGCAACTTTAATCATTGTTACTGTCTCCAAGACAACCAAACCGCAAGATAACATACCGACGATTTTAAGCATCTGCTTTTGAAATAAAAATCCTTCTTTACATAAAAATTCGTAAAAAATCTCCTAATTTATATTTTCCTTTGGTTTCTCTTTTAAAAGAGGGCGAAATGTATGCTCCGTCATTTGACAAAATATAAAAAAGTTATGACGGATAGAATTCAAGATGCAGCAGTTTTAAAAATATTTTACGAAAGTCAGCGTGAAATTTAATTTTATTTGAAAAATCCCCAAAAATCTGCAAATTATGTTACACAGTCCGAACAAACAGTTTTGAAAAGCAAATTTTCTCCTCTATCCGATGATGTAAATATCGTTTTGTTGCGAGTGTAATTACTGGCATTATTACGTATTAAGCGAGAAAAATTGCCAAAAATCGGACAAAACATAAAATAAAACATTTTCTAATTCGAATTTCGAAAAAATTGCTCCGAGGCGTGTTAGGATCTGTCCTAGTGAAGCCGTATGCAAAATTCGGTAGGTTTGCGACCAACCGTCTCGGCGCATGCTCACGAATTTGCTGAAATCGGACATTTGAGTAGCTTTCTGCCCTGAAAATTGCGAAAAATCGTTAAAAATAAGGGAACGGGTGGATTTTCAGAATTTTAAAGTAGCCTACGGCCTATTCAATGTCGTTTTACAAGTATGTGCAAAATTTCAAGCCGATCGGTCTGACGGTGTGGGAGGAGTTCCCGGACGAACAAACAAACAAACAGACAAACTTTCACATTTATATAATAGAAGATTGGACATAAACTTATTTTGTTTTGTGGTAAATATGAGGATGGTATTTAATCGGATGTTGGGCCGTCCCAAGTTCTTCTGTTTTAGAGCAAAGGGGGGGGGGGGTGGCTTTGGCAAAATTCAAAGGTGTATGGAGTAAGGGTAAGCCACCTTTAGAAAGCTTTTGGTATTTGGCTTGAATTATTTTTATTAATGACTATGTCATTTTATCTCTCACCCTCTTTATTGAAAATTGTCCCAAAAATGCAACATACTTTTACATATATTTAAATACTATTAGTTCACAACAGCTTTAATCTATTGTTACAATATTTCGTAAGCTGTAGAATATGCATCACATGTATTTTAATGACTATTTCATTTTATCTCTCACCCCCTTTATTGAAAATTATCCGGAAAATGTGTCCCACAAATGCGACATAAAAGTATGCGCCATAATTTTATATATATTTAAATACTATTAGTTCACAACAGATTTAATCTATTGTTACAATATTTTGTAGCTGTAGAATATGTATAAATAGGTTACAATCACAAAAATTTCAACATAGGGTTACCAGGCGAAATACACGAAAGATGCTAGATAAAATGGCATAGTCAATTAATATCACTTTAATATGGCAATAATGAAACTAAAAAATTAGGGGGTTTAGGGGGTCTCCTCCTGACGAAGGCTCGAACTGCCGAGTTTATATTTATTTATTTTTTACATTTTACAGTGTTTGAACACAGGCCTTTCGAATTATTATTTCAAACAATAATAATATATAGAATGTAAGTCATTTATTATATTTCGAGAATTCATTCAAATTATATTGATCACAGAAATTAAACGCGTTGAATACAAAGGAATTGCGTTTGGCGGGTTCAAATCACAGGTGAAAGTGGCAAATTTCAGTAAGTTCGTTCAGATAAAATAATTTGAACAGGGAGGATCTTTGTGCAAAGCGAAGACGGTCGAGGTATGCTGGAAGCCATAACCCCAGGCAAACTGAAAACAAAGAGGGTTTTCTAATACTCTTGCTCCACAAAGAAACTCACAAAATACTTGATCACATTTAAGATTATGCACACATGCTTTTAGAACACAAAACGAATGGCCTCTAGACGTGCTCTAAGCGATATGTGGATGTAATAGTCCCCCTCTATACGCATGTACAATACAGTTTGAAGGCGTTCCGTTCATGCAGTGTATTTTGAATAGCGGAAGTATAATTGCGTTAGATCTGCCTATCCTCAGTTAGATTTCTAATGAATTACCTATTAAATAAATGAAGTTAACAGAAGATAAAAATACGTAACCTAGCATTAGTAAAGACCTTCCAAATAATGGAATAATTTCACTGTGTATTTTTAGAGGGGGGAAAACTTTGTTTAAACTTACAGTTTAAAGTACATTTGTTTTCGAAGTTTCCAAAAATTGATAGAAACAATTAATATTGTACGTATGTAAACTTATCAAGTTATATGCTTGCAAATGGGAAAGGGGTTGGGGATGTTAGAAACGCGAAATATATACCCATCAACATTAACATTCATAAAAAGCTGAGTTGTAGGTATAAATACTTTAAAACGCACACACACACACACAAAAAAAAAATATTTTGAGGGGCATTTTTCCCCGCACACCAACTTCCTTGGAAAAATTGATTTGCCTAGTGTAAGCTCAAATTTGCTCTTACTAAAGCAAGAAAAGTTCGTATAAGTTGTGTTTTATTTTATTATCACACAAAACGTAGATATTAGTGCATGCGAGAGCGGAGGAAGGGTTAGAATAAATCCCTCCCAAATCTAATACATGGGAATCTAATACATTTTAGATTCCCATGACAATTTAGACACCAAATCTAATACATTTTAGTTTATTTACAACTAATTAGCATTAGTAATCTTATTAACTAATTAATTAGCTCAAAAATAAATTATTATATAATTAGTACATTTTATTTTCTCAGTCAATTAATCTATTCTGTTTTAATGCGAGGGTAAACGCCTCCTATCATAAATATATAAATAAAAGTAAGAAAATCTGAAACACTTTCAGATTTTAAATACGCACTAAAGTGCTATATATTAAAGGAAAATCATAATTTATTCGCCGTTCCTATTTTTCTTCCTTATTCCATTAAGTTGGAAGGTGTATCATTATTCATGAATGTGCCGTATTTTTTTTCCTTGTTCCATAAACCCATCTTTGCAATCAAAATCTATCTTAAAATTGCCTACTAAAACTGTTTTACAATCTTCGCTAAGCATATTAACTATACTTCACCATTTTAAATACTGTTTGGAATAGGCATCATAATCCATGAGTGTGCCGTGTTTGCCTTTCTTGTTAGATGAAACGCATCTTTGGAACCAAAATCTATCTTAAAATCAGCTACTAAAACTGTTTTGCCAGCTTTGCCAAGCATATTCCAACTATTGTCTACCATTTTAAATACTGTTTGGAATGGGCATCATAATCCATGAGTATGCCGTGTTTTCCTTCCTTGTTGCACAAAACACTTCTTCGGAATTGAAATCTATACTAAATCGCCTACCAAAATTTTTTAACAATTTTCGCCAGGCATAGTCAAACTATACTTCACCTTTATAAATACCATTTGGAAAGTGTATCATAATCTATGATGTGTACCGTATTTGTCTTCTCTGTCCCATAAAACACTTCTTCAGAATTCAAATCTATTTTAAAATCGCCTACTAAAACTATTTTGCAATCTTCGCCAGGCATTTTCCAACTATACTCCCCCTTTATTATAAATTGTCGTGTTTTGGCACCAAACTTAGCGATCCATTATCAAAATTTGCAAGCCTTGTGCGACTTTCAACATTTTTGTCAGAGTCACAAGGTTTCGTTCCGACGTCCAAGAGAAGAAGAAACCAGGTAAATGCAAATGTACGCCCGAGAGATGGCGTGGCTGTATATAAGGACGTTTAAACTTCATGTGTTAGTCGGTTCAGTGCAACAGAACGGTTGCCGTTGTACCTGTATATTGTTCATTAAAATATGTTCTTTTTAATTTAAAACAGTTGACTGGTGTAGCTTATTTAACAACCACTGCGTCAATTTTATTAACGCCTCCCCCCCCCCTCCACGTTATCTGTCAAACATATTTGAAAATTCATATCTACAAAACCTGTCGACAAGATCACGTAGACAAAAATCTGGGATTGTGCGAACGCCACCCTAGTGCTGAAAAAAAAAAGCTTTCTGGGTGCGACACTAAACTAAGGGCCCCTTGGTAACATTTGCTACAGGCCCCGCGTTGTCTTAATCCGGCACTGATACTGCTTCATGTCTTAAGTCTCATTAGTAAAAGTTGTACCTTTTACCAATGTAAATGGGGTAAAAATGTACATTTTACCCCATACACAATTCAACTGTCTAGAATAGGAGCATCTTTTGTTGTAAGTAAATACCGAGCTGTGGATTCATTATCTTAAAAAGTTTGTGTATCTAAAGTATGGTTTAATATTTTATTTTATTTTATTTTTTTTAATTATTGACCTTTATTTTTTTTCATTCCTTTATTTAACGTTCTAATGCCATTAGATGAAATCTTGACCTTTTATTTTATATTTATTTCTTACGAGTTGGAATAGATTTTTAAAGTCAAATTTACTTGAAAGATCTGGATGAGAAATGTTTGAAGTATTTACTAGCAATAACTAATGTAGATCATAGCATAGGCGCACCCACGGAGGGGGCTATGGGGGCTGAAGCCCCCCCCCTAAAGGGGGGAAATTAGAAGTGAAAATTATTGAAAATTGTCACTAATGAGTTAAATGTTTTCTTTTTAAAAATTGTCTTCAAATTATTTCTAAAATACTTTTTTCCAAAAAAAGATGTTAGTTTTTAAATAAAAACTTACAGTTAGAGCATGAAACACGGTTAAACTTGGTTACAACATCACTGAAAAGATCATATAATTATTTGATTCTAAAATGAGTTACATTGCTCGTAGGGTTGTGTTCTACGGGCAAGTCGACTGGCACAGAATATTTTGACGTTATAAGAGAATTATAGCTATAATTGAGGTCACTATAACAGAGTTCAGCAGTATTTGTAGCCCAGCCCCCACTAAATTAAAATCCTGGGTGCGCCACTGGATCATAGTATACTATTTCTCGGATTAATGACAAAATTTGTTATAATAATTTTCATATTATTGATCAAAATTGATAAAAAATACTTTAATTTTGGCAAGAATCTTTCCAAAGTAATCCTTAAATTATTTTTTATAACTTAAGGATTACTTTGGAAAAGTAGAATATAGTAAATGTGTATAGTAAATATAAGAATATAGTAAATGTGTAATTACTAAGGTATTTATATAATATATTGTCATCATCCAATTGTCCATAATTTTTTCTTCCCAATCTGTGCGATTATGCCCCAGTAATGTTTTAAACAATTACACGAATCTGAGTTACTGGTGCTGATAACCCTATATATAGATCATATGATAAAATACATAAATACTATTTTTATGAGATTATCTGGGGTGTAGCCTAGGGGAGTCATACCGTCAACTCCGATCCCCTATCTATCGGGGTTGACGGTCATACCCCCCCCCCCCCATGAGGAATTTTTTGCCATACAAAATTTATATTCTTCACTCCCTTATCACACACATGTATGCATATATGTGAGTTGCAGTAGTCGTAACCCCCCCCCCCCATGAAAAATTTCTGGCTACGCCCCTGCCAGCAAGGTTAATTAAAAAAAATTTTTAGGTTCTTGCGTATTATCCTGGCAGTCCTTCCTGCCAAACTATTTTTTCGTCAAATGTGCTGGCAAACTATTGCCAGTGATATTCCAAACCAACAATTATTTCATGTGTCTGACATTTATCTTGGCAAAAAATCATTCATCTTGGTGGACTGCTGGGATAATATATAAGTACATTTTTTTATTTCTTTCATAATTGTTTACAAGAAAAATCCCTGTATTTTCCTATTATAAATTGCTAAAAATTCAAAATGTTGGCACACCATGGAAATCTACTCGATTTTCCCCAATAATGTAGGCAGGTATGAAACTATCACTAAATTTAGATTAAACTTTTTGAAAGATGAGATTTCCTCTCATTTTATCATGTTTTTATTAATTCACTTTCTTTACAGTTCAGTTATTACTGTACGAACATGTATCATGTAAGGAAAGTATTGTAATCATGAAAAAATTCAACTTAGAGGTTTTTAAATATTTACACGTTTTGTCATAGCTACCAAGTGTTCCGTTTAAACGGATTCGTTCCGTTTTTTCAGCTTTGTTCCGTAAATGCGTTTTTAAGCCAAAATGTTCCATTTTTCAGCTTCTGTGTAAGGATTTTTAAAAATTAAAAGAAAAAAGGAAGAACATGTACATTTTTAGCTTTTGGTAAATCATTTATCCTTGTAAATAAGGCAATAAATTTAATTGAATGATATTTATCTTATTCTTTCAAGTATTTATTACATTAAGCATTTAAGTCTTTTAGAAATAAGTTAAGAATAATTTATTTTTATAAATTAATGATTACATAGGCACATCATCTCTCTACACATGATAATTTAATTCTGTTAATGTAAGATTTTTAATTGTATATTTAATCATACATTTAATGACCACGCACTGTGTTCCTTATTTCTGATTTTATGACCACGTGTTGTGTTCCTTAATCTTTTCCTGGAAGGTTGGCAGCTATGCGTTTTGTGGTCTTCTGAATTCATTTATACTATTTTTATGAGGTTTATGTGTGCCTGTATGGGAGGGAACACAATAGCTCCTAAATGGTGCATTCGATTGAGCTGAAATTTGGTATACACAGTCAACTCGGCATATAGTGAACTTTCAAATACAGTGAACACATTTCCTTAGTCCTGATTCACATACATTAGAAATGTACATAGCATTTTTTGGTTTTAGTGAACTATGACTTCGGTTATAGTGAACTTAAAAAATTTTTGGATGGTAGAGGCAAATATTGTTCAATTCCTATTAGTGTCTCTTTTGTGTTTGAGTAGAGTGTCGAGTTTTACACTATCAGGTTGTATAAATGCTTATAATTGCAGGATATGGGGAACGAGCAACCAATACGCTAAACGTGAAAAACTCCAACTCCAAGTGGTCCCAAACGCTGTAGTGTTACAGGGACATTGTTTAGAAACCACGGTATGTATGCAGGATGAAGCACCCCCTCACATTGCTAACATTGCTAAAAAATTGCTACATGATACCTTTGGTGCGGACAGAGTCATAAGCAGAGGTTTCGACAACTCTTGGCCCCCACATTCACCGGAACTTAATCCTTGTGATTTTTATCTGTAGGGACATCTGAAAGATATGGTTTATAGAGAACGACATGCCTCTTTTGCTCAATTGAAATCTAGCAGAACGAGACGTGAGGTGTGTTACACCAGAGATTTTAAATGCGACGGTGGATCATGCTGTTTTACATTTTCAGCATGTGGTTACATCAGGTGGATCGCATATTGAGCATATCATGTGATAATTTCATTGAATAAATAATGGTTTGTTTTCCAAACCATCTTAATGGATTGTTTAATTTGTGATCTTAATTTACGTTAATTTTTGATTACATGATACTGTAAAAATATAATTACTGAAGCGAATTGCATGGAATTTTGATAAACTGTAAATGATGTTTTACATTGTTTGTATGCCTCTAATTCCGACATTGTTCTTTCGTTCTGTAAATAAGATCTCATCTATCTCAACTACTTTTTCAAGACCACTGATTTTTTTTTACTCATATTTCTGTTAATGCTGATACACAAACTTCTCTCAAGTAGTCGTTGCAATCTACAACTGTATTATGATTCATATCCAGTTGTTTTTCACACCATTTGACTGATGTCTTGGGTCTCGCAAAGGGCAAGTGTTAGCTTATTTTCCAGGTGGCCCCTAAAGTGATGGCCGTACCCACTGGTGTTTCTTTTGTGTCTCGTAAATAACCAGCATTAGCATATTTTTCAGGGGGCTGCGTAAAGTGATGACCGGATCCACTGATGTTTTTTTGGGTCTCGCAAAGGGCAAGTGTTAGCTTATATTCCAGGGGGCCCCTAAAGTGATAGTCAGACCCACTGATGTTTTTTTGTGTCTCGCAAATGACCAGCATTAGCATATTTTCGAGGGGCCCTTCCTCTTTTGTTTTTAATAGTTTGTTATTTTTTCTTTAAATAGTTGTTCCATTAAAAAAAAATATTTCGTTTTCCTAAATCACCATTTTGTTTATGTTTCTGCATCTTGGGAAAATAATCACAAAAATCAAGCGTGCTTCCTCTGTAGCTGAATCTCACAGCCTTTAGCGTCCCATACGTGTTGCCGAACGAGAAAAGCCAAAATAATGGAACCCAGAGATTATGAACCAAGCAGAGCAGAAGAGGTTGCAATCCCAGAGACGTTCCACAGAAAAGTGCCAACTCACCAGTTTGTTGACAATCGCCAAGTGGTAGGCTAAAACACATTTTCACTGTTCGTTCAAAATAAAAATGTAGTAGTAAAGATTTTTAATGACTAAAACATTAGTCTCATTTAAATCTTATAACCAGAAATAGTCACAGAAATCTTCAGTGTAAATAGAATTTTACAGTGGCGTATGCAGACTTCCTTCAAGGGGGGGGTTTATAGACATAACTTTGTGTTAAAATGCATAGTATTTAAGCTAAAAATTGAAAATTTACGGACATTTTGTTAAAAAATTTTTGACAAGGGGGGGGGGTTGAACCCCCAACCCCCCCTTGCATACGCCACTGGAATCATAATTGTTGAAATGGGGGGAAGGTGGTGATACCTCTTAGAATATTGCTTATAGCATTCCACATTTTAATTTTTAAGTGAATTACCAAATGAGTGCAATTATCTAAAATTAAAGAGTAAGGATAAATGATTAATAACTATTCAAATGGTAATGACTAATGAACTTCATTTAATATTATAAAGCTATCTAGATATTATAATGAATAATTTTATCTCTTAGAAACAAAAGAGTAGATTTTAATATTTATCCTCCCAATAAAACTCCTTTTGAGTATTATATTATTTTTCCTTGAAAAAAGAAAGAAAAAAAATCCAGTAAATCGTAATCCACACAGTATAGACAAAATCGATGTTTATTTTATGAATGCATTGTGGATATACATTGTTTATTTACATTCGCCACCTGCCACCTCAAGAGTCAAGCAATCTGAGCATGGTCTGAAATTACAAAATACTTTTATCTGATTCTAAAAATATTTTTTTCATAATTAAAATAATTAGAAACCATTCATGAAACAAAAAATTAAATAAGGTAAATTTTTAAATATGCTTTTCATATTCTTAAAAAATTGATTTCTATTAAGATAAATATGCAAAGTGTTCTTGAACTGAAGTGAATCTTATAAATAAAAATGAAATTCTGTTTGTTTGTTTGTTTGTGGATTTGATTCGTATATAAATCCACAAAAATGGACCTATCGGCCTGAAATTTAGTACAGATATGTAAAATAATATAGAATAACTCATAGTCCACTTTAAAACTTTGAAAGTCCACCCGTTCCCGGAATTTAAGAGATTTTTTATGCTATTCACGCAAAAAGCTTTCCGTAATTGTAACCCCTGTAGTGAAAAAAGTGTGAAATAAGGATCGTGGTTGCCATGTGTGGCGGTTTTGCCGAATAAAATGTTTTAAATTCTCAAAGTAAAAATAAAAGAATAATAATGATTTTTTTTTGTTAGTTTATATTCATAAGGTTATTTTTTTTAATTATAATATCGTGTGCATGGGAAATCAGAGCAGGAATGTAATGCTTTACACGCAAAACTATAAGAATTGAAGATTTCCGAGGCTAATAGGTAAATTATTTTAGTTTGGCGAAAAAATAAAATGGCTCAAATGCCGATTTTGTGAAAGTGATTTCTAGCGCTTTGCACAGATTTCGGCTTGGCGCAATTTATTGAGAGCTTAAGGAAATAGATTTTTGAAAACAAGTGCAAAGGTTTTATTAGAATACAGCGTTAAATTTTAATGATCCGTGAAGAAATAATGCAGTTATTAAGGGATTTCAATTGATCTATCTCCAGAATTCTCGCCAAATGAGTACATTGATTTAAGTTGGGGGAATTCCGCCAAATTTCAGAAAATTGAAATCTTCTCATTTAGTACATCGGAGTAATGATGAATAAAACACGTTATAGTTGATAATTTTAAAAAATTCGGCTGTATTAAGGGATTCAACTTTTCAAATAAAGGCTTGCTTTACTTTTTCGCGGTCGAACCATTTCCCATATATTATTGCTGCTAAGTCAATGCTTCGAATGATTTCCTGAAAAAACGCTTGCAAAATGGCGTATGTTGGCACTTTGGCGAGGCTTAGATTTGAAACTGGATTTTATTTGAGACTGGGATATATAATGACACTGGTTATAGATAAAAATGAATGTTGGTATGAGTGTATGAGGTTGAAAAACTCCAGCACCGTTGAGCACCGTTGCACCATGAAATTTGGTTCACCTAAGTCTTTTATCATGGAGAAGCTTTTTATGCTATCCGTTTTCCTCTAACTTGCCACCAGGTGGCGCAGCAGAACGTCTAATTCTATTCCGTTTAGCCGTTTGCTATGTCCAACCAATATCGTCCAACCGATTTCGATGAAATTTGGTACACGCGAATATTAGAACACGGAGAATATTTTTCACTATCCATTTTGCTGTAACTTGCCGCTAAATGGCGCTGAAAAGCATCAACTTCTATACCGTTCGACCGAGCGGCATAAAAATTTTTATACTTACACATTTGAGCACGAAGAATATATTCTAACTGCGTTCCTTTTGATGTTACTCACCACTAGATGACACTGCAATGCATTATTATTTTATCTCGCCACTAGATGACGCTGCAGCAGGCCAAATTCTTGACCATTCAAACGGTCGCTATGAAAATCAGTATACATAGCTATTTGAACAATGAGAATATTTTGGCGTTATCCATTTTGCTATAACTCGCCACTTGACGGCGCTGTAGCAAATCATTACTTTATTGAACCACTAGATGGCCCTGCAGTGTATCACTTCTTGACTGTGCAAATGATCGCTATGAAAATAGGTATACATAGATATATGAACACGGGAAGAGTTTGGCGCTTTCCATTTTCCTATAACTTGCCACTAGATGTCGCGTCAACACATGAACTTCAGGACTGTCCAGCCGATAGTCATGAAAATTCGTATACATCGATATCTGAATGCGAAAAATATTTTCGCCGTATCCGTTTTGCTAAAACTCGCCACTAGATTGCGCTACGCCGCATGGCCTTCTGCACCGTACAAACGATTTCCTTGCAATTCGGTATGCATGATTATTGGACACAATATAACGCGATATCCACTTTACTATATCTGTTTATTACAATGAATAGTAATCACCACAAATCGTAATATCAAAAAGTCCATTCATTCCCGTGCGAAGAACGGGTACTTCAGCTAGTTATTTAATAATATCTTTCTTATCAGCCAAAAGAGATAGCAAGTTAAATCGAGCAACCCACTAAAATCTAGTAACCCAGGACAAATCGTTTCAAGTGTGAACACAACTGGCGCGAGCGCAAAGACCCAACTGGCGCGAGCGTCGTCAAACCGGCACGAACGACGCAAGTGTGAAACGCATATTAGTGAGGTGGGTTATTCCAACGCCCCCTCGAGGAAGGCCGCGGCGCTTATTTGTGACGTTGATTATTCTGGTTATTAGAGAAGTGTTGCCAATGTTTATTTATGTTTTCTTGGCTTGGCATCGGATGTGCTGAGGATGACCGAAACCGGTTGACGACCGTGATGTCACTTAACCAAAGAATGACCGCAACCGGTAGCACCGGTGCATAACCAACCGGTGAATTATCGAACGGGCCCTTCATTGAATGGTCTCTAGAATTTGTCACGGACTAGGGAGACGGACATGGGGGAAAGATTCTCTCAGCTTTTCTTCCTTTTCCCTAGGGTGTGGGAGAATCCAAAGGAACCGCTTTCCGTATGGGTTTCAAGTGAAATAGAAATAATACACTGCAACATAGACGCACACACGGAGGGGTCTATATATTAATGACTGTGTCATTTTATCTATCTCTCACCCCCTTTTGGAAATGTGATATAAAAATGAGACACGAAAATGCGACATAAAAGTCAGAATAAATGTCCTCTGAAAATGTTAGTTTGTGTTGCATAAACCACCAATTTCTATAAGCTCCGTAAGGTTGCATTTGTTTGATAAAATGATTGTTTAAAAATTTCATCCGTTTATTTAAATACTATTAGTTCACGACAGCTTTAATTTATTGTTACAATATTTCGTAAGCTGTAGAATATGCATCACATGCATTTTTCTATAATAGGTTAAAATCATAAAAATTTCCACATAGGGTTACCAGGTGAAATACAGGAAAGATGAGAGATGAAATGACACAGTCAATTAATATTGTTTTAATATAGCAATAATGAAACTAAAAAATTAGGGGGTTCAGAGGGGGGGGGAGAGTCTCCCCTTGACGAAGCTCGAACAGCCGAGTTATATGTATATATATAATAGTAATAATAATAATTCTGGTTCTCAATTATTTTAGGTAAAAATGAAGAAAATAAAGACAGCTTTTCGTACATGACAAATTCTACATGGGATTTGCCACACTTAAAACGTACAGTTCTCCCGACCAAGTCAGGTGTATGCCTCTTAAATGTAAATTATGTTTCGATATATATTGTGCATATTAATTATGTGATTCGAGCCAAATAAATTTTTCGTCAAGTTTCAAAAATTGATCAATGAGTTAGAAAACGCTGAAAAGTGGACTACCTAATAATAAACGAAATATGATATTTTAAATTAACACTTCTCGAACTAATCGATGTATTCTGTTAAAAATAAATAAATAGCTTATAAAAGCCCCTACATGACAAATTTTGAGGTACATGATCTTTTCTCATATTATGGCAATGCAGTAGCGCACCCAGGTTTTTAGTTTAGGGGGGGTGGGGGGGATGGACCTACAAATACTTTATAAAAAACTACTTTATAGGAAAACAATACTCGTTACTCGGTTATAGTTATAAGAGAGTTACATTTATTATAAGAGATATTATATTACATATCGTTATAACAGTTTTTTTTTTTTGGAAGTTATTGCAAAATATTCTGTACCAATTGCCCTTAGAGTACTAGCCTACCATCAACGTAACTTGTTATAGTCATAAATAATTATCTGATATTTTCAATGTCATTATCACCAAAAAATTACTTTATTTCATACACTAACTGTAAGTATATATTTAAAAACCAACGTCCTTTTTTTTAATGATTTTTAGAAATGATTCGAAGACAATTTTTAAAAATTTAATATACTTTAATTCATTTTTCACAATTTTCAAAGCTTTAAAGATCTAAACCTCCAGCTTTAGGGTGTGCTATAGCTCCTATAAACCCCTCCGTGGGTGCGCCTATGTTGCAATGTATTATTTCTATTTCACTTGAAACCACATACAAAAAGGGGTTTCTTTGGATTCTCCCACACCCTGAGGAAAAGCTGGGAGAATCTTTTCCCTATGTCCGTGACAAATTTTAGAGATCGTACAATGAAGTGTTTCGCGTATGGGTGAAAATGGCGGTCTCCCCAATCGGTTCGTTTATTCCGAAGTCAAGAAATGGAGAACTTAAAAGCCACCCCCATCCTTCGTGGCGAAACGATACCTACACCACCGTAGGTGCCCAATTTACGGAAGTTTCACTGTATAGTCCCTGATAATCTTTGTTTAAAATATGGTGATTTAAAAATAATAATATATTTTTAAATAAATTGAGTTACAAGCATATAACATTTCTGTCGAGCTACACAAAAGGTTTACCCTTCTTCTGTTACAAAAAATTTCAACCGTTCACACGAGTAAAGACAAACCTAACCTTTCTATTCATGTGGAACCATATAACGTAACAAAGTCATCTTTTTAATTATTCCGCTGTTTAAAGTCTTAAAGATAAATGTGATAAATTAAAAAGCGACGAACCGACACTATGGAAAGGGAACGACAGTTTTTCTTTCGTTCAACGTTGAAGCCTAGCAATGAAACACATCGTTGTGCGATTTTTGAACATAAGTACAAATAAACTAATCATATCAGGTGCTGCAAAATTTTGAGATTGTTTCTGTACAATCTGTACGAAATACTGAAATAAACAATAAACATGTATCAGTTACAAAACCTTTACGAAAATTCTTAAAAATCGAAAATTTTGCAAAACATGTCACTCTTAGAAAAATTAAAGAATCATTTATTACAGTGTGTAATGCAGGTTATGAGAAGCCATCTTGAATTTTTTTTTCGAGACCCTGTGCTACTTCTTCATTTCAATTTGTGTACCAAGATCAAAAACCGATTTCTTTTTCTTAGCACTGCAGCCTTAATGTGAATAATGTAACATAATGCAATGCTTTACCTCCATACGGATATTTTTTGGAAATAGATAGAGAAAAATAATGCACTTACGTTCATATGATTGGAGAAGTTCTTTATGGTCAGGAAATTTACGTTGAATTCGCCGGAGAATGCTTTTGTAGTCTGGCTCATACAACTCTATAACGAAAAAAAAAAAAAAAAAACACACACATCATATTTCCTGCCTTTTTAAGCAAAAATCCTGAGATTTACTATGCATATATTTTTAGAATAAAATTTCAGACATAATCAATGCAAACTTTTTTTTTAATAGCATGCAAGTCCATATAAACTTAGCATTATTAAATTACTTCGCCGCATCATATTTTTAGAAGGGCGCTTTAGATTCCCCCGCGCTTAAAACAGACAGAAAAAAAAAATAATAACAAGCAATGCAAAGACAAAAGTATCATTTAATTAACTGTGGATTATAGAATGGAATTAAATTAGATAAAAAATTAAATTGCATATGCACTTCCAGGATTCAATCTGGGTTGAAAAAATGGAAATCCTCAAAAACAGAAAAAAAACTCATGTAATTTTGTAAAAAACTGTTTGAAAGAATCATAAGTGTATTTATCTATCCCAAATCTGTAAAAAATTAATAAATATAAAAATAAAGATAAACTTTTAATCCTACGGCATTGGTCATTTAAATAGAGGAATGCCCAAGAAAAAATAGTCATTCACATGAAGGATGGAAAGAGATTGAAGTTGAAATGCTTTGAGCATAATTTTCAATGCAACAATTTTCTCCCTTAATAAAAGGAATTCCGGATTCATCTGGCCCCGCAGCAGGCATTTTTTTTTTTTTTTTTTTTTTTTTTCCTTAAAGAAGGTCGCTTTAGACTCCCATGTGCTTAAAACAGACAGAAGTAAAAAAATTTAATATCAAGTAATGTAAATACAAAAGGATCATTCAATTAACTATGGATTATAGAATAGATTTAAGAATTAAATTACAAATGCACTTACGGGATTTGAAGTTCATACTTAATGGGCCGAATATTGCTTATTAAATTCAATCGGTGTTTTATGATGTAGGCACACCCACCACACAAAACGGTAAAAGTTTTCCAGATGGTACAACCACAGACCTGATACAACATGCAGTCAAGTTTCCGACAGTTCGGAAGGGGAATAGAGATCACGTGGCCTTTTAATAACCGATATATGTATTGTACTCTGTGTGTGTGTGTATTAGGATCGGAAATTTCACAGGAAATCTGTAGGTGACAACAGTATAAGTGTTCAAATGGCTTTCAAAATGTCAAGCAAGCTTTCATCCAAGAATGTCAATTTTTTGCTGTAGTAAAGATCCGTTAGTAGTGTTCCGTTTTTGGCGTGGGAAGCGTCCCTCTCCACTTTCAGCTCAGCGCAAATTGAATTCTGTATTATTGATTGTAAAGATCTATTTTTTAAAGCAACTTCATGCCCTTATTTTACATTTCGAATTGTTATGGAGATATATATTAAAATAAGAAACATTCATTATTTTAATATATCATAGATATTAAACTAACTAAATTTATTTTAACACAAATTAAAATCAAATGAAGGAAAAAAATGAATAAAGTAAACTTAAAAGTCATAAAAATTGATCAGAAAATATTTCGGTATAATTTTTAATAATTTTAGATTAATAAACTTATTTAATAATTTTTATATGGCATACGTGGTCAATTTTGAATTCTCACAACAATATTTGTTTACATTAATTAATTTCTTTAATGTTTTGTACGGGGTTACTGGTAACGCAACGTATTCCTTTTAAGGTGTAATAGGTAAGCCAAAATGCTACAATTTTCAATCTCATGTGCTTGGCCGAAAATCAATAGTGTTTGAGAAAATTCAAGCTACCACAATCATAAAAAAAGCCTACTTTAAAATTTCAATTCACGAGAAATGATATGTATTTTTTAAATGTTAGTTCACATGCTTCCAGATCGTATTTTTTGAGATAAATACCATAGTAGTAAGCGTACAAATTACAAATAAATTTCTCCCATTAATCAGGTATCCAAAAATATATTAATGTAAATCCAACTTTCATGCAAAGAAGGGTGAATTTTACATAACACAGATAAAAAAAAGCCAAAGGATGCAACCCCCAATCATTCTTTAGGATAGTTGCCCAATCAATCAACATAACATCGTTTTTATAATTTTTTTCATAGCTGACTAGCTGACACTTAGGCTAACGTAATCATGAAAATTTACAAAAATACTTCAAAATTTTAATGCGCGCGCTCCACGTGTATTTTTTATTTATTTACATTTTTCTGTTTATCTCAAAAAATACTATTGCAGCAAGCAAAGAAATTACTAATAAAATAATCACCATTGATCAGCTATCCAAAAACTTATTAATGTTCGTCCATTTAAAGACAGGTAGTTCTTAAAGAAAGGCAAGTTTTACTTACAGCTAGTAAAAGCGTAAAAAGGATGTAGCCCCGTTCGCTTTTCAGAAATCTTGGTCCACCGTTCAAATTATGACTATTCTTTACATTTATTTTTATAGCTGATACATTACTAATCGAAATCATACAAACGTATTCATGAAAATTAAAAGAAAACGCAAAATTAAGATTCACGCGCTTTACATGTGTGTTTTTCTATTCATTTATTTACATTATCTTAAAAAACATGTTGTTCATCTCAAAAAAATACTATTGCAGTCGGCGTACAGATTAGAAATAAAGTTTTTCCCATTAATCAGCTATCCAGAGACGTATTAATGTCCATTTAAAAGACATGCAGTTCAGTTAGAAGGGTGCGTTTCACTTAGAGCAAGTAAAAACGAAAAAGTAGGTACCAACGTCCATTATTTCGAATGGTTGGTCAACCAATGAAGTTGTTACTGTTTTAATATGCTTAAAATCTTAGCCACATCAGATTGTGAATCTCAAATGGCTATGTGGTGTGTTCAGTATTTTTAACATACTTAAAGAAAAAAAATCACATTATCAAAATAATAATATAAATAAATAAATAAGACTGAGGGAAAATAATGTGCGGCATTACTTAACGCAGCGTCTTTGTCATCAAAATTAAATATTAGGTTATTCTAAGTATATCATTATTCTAAGGGAAAGTTCTGTCCGTTACTTAGCCTCGCCAAAATTATTGAACCTAATAGTACGAAATTTGGCATGTGGGTGAGTGTTTTAGCGTAGGTGCGAGATTGCAGAGCATTTTTCAAAATTTGAAATTTACGGGGGAGAGGGGACGTAAACGTTCTTTTCACATTTAACATATCTTGCGTGATCTCAAAGTAGAAAAGATATATCCATTAAATTCTTCCTGTAAAATACAACACTCACGAACACCTAAAAATCCATTTCAGAACAATTCGAATATAATCCTCCAAGGAGGGTATGAGCGAAAAAGGATAAAGAGGATGGTGGCCATTTTTCTCGAAAGAAAAGAAAAAATATCTATAAAATTTTCGCTTTAAAATTTAACAAATATGTGACTTAGGTACAGTTTGTTTGTACTTCAGTTCCTGTTTACAATTTATTTGTTTGATTTTTATGTAAAAAAACACACATTACTTTCCCATTATAAAATTAAATGAAGAACAAAACTCAATTAAAAAAACTCAATTATATAGTGGTCAAAACTCAATTATATAGTGGTGGCAAAAAGTCCTGAACACACTCAATATTTTTACCTGAACCTACTTTTTGTGGTTGAATGAATTTTTTATTATGAAATTATCGCAATTTCTTTAAAATGATTCTAATTTCTTTTAAATACCTTCCATTCCAACAAGGCTGAAAAGTGTTTATGATTTAGG
The DNA here is from genome assembly GCA_038373885.1 of Cheiracanthium punctorium. Classification (NCBI taxonomy): domain Eukaryota; kingdom Metazoa; phylum Arthropoda; class Arachnida; order Araneae; family Cheiracanthiidae; genus Cheiracanthium; species Cheiracanthium punctorium. The sequence continues at coordinate 152,786 of JAWZYV010011767.1, forward strand.
TTCTTCTGCCCATCCGTGGTCTGACTGCTGTAAAAACAGGGGGCGTTTACACATTTTTAGAATTATTTCGAGATCTTATAATTGGCCTTATGCAAATTAAATTAAAGTATACGTTATTTGCAAACGAATGCTATACATAACTTTACTGTACGACAAACGACGACTAAATAAAGAACAAGTGGGCGATTTTTGTTTTTTCGCAGCTGTACGTATATACGCACAGACGGCATGGAAAACTGGTCAAAATAGACTCGCTGTCGGTCAAAATGAGTTGCAGACGCATTTATATGAACGTGCATGCTAGAATATGATGAGATGCATCGAAAAAGTTCTTAAAAGTAAATTTAAAGGTAGTCAAAATCGGGTTTTTTCATCGGAATTTGGCCCCCGAAATATTTCGGGATGACATTACTTCCTTATACTTCGTACAAGGTAGTAAAAAGGAATGCAGTGCACGAGACATAAATCACAGTACTTGGCAGGTATCAAGGATCGTACATGTTTCAAAAGAAAAAAATCTAAGTATTTTTCAAGAACTATTCGATACCATGTATTTCAAGGACTTAAAATACAGAAATTAACATACTATGGGAAAAATGCTTTTATGGTTAGCTGCATCTTAAAAAAAGTTTAACTTTATTTTAAAAACAAATATTAAAAACTGAAATGCTTTTATAAAAATTTAAGCAGATTATGCAAATTCTTTTCTCATTCAGTCATGTAAAATCCGTCTAGTACAAATCCTTTTCCTTTTTAAATCACAGAATCAGTGTGATGATTCTTTAGTTTTGCATACAAATTTTCAGATGCATTAAAAATCGATAAATTTATAAAAATAATTCGAAATAAGTATTTATGTGCTTTATAACCGTATTAGAGATGTGAATTAAGAAGTATTTAAAGGAAAGTACTCATTTATCTAAAGGATGCAAAGAGATTGAGTTGGCCCTATGAAAAATCGGAACAGTACAGCAAAACATCGTATTTCCGTAACAAACTTGAAAATTATAACAAATACGATTTAATCTGAATAGTTGGCTGTTTTGCAAAACGAACTACCATTTATTAACTAAATTATCTTTTCAATTTTCCTACCAGCTATGCGGCTGTTAATCTGTGTAACAGTCTGGAGTTTTGGACGGTTTTCTCTTGAAGTAACGTGAATACGCCTTTAACCTCTTAAAATGTCCTCCGTCCAAGCCTGAAATTTATTTTTCATATCTTTTCCGCACAAAATGCACACATAATCAATACTTTTCGTAATTACCACGTGTGTTTTCATATAAACTTCGTATTACATTTCTTTAGTTGTTGTATAAGCGTAAATTCAACTTCAAAAATTTGCCAGAGAAGTAAATATGAGAAAATATAAAACATTAAAATACATATAGGACAAACTATTCAAATATAAAATTATATAACATAACAGTGGAGAACTTGAAATATCTAATTTTTTAACGAAAATACTTCAAATAATTTCCTTCGGCTTTTACATTACTTGCTGAATTTCATTCAGCTTTTACATTTCTAGCATATTTTCAAATAAATAATGACTATTCATTTATGAAATATTATTTTTTAGTATAATTTCAGATGCATTATTTCAAATCAAATACGCTCAGGCTCATCAACATTAGAGGCCCAAGAGCTGATCTATCAAACCTGGTGAATAGAATTGGGAATAGTTTCAACTCCGAATATAAATGTTTAAAAGCATGAGAAAGTAACGAAAAATCACATGTGGATTAAAACAAGATTAAAAAATAGACTGAGATCAGGTTGGCACGTCGGAAATGATAGTAAATGAATAAATTTATTAAAAAGCTAATAAAATTTATAAATATACACTTACCAGATTTAGATGCCATTGCATTGATTTAGATTTGATGTTTTACTACCAAAATATTTTACCACGTGGAAGGAGCTAATAAGTAGACTGTCACTCTCCAGAACAAGTCGAAATAAATGCAAAGTAAACCGGTTTCTACCTTACTCCCCCTATAGAACTTGGGCTTTCCATAAATAGACTTGTTCCATGTTTACTAGCAAATACCTCAGTGACGTCCCGTAGAATAAGTCCATTGGTCGTTTTGCCAACCAAGAGGAAGTGTGACGTCACGTGGAACAAGTCTATGAGGAAAAAAGCAGAGAAGAAAATTTCTCACGTATTGATGACGTCATCAGACTGATAGCTTCGTGCATTCTTCTGCGCTTACTATTCATTAACTTAAATTTATAATTCAACAATCTGCGTAATCCGAATAAGTTGGGGACTTACCACTGATAAGGTGTAAATGCATTTGATTTCCTGTAACTGTAGTTAATTTTATGTTCAGCGGAGATGTCGCCCACCAATTTTTATATTTTAGTTAATGCGTTTCCCACCTCCTACAATACACACAATTTATTTTAAAGGGATATCAGACGGAGCCCCCGGGAAGGGAGGGGGAGAGTAGACAATTACAAGGCGAGCCTGGGTACTGAACGCGTGGAGGTGTTGTGACGTCACAAGAGAGGATGGACTTTTCTCCGTTAAAAGCATTAGAATCATACGGAAAAGTAGAAGAAACTAAGATGTTTTGTGCCTTTTTTGGATACTAATGGTAAGTCAGCAATCTCTATTCTTAATACGACATACTTGATAATAGTTATTAAGCTATAGAGTACATAAAAATATAAAATTGCCGTATTTTGCGTTAGTTTTATTGATTTCTGTTCTTTTGTTCTAGCAATCACTATGCTCCCGTTTGCTGCGTCCAGGCTTAAGTAAAGCTAATTACAAAAGAGGAGAAAATGTAAATGTTTTCATTTTTCCCAAAAAACGAAGAAAAGCGGGCCGAATGGACTAAAAATATTCCAAGAAAAAATTGGTCCCCAGGAAAAAATACGTATGTTTGTATTGAGCATTTCCGAGATGAAGATCTTTTAAAAGACGATGCTATTTTAAAATCAGATGGGACACTTTTAACTGTAAAAAGAAAGCATTATAAATTAGAACCGAATGCTATCCCGTGCATTTTTTCGAGCTTACCAGCCTATATATCCGATATTACCAAAAAACAAGAAATAACTGATCCTACTAAAAGAAGAGAAAACGTTTAGGAAAAAGATATTGAGGAAACAGAAAAAAATAATGCAAAGGAAAATATAAATTCTTTTGAAATTAAGAAATGTATCAAGAGTTTCATGGCAATTCTATGTTAAGAAAATTTCACCAGTAATTATAAATTAAACGCAGATCCCTTTCCACTGCACATACCAAGTAGCTTAAGGTTCAATGCGGATCTCATGGTTGATTTATTTATTTAAAAAAAAAAAAAAAAAAAAAAAAAAGAGAGAGAGAGAGAGAGAGAGAGAGAGAGAAATCTATGTGCTGGATACTTAGAAAAACAAAAATATAGAAGGTATTTATTAAAGAAATATTTCCAACTAAACGGTTTACCGGAATTTGTTGAAAATTCTGAAATTAAGTATGAACACAGATTTGGAAATTAACTCAAAAAAGAAAATGTATTACTGCAATGCTAACAACAATAACAGAAAAGTATATGTATTACTGCAATATATTTTACATGAAAACCCCTGAGAGCATTTAGGCAGTTTTACATATTCAAGAGTTATACTCACTAATTTTTAAAAATATTTAATTATGTATATTTCAAATGTCTCAATGTGATATTTGAAAGTCTTATCTAGAAAAAACTAAAGCAAACACTTGTAGTGCTTTCATGAAAAACTTTATAGTATTTGTAAGGTTTGGGTAATAAAAGCTTTTACTTTTTATTTTCTTGTTTTTTGTGCTTTAATTGCTTCTAATAAAATTTGACATTAGGAGTCTGTATAACATAATTATATATAGTATGTATTGTACAAGTTTTTAAAATATTAATTGTGGAAATTTCTGATTATATTCCTCGTGCTACTAGTGTTTATTGACATTATTGATCAGATTTCTTCCATAGAATTCAATACAAACACTTTGAAATCCCATCCTCTCTTGTGACGTCACGAAATGGCTTGAGATGACTATTTATGAATCTGGATATTTTTAACATCAATTCTTTCAAAAAGCTTATTAAAACGAAGCAAAACTAAATAATGTATTTCAGTTTTTAAGTAAAATTAATAAAAATTATCATTTTTACTTAAAAATATATTTACTTACTTAAAAATATGACTTTACAATTATACAACGTATAAATTTAATCCATATACATATTATTTTAGATAAATGATAACATTGAGTAACCATTATATTATTTAGAATGTATTTGCTAGCCCAAAATGCAAAACATACAGCATACAATGCTGAAACTGCTTTAAATTCAGTACCAATTTATTTCATTAATTTCTGACAAAAAATATTGTTGATTCACTATTATTTAAGAACAAAGTGTTGTAAAACGAAAATGCTATTTCAATGCGTCATAAAAAATTAAGCTACTCGTATTTATTGGCATTATTAATTCCATTTCTTCCATTGAACTCAATGCAAACTGTTCCAAATCCCATCCTTTCTTGTGACGTCACGAAAACCAGTACCCAGACCCCCTCTTGCTTTCTCCTCCCTTTTTCTTCAGTCGCGGCGACCCCGTATCAGACGTACCAAGTCTACGGCTTTTTATCCTATTTTGCGTCTTTCATTGATCCTATTTTGCGTCTGATAAGACTTTTGTTAATTTTCTTAGGCTTTTTAAGAGTTTATTCAGAAACTAGCTGCCTTCGGCGATCAGTTTTGCCCGTCGATGGTAAAATGTGTAACCTAGAGGACACGCGCTGCTTCGCGACTGGCTTGTGCAACCTACAGCACACGGGCCTCTTCGCGATCGTAATTCATGGTACTAAAATAATTCTAGAACTAACTTTTCGTTTAAAATCGATACTTTAATAAATACAATTATTAGTAGCAAAATCTCTTGGGGAAGATTACCGTTAAAGAGAAAAATAACCTATCGAGATATTTATCAGTATATTCATGCTGCTATGTACTGTTTCTTTAAAAATATTTTTCTTTGTAACAATAAAACTTTCCCTCGAACATGCGTTTGTACTTAAATAAATAAAATTAGTAAAATATAAATTATAACGAATGGTTTTGTATAGTTTTTTTTACTATAGTAAATTAATTAGTTAAAAATGGTTAGTTAAAATATGGCCTCAAAATCATTTTGCGCAATTGTAAAATTATGTGATCCCCTTGAAACGGACATTTTCAGTGATTTAGGTGACAATATACTTCATAGATGCCGCTACCAAACAATCTGTCGCGCTTTTTCTCTCATCGATCACGATCTACTCGAGAGATCATGTTCCTTGATTTTTTTTTCAAAGAATCAAGGAATGAATTGCTTTCGCTTCTGTGTTTACTTTTTCAAGGTCTCATGTCTCGCTAAGTATTAAGAGTTCAAAGTAGCGGCAAGTTAAAAATGTTAATTTTTTAGAGATCTTTCGAAATGTACAAAAAGTTTTTGCTTTTAGTTAGAGATAAAAATGTCGTTTCTATCAAAATTTCAACATGGCCGCAGATATCAGATGCACCGAGAGCGATGAGTCGATCCCGGAACCGTTATCGACAGGACTTTTATTATTTAGATAGCAACTTCCCCCAAGCTTTATGAAACTTGCAAGATCAATTCTTGTTACTTTCATGTTAATCAGGCTCGAAAACCCGAGAACATTTGATTTTCAAAAATGGTATCTGAAGTTACTCTAAAAAATTTAATTACAGGAAAATACGTTAAACACACAAATGCTTAATTTGAAAAATTGGTTAACACGAAATGATACAAGAAACAGTATACTGAACAATTTAATAGGAATCTTTTAGTATAAAAATATATTTCAGTCCCCCAGTTTCATGTAAAACGATTTCCACTGTACATATTGAACGTTCATTATTATTTAGAAATATGGTAGAAATTTTAAAACTGTAAACAAAAAAATTCATATTGTTTCAAATTTTACTGTTGTGATATCGATATTAAAATATGTGGATATTTTGTCTCGAATGTATCTGACTCGAGTGTAATAGCTTCTGACATTTCTTTTGTTAAATTTTTGAAAGTGAATTCCTTTGCATTATACATATGCAACTCAAGTAATCGGGGACATGGCTAAGTTTATATGGGTATGCATGAGATTTAGGAAAATAAAGTATTTTTATGTCTGTGAGTGAGTGTGCATTTGTTGTTGAACATATATACTTAAGAAATATCAGTGGTTTTTTTTTTTTTTTTTTTGAAAAGCAGGAGACTTCAAGTTTTTTTGTTTTGGAAATCTTACATGTCTTGGGGAGTCTCATTTTTAATGTATTAAAATTTTCGTTTTGTAATTCTGCGGCAAAAGGCAATCTAAAAGAGCATTTTGGACCGCTTCAATAAGCTTTGACTTACCACCTACAATCCCTTTGTAAATGCCCAAATAATTGAAAAATATCCTTAGAAATAGAATGTGCATGTGTCACCTTATCAAAAACAATCTTAGTCAATGAATGTCCTCCCGAATTGTTCACAAAAAGGGGAGGGGACATAGCTTAGAAAGCGGTCGAATCCAAATTAAAAAAAAGTATCCCAATCATTTTCACAATAGGATTGTTGACAGGAAAGTGTAATAAAACTACACTCGCATGGGATTTTTCGGGTTTTATTTTTTGAATTTTTTAAAGTTTTTTCCTTAACTCAAAAACCTCTAGACTCTATTTCTGTTTTGTAATAAATAAATTAAAAAAATATGAGAAAAATCATTTGTTTGTTAATCATTTTTAAAAAACATGTTTTGATTAAAACGGAAAATTTAAAGATTTAATTCCCAAACAACCATGTTAAATTACTGGAAAACTAGGGCCATATTCCAGCTCCAAAAATAAGTGTGCCACCTTCTTATAAAACTTAATATTCCAAATGATGCTTAAAGTTAATATTTAAAAAGAACTAAAACATGTCCGAATTTTTTGGAAAAACCTGCATATAAATATAAAGTAAATAGGTTAACTTGGCAAATAAAAAATCCCAGCAGCTCCAAGCAGAACTTATTAAAAATTAGCCCCTTCTAAGAGCGAAAATGCATGCCTGGTTCCTTCCATTTATCCGTAATTGCAATTTTGTTTCAAATGAATATATGTCAAAAAACGTATACGTCAATTAACATGGCATTACGTTCCCCAATATCCATAAAAGGCTCATGTAACGGCGGTCGTTATAAATAGTAATATTAATTAAAATTTATTTAAAAAAAACTAAATAGATGAAATAACCACGTGGTCGAACTGAACTATCTCAGATTTATTTTACGGCTGTCAAAAAATGACGTTATAAATTAAAAACTGTGCGAGATTGGAGTACTCTGGCTCAAAATTTCCGTCATATCAAAATAAATCGCAATCTGTGCAATTCCTAATAGCCCATTGAGATTACACAATTTCACATTTTACGGAGATAAAAAAAAAAAAAATTTTTTTCTTTTGCTGAACGACGGAGGATTTAATATTTAAATTAAAAATTTCAGATTCCGCAAAAACTGATTTTTTTCCCTTTCTTTTTTGACGCGAACCTAACGGTTGGTTTCCTTACAACTGAATAAACGATACGTAATCTTTAGGGATCGACCGATAGTATCGGCGCCGATACCTCCAATTTTTTTAGGTATCGGTATCGGTTCTTCCGATTCTAAAAGTATCGGGAAAGTATCGGTTTCTGTTGCTTTCATCCATTTTCACCGATACTTTTCAACCGATACTTCGTTTTTCAGAAAAAACAACGCAGTCGCAACACCATTCTAGAATCCTTGTTTTGGTAATAAGATGAGAGGCGTCGTTTCATTGGCACATTTGTTTGTGCGAGTGTTTTCGAACTGTGTTTTTTTTTTTTTTTTTAATTGTAACCATCGCTAAATGGATGTCGTATCACCAAGTGTGGTCGAAATTATGGACGAAGAATCGTTAGATGACAGTTTAACAGGACAATCGCCTATTCTTCTAAATTATTTTGAATTCGGGCCCAACACTAAATACGCTCTCTGAAAGGATTGCAAAAAACAAATGTCGAGAGGTAGGCTATAATTTTACTTCAGTTTTATGAACGTTTATTTTCTCACTGTGTTGACTCGAAAAAAGAGTTCATTCATATATATACATATATATATGACAACTAAAAAGTTTGAAAAATTTGCTGAAATAACTGCAAAAGTCTCTAATCTCTGTACAACAAAATTTTCTCTATAGCGAATTTTTCAAAAATTTGAAATTTCGAAAAATTCGCTATAGAGAAACTTATAGTCTCGGGCAATTACAGATTTGTGTATCATTCTGTTTTGAGAAGTGTAATAATTATCAATATCTAATAATTATTTATATAGTTAATTTAAAAAATTAAAGCTGTATTAGTATAATTAGTAATACTAATTATTATATAGTTTATTTCCAATTTCGGGGTAAAAAACATATTTCTTGTGAATAATAGTATTTGGTTTATATGTAAGGGAAACACAGGACTAATCGGTGTGTACCTGCTCTTCGTACGGAAAAGATCAAATACATGGATCCTTCCGGATTAATTGTGACTTAACCCTGTCCGGAGAACCAAAATATTTGGATTTTCAAAAAGAACTTAAAAATGATCATATGAGTTCATATTAAACAGAAATCTTGCTAAAACATTTAATAATTCACTTAGTGGTTAAATAATTGGCGCAGATAAATAAAACCATTAATTAATGTGAACTTATTATGCATTTTAAGGGAAGAATTTATATACGTATTTAATGAACAATATCTAAATACATATGTACTTACATAATACTGTACAGTTGATACATTATCACAATTTAATGCAGTTTGAGTAATCTAAAAAATATTTTTATATGTGAAAGAATTCTAATTAAAGAAAATCTAAATAAAAATTGCAAGAAAGACACATATAGTAAGAGCATGCAGGAAGCTGTTTTTGGTCTAATGTGGAAACCTTTTATCTGGCTCATAGCAACAATTAGGCGACAAAATAGAGGTTGAGAAAAATTGATTTAAATATTTGCACCAGTCGGCACTGGAAATGAAATGGATTATCTTATATCCCTTTAACTCCCACCCCCCGTGTTTGTGTTCTGTCAAGCCTAAATAAGGGGCATCTACCTATAGGGTGGGGGCTTGGGCGGAGGACATTTTAAGGGAGTCTAACGCATATTCACGTAACATCTGGAGAAAATCGCCCAAAACTCTAGACTGCTAGATCGACAGCGACCACGATCGACCACGCGAGGAGAAAGAATTCCGAACAATAAGACGCTTCCCAGTGCTCAGCTTTTTTATAAATTCGGCCATTCGTTGGCATAATTTGAATAGAAAAGAAAGACTAGAACTACTATAAATTCACATTTCAACGTATCCACTGCTTTTTCTTTTTAATGCTTTCTATTGGGATCAAATTTCATCATTCTGTTATTCATTTTAACGAGAACTACACTCTCGTTACAAAAACTGCCCAATAGAGGCAGGTTTGAAAGACATTAAATTATGTAAAGTATCGGTATCGGTTAAGTATCGGTATCGGCCGATACCATAACGTAAAAGTATCGGTATCGGCTATTTCTGAAAATGAATTTATAGGTAAAGTATCGGTATCGGTCATCGGCTAAAATGTGGTATCGGTCGATCCCTAGTAATCTTATGTTAATTTTACCGCAGTGTCTTTCAGCAAAAGAGAATGTCTGAATGTTTCTTCTTTAAAATAGTTTCCAAGAGTTTTTGAAAAATAATTAATGAAGAGAGAGCGAGGGAGAGAAAGAAAAAAAAAGGGGGCTAAAAATGTTGTTATGATAATTAGTAACACCAGGAAGGTGCGTGTGTACATCAATATATATCCTGTATAACAAGTCCTTTATACTTTAAATGGTAACAAAATCTAAATTAAAGAATAGATAAGAGAATGCCTAAATGCAAATGCGTTTGCCAATAAACGCCCTTTACAACATTTCAATATTCTGCAAAAAAGGCAAACAAACTAGTTTTTACAATAAATGTTTAAAAGTACCCTAAACGAAAATTGCGCCTTTCAATGACTTCCATTTCACAATAACTAGCTCTAACTACGCATACATTTATGGTATTTTTAAATCATAAAGCATAACGGAAAAAGTAAAACTTTTTTTTCTTTGCTATTTTTTTATTTAATTAAAAGCTTAATGTAAACCAGGGCCGTAGAAAGACCATTTTTATAGGGGGTGGAGGGGGCTTGCATTTAATATATACAGGGTGTCCATAATTAAAGTCGCACTTTCAAAAGGCCGCAAAAAAGAACCACTGGTCAGAATGACTTCAAATTTGAACTGAATATACTGGAAGAAGAAAGAAACGATTTGGCATAATAAAAAAATGTTACAAAATGTATTAATAGATGGCGTTGTAAGCGGCATAACGAAAGTGTATTTTGAATTACTACTACTGAACTACAAGTGACATTTTGAATCGAAATACGACGGCTTTGGCATGAGTTGCACAGTAAACCAACTGTAGTGTTCAATATGCATGTGTGTTTGGGTCGTTTAACGGAAAAAATTAGTTCCAAGTCAGTCAAAAGTTGTAGCACTGTTATTTGAAAGCCTATCCGCCACGGCAAAGTCGTATCACATTGGATGAAAAAAACTGTTTTTTAACTGTCCTTGGGCCAAAAACCGCATAAAAAACGCCTGTTAATCAGTGGCGGCTCCTCCATTTGAGCACATGAGCACGTGAACCCCCAAAGGAAAAACTAAAGAATAAACACATTAACAAATTAAATGTAAAACAAATATTAAGCACACTTCTAGATTTATGTGAATTTAAAACACGAATTTTACTCTCTCCCCCCTTCCCCTACTATTATTAAATAGGCTTATTATAGGTAACGCACTGTAGTGTAGGTTACTACAGCAGTCTTGAATCAATAGCACGTGCGAACGGAAAATTTTTCCCCTGAACCGCTCTCTGGTATGAGAAGCCGAGACAGCTGGTAAAGTGTACGGCACTGATGAAATCATTCCGTTCGCACAGTTTCATCGTGCACACAGCTCCAATTTTTGCGGTATAGCTTCTGGATTTTCAAATGGTTTGTTACGTTCGGTTAGTTAATTAATTTTTTTTCATTTTCTTAATATTTTCTTTATCATTTTTCTCTACATCATTTTTTTACAAACAAGTGTAAAGTAAATTAGATGCGAGTGAAAGACGTGTTTCGGAGCTAAAGCAATGGCATTTTTCAATAGTATCCTTTGAAAAAAAATGGAAATAAAATGAATCAAGACAGAACTTTTGCTAAAACTTATCTTGGTGACGAAATGTAACATCAAAGATGTAAGGCCGTAACTGGGGGGGGGGGGGGGTGAGGACCAGGGGGGTCCGCTTAAAATTTTGTTAACAAAACAATAATGATGAAGCCTTTTTGTGAAAAAATTAGCCTTTTTCACCTCTTGGTCCTCCCCCTGCCCCTTGAAATTTTTTTCTGGGTACGGCCCTGCAAAGATGGCTTGTTTTCTTTCATTCGCGTGCATTGTTTTCCTTTAACTGCTGGAAACGCAAATATATTTTAACTTGTAAGGTGCGTCGTACCTCCCCACTAAAAATAATCTTAAGATTTTCTTAAAAAAAAAATAAAAACTGCAGAAAATCTTTGGCCCATTCAATTCTTAAGAAAATCTGCAGATTTTCTTAAGAACTGAATGGGCCAAATAACTTAAGATTTTCTGCAGATTTTCAGAAGCTGTATTATTCTGCAGATATTCTTAAGAATTGTATGGGCCAAATAACTTAAGAATTTCTGCAGTTTTTTTAGTAGCTGTATTATTCTGCAGATATTCTTAAGAATTTAATGGGCCAAATAAGATTTTCTACAGCATAATTATTATATATTATTTTATAAAGATTGTAGTTTTAAACTAAACAATTCTAATTTCAGGCAGTTCATTTTTTAAAAAGTTGCATTTCACTTTAGATATTCAGATTTCTTTAAATATATTATCATACATTTTAATTTTACATTAGACTTGAAAACTGAAATATTCAATGTTGGTTATATCAGTGGCAAGATAATCCCCTTGTTAAATTTACTTTAGATTACTAATAGATATATTTCATCATGTAATTTTGATTCTTTTGTTTATTGGAAAAAATTGCAGATATAAAAATTCCAATTAAAAACATAAGTGAGCTATTAAAACCAATTGCTCAAAACATCAAAATATACCCCAAGTACACATTTTGTAATTTTAAAATAAATAAAGATAACAATTTGTGCTTATAATTATTTTAAGTATATAGAAAAGCTATCTGAGTGAATGTACACATTTACGAACATAACTGAGCAAATAAATAACCAAATATCACTTACCTTATAGGCATACAACTATTTGTATATATTTACTAAAATGTCATATTTAGCTTGTCTTTGACTTAAGACAAGCTTTTTCTACAAAAATTTCAGGTATAACATGGGGACGCATCTTGAAACCACTCTTGTTATGGTTGCCCCATTTTTACACAGATGCTGGGTCCATTCTTATAATTCATTCAAACATTTAGATGTTTTAAAACTTCCTATTTCGCTCATACACATTTATATTTTTAAAAATCTATACTTTCATTTTAATATTATTCTTGAAACTTTAAATACTTAGTATGCCAGTGGACAGAACAACCCTTGTTTTTTTACTTTGAATACGTATTTCATCACATAATTTTAATTACTTTGTTTAGCTGATAAAACACACATAGCTTTTGATTATAAAAGTAAGTCAGCTATTAAAACTGTGTGCTAAAAATATAACTAAAGTTATGAGATCACACCATGAGTATAAAGAACAAGAAGGGTGAAGATATAGCTAAAAAATTGCAATTATTTGAAATAATTGATAAAAAATACTTCAGTTAACACTAAACATAACTCTTAATGGACAATTTATGTAAACCATGCTATTGCAGAGATCCCATTTTTCTGTAATACATATATGTATATGCTCAGGGACTGATTTATGGCGAAGCATTCGGGGCACATGTCCTGGGCCCCCCAAACTTCCTTTTATGTAATCATAATAACTACTAAAGTTATCTCTCAAGAGTAAAATTTCTGATTACTTACTTCATTTCATCACAAATAAAAATTAAATTAAAAATTTTGAAATGTTAAAAATTATGCATTCGACTCGATAGAACACCTCAGAATGCTCCTTCTCTTATCGTTTCTAAGGTGTGTGACAACTGTAAATACCCATAAAAACATTTCAAAATTGAAAAATTCATAAAAAGTGGTATTTGTCGTGACATTTTTTACTGATTTGTAAATGTTTTCATATGGTTAACTTAACTAACTTACATATGGTTAAATATTTATACCTCTGGATTATCATTTATTATTTCATGGTTTCAGTTTTACAATTGTTATTATGTGCTATCTCAATGTTTTACTTGGGATACCATATTACGTAAGTTTGGCTATTTTATATTATATATATATATGTAATGTATAAAAAGGTAATTTGGGTTTTGCTAGTTTGGGTATTGTTCAAGCGTGTACTTTCACTGTAAGTTTTGCTTTCCTGTCATACTTGCCACGCGGAGCTATGTTTTATTTATTTTGTTATTTGTCAGACATCAGGCCGTCGATTCTGAGTTCTTTAGAGTGTACACGTGTCCCTTGTAGCCCCGGATGCAGGTCATGTTGGTAAATGTGTGTGGTTTGATTAGAGATAAGAGAGAGGCGGAGTTATGTCTTCGCAAACCACGTGGTATGATGAACGTAAATACACCCGCACATCGAAAATCGAGAGACTTCTGCCGCTGGAACTGCTTAATTAGTCCACGCTGATTTTTGTACCCGTCTCCCCTCTCCTCTTCTCACTCTATATTGTAACTTAAAGACAATGTTTAATAAACCGTGTTACCTGCCTTAACTCTGGAACTTTACTCAAAAATCTGACGTCCCAAATAGTCGACAGGATGACTGCCTGTGTGCCAATTAAAATTTTTAAATTGTAAAAAATTAACGCTCAATAATCTGGGAGACGGGGTACACTGCTTACCCGAAGATGCGGAGTAAGCCGGAGATGCGGCGCTATGCCGACTGCCTGCCGATCAGAGATACCCAACTTGCCTCTTCGCCGACTGCAGATATCCGGACTTCCTCATTCCCTGCTTTGATGAAACTACAATCGCCTGACCTCCCATCGAATCCTCCCTTAAGCCCATCGAAAAAATTTGCGTTCCTGAGTTTTCCATAGCGACTAACGACGCTGATGTCGACACGTAAATTAAAGAAGTGCCTGCCCTCCGTTATCTGAGAACATCTTTCTGTACCGTGTTTACCATCCAGAAATCTGCGCCTAGTTTTTCATTTTTTTTTCCTGCACGTCCGCTGCTATTCTGAAAATCCGATGGAAATCGACGAAATTTCACTGCCTTCATTGCACCCAAAACAGGGCCTGCCCTTAGGAGAAGTGTGTGTCCAACTGGTGAATCATTTCCCCCTTTTCTCCGTGCGGAATATTTTTGTTTTTGTGCGTACAACTTATGTGGACCGAAACTCCTCCTGCCTGCATTTAACTTGGGAGAGAAGATTTTTTGTTTTCGTTTTGTTTATTGTTGAAGAATGACGATTTCAACTTGCGGATATTGATTAAGTGAAGTAAGCGACTTACATTTTTAGAGTTGAAGTGAACATTAGAGCATTATATTTAAATGGCTATTAACTGTGTGTGTTATTTTAAAGTGCTATTTTAATGTTGATAAAAAGAAAAAAAAATTGTATTGATATATCTGCATTTTTTCCCATTAATATAGTATTTTCATTAAGGTAAGTTTACAATTGAATTGTGTTATTAAATATTTTATTTCAATTGCAGTTTTATACTGGTTAGGTATGGACGCGAGACGACTTTTTTGCGAGACGAGACAGAGATTTACAGCTTTCTTGCGAGACGAGACACACATTTTTAACATTACGATATAGGGATTTTTGCGAGACGAGACAAGCTTTTAGGCTATTTTGCGAGACGCGAGACACTTATTTTTCGTCTCGCGTCCATCCCTAATACTGGTCTTACTATTATTAAATTAATGCTTAAATTACTACTACATTACCTATATTTCCTAAAGATTTGAAATTTGAATTTTTGTTATTTGCATACTATGGCGTAGTTTAGATTCATTTGATTATTTACCTGAAATGACTTACAGATTGGGACTCTCAACTTGACACAAATTCTAATTTACTTGAGATTATGTCATTTTATTCACTGAAAAGTCACTTGAAAATTTATGAAAAATTCATGCACCCGGGTACGATAACTTATGAAAACAACAAATGAATGTATGAAAACAACAAATTGAAACAGGGTATGAAAACAACAAATACTTATTGTGTCAATGTAAATAAAAAAGTTTCTTGCATTATATTAGGTTTGCTTAAATGTAGATGTTTTATTTTGAATATTTACTGTGTAAAATTTTTGTGTGCCAAAATGATCGTATATTATTTCCTTTATTGAATAATGATGCCAACCATTTTTTTTTTGTAATAAAATTTAAATTTGCCTACACGGTTAACTAGTAATAAAACCTCTGAGGAGAGTATTCGCCCTCAGATTGTTAAGAATGACTAGTAATAACCAATTAAGAAAGCATAATAAGCCATTGCTAGAAATAAAAAATTGTTAGGTCACATAAATGCAGTACCTCTTTCAGGCTATCATTTATTGTATTACCTTGCCAAATTCTTCTAGCAGCTATGGTTTTCGAAATTTTCTATACACTATACACATTTTTTAAATTTACTTCATTTTACCAACTACATTTTTCCAAGTTATTTTCATTCCATTCACTTTATGCCATGCAAGCCAAAGCCATAAGTATTTGCCAAAGAAAATGAATGTCAGCCATGTTTATCCATTTTGTTTAATTATATTACTCAAGTGTTGTACAACGTAACTCCAGAATTCTAGTCAGAAAAATTTAAGGTGTCTAAACTTGAAAATTAGATTAGTTCGCAGTTTTAAGATTAGGTTGCAAGGACGTCAGACTCGCAAGTGAGAGACTGGCCACCTCAATGATATTGCTCGTCAGAATTCTTTTTGCCGGGGGAGATATTGTAATGTATAAAAAGGTAATTTGGGTTTTGCTAGTTTGGGTATTGTTCAAGCGGGTACTTTCACTGTAAGTTTTGCTTTCCTGTCATACTTGCCACGCGCGCTCTGGAGCTATGCTTTATTTATTTTGTTATTTGTCCGACATCAGGCCGTCGATTCTGAGTTCTTTAGAGTGTACACGTGTCCCCCGCCCTTGTAGCCCCGGATGCGGGTCATGTTGGTAAATGTGTGTGGTTTGATTAGAGATAAGAGAGAGGCGGAGTTATGTCTTCGCAAACCACGTGGTATGATGAACGTAAATACACCCGCACATCGAAAATCGAGAGACTTCTGCCACTGGAACTGCTTAATGAGTCCACGCTGATTTTTGTACCTGTCTCCCCTCTCCTCTTCTCACTCTATATTGTAACTTAAAGATAATGTTTAATAAACCGTGTTACCTGCCTTAACTCTGGAACTTTACTGAAAAATCTGACGTCTCATATCTAATATATAAAATTCGCCTGTCACAGTGTTAGTCACCTAACTCCTCTGAAACCACTCGACCAATTTTAATGAAATTTTCTATGTATATTCGTTAGGTCTGAGAATAGGTTTTTAACTATGTCTCATACCCCTAAGTCATAAGGGCGGTCCACCCCAAAATGTTTAGCCCCAGAGTGCAATTAATTTCAATCAGGATTTCTGTGTAGACATTAGCGTGTCGAGTCACTTTTCAAATGTGTTTGCCAGATAATGTGGAGAGGGGGGGGGCGTTAATAAAATGTTGAAAATCGCACAAGGTTTGCAATTTTTGATAATTGATCGTTAAATGTGGTGCCAAAACGTGACAATTTATTATAAATATATTTCGCGTATAGTTAGAATACGCCTGGCGTATATTGTAAAAGAGTTTTATTAGGCGATTTTAATATAGATTTCTATTCCGAAGAAGTGCTCTGCGGAACAAGAAAGGAAAACACGGTACACTCGTGGATTATGGCGCCCATTGCAAACAGCATTTAAAATGTCTTTGCGGTATAGTTGGAATATGCCTACAGGAAGAATATGCCTGGCGAAGATTGTAAAACAGTTTCAGTAGGCGATTTTAAGATAGATTTCGATTCCAAAGATGTGTTTTAGGTGCAAGAAAGAGTTGATTCCTATTTTAACGCCCCCACTCTCGCCAACCTAAAAAATCCCCGTACTTTGGCGAGCTTTGCAGTCATGGGTCTCTGGGAGTTATGCACAAGTTTCAACGGTACTTACGTATTATCCCGACGGACCGCCAAGACAAGCAATTTTTCACCAAGATAAATGCCGGTCACATGAAATTGTTGATGGTTTGGAATACGATTGGCAACGTATTTAAAATCTACGAAAAAGTAGTTTGGCGGAAGTGACCGCCGGGATAATACGTAAGTACCGTTTCAACGCACCCAAAAGAACAAGGTGATAACTAAAGTAAACAAACTAGCGATAAACGCGCCAGTTAAGGAATTTGAAGACATTTAATTATTAAAACTACATTAATTGGTAATCCAAAATAAATAAAAATGTAACGGCATGCTGTACTTACATGTTGTTCCAAATCGCCATTTTAATTCTAAATTACGATTTCTACATAAATGCAAAAAATCGTCATGGTAACTGCATATGTTTAATCATCGCCTCCTTGGCGAGAGTCGAGGCGTTAAAGTAGGAAATATACAAAACGGCGAAGCATAGTTGTGATATACTTGGCGAAGATTGTAAAATAGTTTTAGTAGGCGATTTTAAGATAGATTTCGATTCCAAAGATGGGTTTTATAAAATAAGGAAGAAAAATACAGCACAGTCATGAATAATGATAACACTTTCCAACTTAATTTAATAAGGACGAAAAATAGGGACGACGCAAAAATTATGATACGATTTTAATATATAGCACTATAGTGCGTATTTAAAATCTGAAAGTGTTTCAGATTTTCATCCCTTTTTTTTTGGGGGGGGGAATTTTTTATGGAATGACTATCAATAAGTCTCAAGGCCAAACTATGTCTGTTTGTGGATTAGATTTGAGCACGCCATGTTTTTCACACGGACAGTTATACGTGGCATGCTCTCGAGTGGGCAAACCATACAGTGGGCATCCAGTTTGTTTGTGTTATCTAAAGATAGGATAACAAAAAATATTGTATACTCTATTGCGTTAAGGGATTGATATTATTTTTTAGTAAAATTATTGTAATTAGCGATATAAATTTAAAGAATAAATTACAATGAATTAAAAATATATGTTTGGTATTGTGTTATTTTTATATTCCAGCATTGTTCACAGAGCTCCATGCCTCTTCCACTCACATACCACATCCTCACAAACTTACAATAAGTTAGTCATTTCTTTCTACTAAAATAATCCTAGGAATAATTTATATGGCAAAACAACGTTTGCCGGGTCAGCTAGTATATATATATATATATATATATATATATTCAATACTGCAGTGTGTGTGTGTGTATATATATATATATATACAGTAGAGAGTCAGAAATCCGCACAGCTTGGGACCATGGCTAGGGCGGATTTTAGGATTTCGGGCCATAAAAGATAAATCATTGCATTTCTGATTTTAAAAAAGTAGAATGCAATTACAATGAAGTAAAAACACAGTCAAAAGTATTTCACTTATATTTTCACACTAAATACAAAAGCATAGGAGAAATAAAGAAAAATTACATGAAGACTAGCAAAGCAAATGGTTTCAAAATTTCCTTTTTCTAATTTTGGAAGCATGTTCTATGGTGATTTGTTTTAAAGTATTATTTTTTCTACTTTCAGTTTCTTTCTTTCTTCTCTTTTTCTTTCTTACATTTATTTATTTTTGCAAATAGTAAATTATCAATAATTCTTGTTTCGTTACCAAACTTTGCTATTCTAAAAATGTAAGGTATTCTTCTCCCAACTTTAAACTTTTATTAAACGGATTTTATTATTATTACTAGCTGCTTGCCCGTTCTCCGCACGGTGGGAAACGCATATTTTTCCTAACACATATATAATTCGAATTAAACCCAGTAATGAGGAATCTCACAACGTGAAAAAATACTTGAATCGTGACTAAAAGTTGACGTCATGAGTGCAAATTTTCGACGATTGCAATATGACACAAAAACTACGTGAATGTGACTGGCGATCAAAAAAGAAAGAACTTTATGGTATGCAGACAAAACTTTTCTCTTTCGAAAAATGCCCGATTTCTACATTATATAATTCTTTTTGTTAGGTTTAATTTATAGCATTAATATATAGTATATACCACATAAATAACATTACATGATGTTGACAATAATTTTATCTTGCATTTTCCACAGCGTGGACAATGCATTAGGGCAGTTATGTTACACACGACTTTATTAAATTTTACCTAAATTAAAAAACCTACATGAAACAATGGATGCATCATTTACGTTTAAAAGCCAAAAATGTACCCTGCTCCGTTGAAAATCATGTCGCTTTAGTAAATGAAAACGTTCGGGATGTAACTTCTGAAAAAAAAACTTGTTACCCTTACAGAACCTTAATGCAGTATCACACTTCTTACATAAAAGTGACGTTCATCTCACTGTCAATTCGCCCTAATTAAATAACTAATTTCATTTTTTATTTTTTACAGATTACAGTTGACCCCTTTATAACATGGGTCTACAACACGAATTCTTAAAACACGACGAAAACTTTACGATCGTTTTCGTGTAACACGTGAAAAGAGACTCGCACAGCACGGTGAAATGAGACATATGTTCTGATATTATGACGCCTTAGTTCCTGTAATTAACATTCCTTTTGAATGGCAACACCAAACATCATTGCATTTTTATGGAGCGCGAATAAGTTTTGCCGCGATTATACTGCGCAGTTCGCACTCCAGGTGGAGTATAGCGCAGGACTCGTACAGCACGGTGAAATGAGACATATGTTCTGATATTATGACGCCTTAGTTCCTGTAATTAACATTCCTTTTGAATGGCAACACCAAACATCATTGCATTTTTATGGAGCGAGAATAAGTTTTGCCGCGATTATACTGCGCAGTTCGCACTCCAGGTGGAGTATAGCGCAGGACCCGTACAACACGGATTCCTATAACACAGAACGTATCTACCGTGTTAGGGAATCTACTGTAGTTGCATAGTGTCTAATTCAATAGTTAAGGAAATTCTGGGTTGCCGTATTTAGTAATATTTCATCTCACCTTGGTGGCCGAAATGTATTAAAACCAAATATCCGAACTGTATCAAAAGTAAAATTTACTAAAAGAAAAATTTTTAATTTTGTATAACCCTCAGAACAACTTCGGAGTTTGCCATCTATAACGGTTTTCCATGACGTGACAACTTATGTTTGCGTACAGTGGCTTAGCCAAGGAGGGGATAGGGGGTCACAACCCCCCAAGCGGAGTTTTTTGCCATACAAAATGTATTTCTTCACTCCCTTATCGCACACACGTGTACATATATGCGAGTTGCAGTAGTCGTAACATTCCCATGAAAAATTTCTGGCTACTCCTGCTTAATCAATTTACTTCAGGATCGGAATCTCCGCGGTAAAAAAATGGTCTAAAAAATGTGACACCAGAAAATTCTGATTAACACAATGGGTTACACAAATACGCGCCGTGCATACGCTCTTGCTTCCGGAGGAGCAAATACATTAGAGGGTATGTGCTGCTCCGGATAATCTGCCAGCAAAACAGCAAAAATGACGTAAAAAATGACATCCACACTTGAAGGAAAGAAAATTAAAAGTATGTAGAATTGCATAAAATCTTCGATTATTTTTAAGGTGCAAGTCTGTTACAGTTCCATTTGTTTCACAATTGATGCGTTTTCACTTTTTCGATTCTTAAAAGCTGTAGAAATGAGTGGTTTCATTTAATTGTAAAATTTAACAACTTAAGTGGCAACAATGGATTCCGTTGCTACGGAAACTATAGCACTGTTAAAAATAGAACATGAAATGAGTTATTCATGTTTACTTTGCTAGAACTGCAATATTGTCGAAATTAACACCGCCAGTCGATGGCAAATAGCTCAAACCACAAATTAAACTTGACACTAAAGGCAATACGCAATACTCTGTTTGATGGAATTAATAATATGTACAGAGTTGCACTACATTTGAATATTTTTCGCCAACTTTGCTAAGAAATGTACTAAAGTAGGAATCAACAAATATTTCAATACGTAAAACAAAAAATATATTAGATAGTATTAATTACGCCTTTCTAACAGCTTCTTGTAAAAGAAACTTCCGTAGCGCTGCTTTAACAAATAAGAATCAATTATTTATTACACAGTACTTCGATCGCCAAAATGCCAACATACACCAATTTGCGAGATTTTTTTTTTGCGAGAGACACAAAAACTGCGTCATTGTTTTCAGGGAATCACTCAAAGCATTGATTTAACAGCGATCAAACTGGGAAATAATTATCTATCATTTATATGGTTCGATCGACAAAATTTAATGCAGGCATATTATTGATAAGTAGCAGTTATTTAAATTATTATTAACTATAACGGGTTTTAATCACCGTTAACTACCATTTACAAAATGTGAGAATTTCAATTTTCTGAAATTTGGCGGAATTCCTCTAACTTAAATCAGTTTACTTAATTTGGTGAAAATTCTATGGATCGTTTAAAATCGCTTTAATAACTGCATTATTTCTATATGAAACCTCGAAGTATAGCGCCGTAAAACTTATACTTGTTATTAAAAATACTATTTCGTTACGCTCTCAGTAATTTGCGCCAAGCCCAAAACTGTGCAAATCGGTAGAACCTACTACTTTCTCAAAATCGCCAAATGAGCCATTTTTATTTCGCCAAACTAAAAAATATACATATTAGTCTCGGAAATCTCTCAATCCCTTATTCTTTTACACATAAAAAACATTGAATTCCTGCTCTGATTTAACATGAACGCAATATTTTAATTAAAAAATAACTTTGTAAATAATCTAAACAGAAAAGAATCATTATTCTTTTATTTTTACTGCAGGAGTCTAAATAATTCAACAAAATAGCCAAACATGGCAACCTCGATGCTTATTTCTCACTTTTTTGACTACGGGGTTACAATCACGGAATTGCGGAGAGCAAAAATTAACGTTTTTGATGGGGTTTTTTATCAATATCTCCTAAACTAATTCGAATTTCGAAATTTAAATTAGCGGAGGTTCTTTCTCGAAATTTTCCAAATTCGTAGATACCTCGGTCGAAACTCAACTCCCAGCCGTTTAGGAGGAGATGATGCTACACACACACACACAGACAGACGCGCACAGATTTTAATAGTATAGACTAGCTGCGTGCCCGTTCTCCGCACGGTAGGGAACGAAACTTTTTCTTATACATATAATTCGAATTAAGCCCATTGATGCGGAATCTATAAAAGTAAAAAATTACTTAAATCGTGATGAAACGTTGACGTCATGAGTGCAAATCTGAGATGACTGCAACATGATGGCACAAAAATTACGTCAATGTCACTGGACTGGGATCAAAAAAGAAGCAGCTTCTCTTAGATGACCTTGCCCAGGCTTTTTCTCGATGGATCCGGTATCGTAGAACTGCTTCTATAAGTTGCACACGACGCTGGGCGTTCAATTGAACTCTCTACAAATCTGGAGACTATCCTGCTTCTAGTCTCCACACATGGGATCTAGGTCAAGGGGTGGGGTTGTCCTCCGTAGGGGTCTTTCTAAGGGGTCCTAACCGGTATTTACGCTACGTTTTGGAGGAAACCAGACATATATGTTTCCAACAAATGCATGTTGCGAGTACAGTTTTATTTTCCGAACGGAATACAGGAAAACTCCGAACGGTTAGGTCGGCGGACGCGACCTGTTTTGAACCAGAAACCTTTCGTCTCCCAGTTCAGAGCGCTAAGCGCTCGGCCACTGGTCGGACTAAGTCATTGCTAGCGGAATATTATAAGCAATTGGGACCTTTGTTGTACACATGATTGCAATGTCATTCTCGTATTATTATTACTTATATCTCATATTATTTGATTTATTTTTGATTTTCATTTCATATTCCTGACTTTTCATATTCTCTTGATTTTTGGGTCCTTGTGCATGCGCATATTCAATTATCATTCCCCATTAAGGTTACTGAATTAAGTAGTTCTCCCTATCGCCACTTCTACACCAAAGACGTCAATCTGCATTTTCCCGTTTCAAGAAAAAACGCTTACAAAATTTCATTGCTTCAGTTTATACTGATTAATCAATTTTCTTGCAAACTAATCGGAATTAAGATATGAGGCTTTGACATAGTACACAGGATTTCTTAAAGACCTTGAAAATGAATTTAGTTAAAAATAACCAAAGTTACAGGTTCGCGTTATTGACGTTGTGATTGTGATAATATTCTAATTGTGTCATATCCAATGCGTTTTCATTTTTCGAGTCAAGAGCTGTAGGAATGAGTGTTTTCACTTAATTGTTAAATTTAAAAGCTTGAGTGGCAACAACGGATTCCGTAACTACGGAAAGTGCAGCAATATTAAAATAGAACATGAAATGAAATTTATTTATGCTTGCTAGAACTGCCATATTGGCGTAATTAGCGCTTACAGTCGATGGCAAATAGCCAAAATGTATCCTAAATTTAACTTCACAGTAAATGCAATATTTATAGGCATTCTCGTTCATCTCCAAAGACTTTCGCATTTACAGAATTCCTATTTTACAATACTCTGTTTGGCGGGATTAAAAGAAAATTATCTATCCATCCGCTCGTAACATTGGCTCATATCAATCGTGCCATAGAATTAGAAATAGAAACGCAAAAAACACACGCTATTAAACACGGAGTTACACTACATTTGAATATTTATCGCCAACTTTTCTAAGAAAGGTACTAAAGAAGGAATCTGCGTATGCCATTTTGCGAGATTTTTCTTTCTTTTTTCTTTTTTTTTTTTTTTCAGAGAATGATTCTAAACACTGATTTAACAGCAATCAAAATAGGAAATAGTTATTTGTGTATGGTTCCATCGCCAAAAATTAATGCAGGAATCTATTTGAAAAGTAGCATAGCAGTATTTTAAATTACTATAACGTGTTTTATTTATTCCAATTTACCGAATGCGAGAATTTCATTTCTTTTGAAATTTGGCGGCATTCCCTCAAGGTAAATCAATTTACTTAATTTGGGGAAAATTCCGAAGATCGATTGCTTAAAATCGCCTTAATAATTGCACTATTTCTGCATGGAAAATTAAAGTTTAACGCCGTATTTTAATAAAACCTACACACACAAACCTAAACCTATTTCGGTTTGCTCGCAGTAAATTGCGCCAAGCCCAAAACTGTGCAAATCGGTAGAATCTACTACTTTCTCAAAATCGCCAAATGAGCCATTTTTTTTTTCGGCCAAACTAAAAAATATACATATTAGTCTCGGAAATCTCTCAATCCCTTATTCTTTTACACATAAAACACATTGAATTCCAGCTCTGATTTAACATGAATGCAATATTTTAATTAAAAAATAACTTTGTAAATAATCTAAACAGAAAAAAAATCTTTATTCTTTTATTTTTACTGCAGGAGTCTAAATAATTTAATAAAATAGCCAAACATGGCAACCTCGATGCCTATTTCTCACTTTTTTGACTACAAGGGTTACAATCGCGGAATTGCGGAGATCAAAAATTAGCGTTTTTGATGGAGTTTTTTATCAATATCTCTAAACTAATTCGAATTTCGAAATTTAAATTAGCGGGGGTTCTTTCTCGAAATTTTCCGAATTCGTGGATACCTCGTTCGAAACTCAACTCCCAGCCGTTTAGGAGGAGATGATGCTACACACAGACAGACAGACGCGCACAGATTTTAATAGTATAGTAGATTACCACCATATAAAAATAATTATTATTTTAAGTTTTCATCATCATCAGAATCATATTTATCTAGATTCAAGGCACTTTTCAACAATTCCATCACTAGCGAATGACTGCAAATTTCATTATTCACATCAGAGAAGGTGTGCGGATTTCGGACGTTTGCGGATTTTAGGTCGGCGGATTTTTGGCACTTGACTGTATATATAGTGAAAATTTTTTGTATTTCTGCAGCTTGGTGCAGAAAACATGGTAAAATTCTACCGGGTAAAAAATTCACCAGCACACACACACAAAAGAAAAGTTGCTTGTAAATCGGACGCCGCCTATCTACCGGCATGTATTTCGACCCGCTGAATCCGAATTTTAAGTCAGTTTAAGCCGTACACCCTCGAGTATCGAGTAAATTGAAAAAATAGCATAAATTGGATAAATGGTAGTTAAAAAAAATTATGAATCTAAACCAAGCATAATTCTTATGTATTTCGATCCGCTGAATACAAATTTAAAGTGTATTTAGATTATAAACCGTTTCCTACTAGCAATTTTGCTCGGGCCGTCATCGGCTGGCTGCGTGGCCGGTGGTAGCCCGAGCAAAATTGCTTGTAGGGTTCTGAAATTTTCTCAGATTTTAAAATCTGAGAAAATCGTTCTCCTTACTCTGTTTATACATCATTTTTAAGAGATATTACAATTTTTTGCATTTTCAGATTTTATACTTATATTTTACGCATAAAAAAATACAAGGAACGTATTTAATAATGTTTTATAGATTTTTTTCATTTTTTTTTAACTGTAACTTTTGCTATTTTATCAGTTTTTTGCGATTTTTTGAGAGTTTGAGGGATTCTAAGACAAATATATATTTTAGATTTGGATTAAGCAAATCAAATTACATAAAAATCCTCTTTGATTTGGGTCAACAAAATTTTTTCATTAATACAATGATGATTTTTTGCTATTTTTAACATTTTTCAAGTTTTTTTTTTTCATGTTTTTGAGATTTAGAAAGGTTTATAATCTAAAATACACTTTAAATTTGTATTCAGCGGATTGAAATACATTAGAATTATGCTTAGTTTAGATTCAAAAATGTTTTTATTACCATTTATCCAATTTACGCTATTTTTTCAATTTACTCGATACTCGAGGGTGTATGGCTTAAACTGACTTAAAATTCGGATTCAGCAGGTCGCAATACATGCTGGTAGATAGGTGGCATCCGATGTACAAACAGCTTTTTTTTTGTGTATGTGCCAGTGTTATCAGTAAAATTGTGTTTCAATTATTATTTGAAGTTGCATTGAGAAACCTCAATTATCTGGAAAATTCGAATAATCGGAACATTTATGAATGATCTTTTAATCAAATTACAATAAGTTAAAAAAAAATTTCAAGCAATGGAACATTTTGAATTTCCCAAGACAGTTCAGAAATCTGTTTTGAGATTTTAAAGAATTGAAATAAAAACTAAATAAAGAATTATCAGAAAATTTGTCATTTAATGACATTATAATTTAACTGTGGGTTTGGGTACTTTTCATTATTATTTAAAAAAATATTTGTAAGATACAGTTGGACACCAATTTAAAGAATTCATTGGGATCGATAATTTTGTTCGTTAAAAAGGGGTCCAAAACAGAAAATAAAAAATTTTCGCACTTACCTTATGAAAAAGCTTATGTATCCATAATTTTAAAAGGCATACTTTTTATTTATCATATAAAAATGCAGCAAAGTATTACATAAATTTAAGATCTTCTTTAATGCCAGCAGTTTTTTTTTTTCTTCTTGAAGAGTAGAAAACAATTTTCACAATTATAGTTTACAATTTCACTATTTTCAATTAACAGTACACAGTCAACAACGAAGCAGTATGCAGACCAACTAAGTCTGTGTATTCACAAAATCTTCACAAAACAACAATTCCTTTCAGACAGCTCCGTTAGAATATACAATGGTATGAGATCTGGCAATCATGGTGGCCATAGAACTGGACTTCCACATCATATGCAGTGTTTGGGGTAATCGATATTTAAAAAATTATATACACGAGCACAGATTGACACTATGGTATGTCATCGAGGGCATCAGGTTGAAATAATAAGTAGTATTGCAAGAACTGTTCAGGTGACAGACATGGTCTAAGCAGGCGATCCACGAGTTTGGAAGCAAACACATTTACTGACCAGTGTTCCTGAGGGTCTCTATTCAAATTCAATTAACTGGCTAGTGTGTGTATGTTTAACAAGCAGTGGAGCGGCTGATATGAACTGGGAAATAGTCCACAAACCTTCTCAAGAATCTCACACGTTTCACATGCCTTCTCAGTCACATGCCTTCACGTTTCACATGCCTTCTCAAGGCATCACACGTTTTCTGCAACCAGGGTCACTGACAGTGCAAGTTCGTCAGCTCCGTCTTAGAAGTATACTTCTAGACGGAGATGTTCAGAAAATTATTTGTACATACAATATACATATTAACTTTAAGTAAAATTAAATGATATTACAAAGCTTCAGAGAGATTGCTACCATCCTGCATCACAACTTTAAGCTTTTTTTACTTTAAAATAATTATTCAAAATAATTATTCTTGAGGGTCACACCATTTTTTCGCAGAAGATTTTTAAGTAAGTTTTGCAGTTCGAATTTAGTTTTGCCTTTTGTCTAGGTCTGCCTAGCAGCTCATAAGGCATTTCCATTATATTGGCTGTGGTTTAAATACATACTTAACAATATTAATTATGCGGATGAAATTTGAAAAGACATTACTGAAATCATTCCTTGAAGCTAAAAGCCAAAAAGTTGGTCTATTTTAAGCAAGTCCGAAAAGTTTCTAAACAAGATAAAAGCAAAATTATAAAAGTTAAAATAAATGCTTTAATTGAAGCCCTGAAATTTAATGTTTTGGAAGAAAATTAATATTTTAAGCATAAAGATCAAAATATAAATACAATTTTAAATGCACCCTGAGTACATTATTAATTAAACAATTTAAATATACACTACTGAACAGGCCAAACAATTGTGGGCTAATGGCACTCGTGATCAAAATTAAATTAGGCCTCGCTCTCGCTAGATACTGATCATTTTCGACGGTCGAGCCAGATACACAAGTTTGATCAGGTGCTGTAACTTAAAAATTGTACTTTACTATGAAAATAAAATGAAAAGATTAAATAATAAACTCTAAATTAGAATAAAAGTATAAAAGGGCGGAAAAAAAAAACGCGCTAACGCAAATGCATTATTAACCACGTTGTGAGCACGGGAGTGAACGATGTAAACACACAAACGGATGGCAAACGAAGGAAGTTCGATTTATTCGACTACATTCGATTTAGTCGTTTCAGCGATCTCCTGTGTCAGTAGTGGCGCGTATTTGTTTACTACTAAACTGTTATGAAAGCGCTTTGTAACTATCGT
The DNA here is from genome assembly GCA_038373885.1 of Cheiracanthium punctorium. Taxonomy (NCBI): domain Eukaryota; kingdom Metazoa; phylum Arthropoda; class Arachnida; order Araneae; family Cheiracanthiidae; genus Cheiracanthium; species Cheiracanthium punctorium. The sequence continues at coordinate 181,193 of JAWZYV010011767.1, forward strand.
ATCGACATGATTTTTGTTTTATTTTAAAACTAATGATTTAAAGATTCATATTTAACCACAACAACAAAAAATAAATGCATTGGTGACTTATTTTTGGGGGAAATGAAGTCCATTGTCGCCTTCATTGAACAGAGTACCCAAGCATATATACAAAAGTATAATTTAATTAGAAAGCAGGGTTCGACTTTAGAAAAAAATATTTCCAGGAATAAAAGAAGCAGATAAAGCTAGAATATAGCATCGTGACAATTTTTATAGATTTTCATTTTGATTGTAAAATGATGCAATAGCATTTTGTGAAAAGCTTTTAATGTTACATTAATTCCTTTTATTTATCTTATCTCTTATTTATTCATAAAAAAGCAACTATTCAGTCCCCTTCATTAACTATGAGTTTATATCTTTATATTTATAAAAGATATAGCATTCTATAAAGTTTTGTATTGTATACACGATATCAGGGGCATAGCCAGAGGGGGCTGCTGCCTCCCCCCTGAAATGCGACACTTCACTTATTTTTAGTGAGGAAGGTAGCATTCAACTGCAGGTTAATTAATAATTTGGTGCACAGCAGGGGCGTAGCCTGAGGGGGCTGCTGCCCCTTCGGCCCCCTCTGGAAACTTTACTTATTTTTAGTGAGGAAGGTAGCATTCAACTGCAGGTTAATTAATAATTTGGTGCACAGCAGGGGCGTAGCCTGAGGGGGCTGCTGCCCCTTCAGCCCCCTCTGGAAACTTTACTTATTTTTAGTGAGGAAGGTAGCATTTAACTGCAGGTTAATTAATAATTTGGTGCACAGCAGGGACGTAGCCAAAGGGGGGCTGAGGGGGCTGCTGACCCCCCGAAATGGGACACTTTACTTATTTTTAGTGCGGAAGGTGGCATTTAACTGCAGGTTAATTAATACTTTTGTGCACAGCAGGGGCGTAGCCGGAGGGAGTGCTGAGGGGGTTCTGCCCCCCCCAAAATGGGACCCTTTTCTTATTTTTAATGAGGAAGGTAGCATTTAACTGCAAGTTAATTAATACTATGGTGCACAGCAGGGGCGTAGCCTGAGGGGGCTGCTGCCTCCCCCCCCGAAATGGGACAGTTTACTTATTTTTAGTGAGGATGGTAGAATTTAACTGCAGGTTAATTAATACTTTGGTGCACAGCAGGGGCGTAGCCAGAGGGAGCTGAGGGGCTGCTGCCCTCCCTGAAATGGAACCCTTTACTTAGCTTACAATTTGATATTTAGCTTTAAATTTGATACCCAGCCCATCCCGAAATAAAATCCTGGCTACACCACTGCACAATATGAAAATAAAAATTAAATAAATAAATCCTTCTAATTTGCATTATTTATTTTTTCAATCTCAAACTATTATGACTGATATAAAATTATGCATCCATTAAAATATTTCATGTAGTAACATCTTATTCATACAAAAAAGTACAAGTTATGTTAGATAAAAAGCATTGATTAAAATATTATTACAGAACTACGCCAAAAAACTCAAAATCTTGTATAAATTTTTCCTGCAGAATTTTTAAACCAAAGATTAACTATTTGCAATTTTTTAAAAACTGTAATCGTTCTGTAGAATGTCTGTTGACAAATTTTGACAACTGCAAAAAATAATCTACAGATATTTTGAAGACAAAGTTGAATCTGCGGGTTTGTCTTTAGATTCTTAAGAAAATGTTAAGAAAAATGTCTGTCGTTTTAAGATATTCAAAATATCTGTAAACAATCTGCAGATATTTTGAAGGTAAGGTTCAATCTCTAAATTATCATAAAATTTCTGCAGAATGTCTGAAGAATATGGCATTTTCTGAAGAAAATCTTTCGAAAATTGTTTTATGAACCTCCTCTTAAATAACCCACATGCCGCCACTGTTGTTAATTATTGCTAGACGTTCGGCAGACAGGTTCAATATGCTTTCCACCATTCTCCGCACGAAGGTAAATTTATAGGAGTGGACACTTCTCTTAGAGTTGGATAACGCCGATGTTGCAAACAGATGGCGCTACGCACACTGAGTAACTGAGCATCTCAGGATTGGAGATCGTCGAATGAGCAGAACTTTAAAAAGTTAAATATATAGTCTTATGAACGTCGGATATAATTTCTGGCTTCAGGTGTGTTTTAATTACATAATTGTCTTAGAATATTATTTCGTAATTAATATAGGCAATAATTTCGAAGCGAAATAATATTATGTATTTAATGCCGTGTTATTATTTTGCCCAAAAGTTGTATTTTAAGAAATAGTAGTAAATTTAGAAGAATGTAGTATGTGTGAATGCAATATTTACAGGTGTTTATTTATAATGACGATCACACTCAAACAAGCAGTATTTACATTTATTTCATGCTGCGACAAATTTTAACACAGCTTTAAATTGCCGCTAAAAAACTCATATTAAAATATTAAATTCATGGTACATAAAGAACTCAGTAATGAATTCTTAGCCATTTTCTAATGTAAATATATACCGTGGCGCGTGGCAGACGAAAACTTCTTTTCTGTGAGCCATGATATACGCACTCGTTAACAAATATAAACTCAATATTTTAATAATCTTAAGATAGAACATTTTTTTTCTTTTTTTTATTCATTTGTTACTAAGGAAACCATGTAAGGAAAAGGGAAAAAAAATAATTTAAATTTAGTGCTCGCGTTAATAATCTCGTTCACGTGCTATGTAGGACAATTAAAAACAATTAAAATTAGTGATCAATCAGCACGGGGAATGCTTTATTCTTTTGCCAATAGGATCGCTGCACATCACTAGATTTCCAATGTTTACATAATTGAAACTTATTTGGGGTACCAAAAATCTAGCACAGCAGCTATTGAGAGTGTCCACTCCTATAATGTATCTCCGTGATCAGTGCCGATCCTAGACCTTCGGCCGCCCACGTGCAAATTAAAATTGGCCGCCCCTTTTCTTACAAACCAACAAAATGTTTAAATAAATTACTATCAATCACTTTTTAAAAAATATATGGAAGTGTAAAAAGGATGCAATGGATGAAAATCAAGTTAAAGTTCGTATTTTATTTTCAGAAAAATACAATCTATAACTACAATAAATATTTCTGATCTTTCAAAAAATTATAACAATATTTTTCGAGCTTTCTTACAGGCAAATCCATCTATAACACCTGAAATGTCTGCTCCTCACAGATGTCACTTTCAATTGAAATAATAGCTAAATTCGTAAGCCTTTCTTGTGAGATTGTAGATCTTATGAATTTTTAATCAAACTTAATTTTGAAAAGCTTATTTCACCTGAAGCAACACTGATTGATATAGTCAAAAATATTCTGAGTGCTATAGATAAATTGGGAAAATATGATGTTAAATCTTGACTTAAGGTGAAGTCCTAATAAGGAACATCCCCTGTATCCTCTGCGTTACAATCAACTGGACCAGTTCATTTACAAACTACTTTGTATAAAGTCTAAATTTGGTGAATAGGTAAAAACATGATCATTTAATAAAATGGCATAAATTAAAAACTCGAAGATAGCACTTGATTCATATTATTTTTCATTTGTAATATGTATGTCAATACATCATTCCCCAGATTGCACCACTGCACAGGCATTGACGGAAGAGTTTCGAATGATAAATAAAATATATTAGAAGTTATCTCAGTATTTTTATTTATGTCATTTTATCAAATGATCATTTTCATACCTATTCCCCAAAGGGCTATTATTTCAAGGTTTTATAAGAAGTAGCTTCTAAATGAACTGGTCCAGCCCAGACAGCACATAAGCTTAAATCAAGCTTGACATTTCTTTGAATTTGACATATTAATACAAGCTTGACTGTTCAATCCAATTTAAGCTTGCAGCAAGCTATCAAAAGTCATTTGAAATGTCAAGCTGGAATAAGCTTGATGAAGATACGATTTCGACCGAAAATATTTTCAGTCTTCATCAGTCACTGTCTCACTAAAAGAAGAACCTGAAAAAGTTTATTTATTTTATCTTTTAACACCAGTATTTTGAGTTTTTTCTGTATTATTCTTAATTGTTTATCTTTTTCTCATGGGAACCTTGTCGCCATCTGGGCTAAAAATACATTACATTACGTCGGTTAGCAATCGCAACGAACCTTTTTGATACCCTCTTTGGCCTCGTGTTGGCCTAAGTTAATTTTTGATGTCCTCGCTCATCTTCAAAATTACTTGTTCTCGGTTTCATTTCTTTAATTTTACTGTATAGAATTTTATGGTTGCTCTGGGATTGGCTTTATTTATCTCGGCGAAGTTTTTGTTCTCGCCAAAGTTAAGTTCTGTTTTGGCGTAATTTTTAAGTCATTCCACCTAAATTCTACTGTCCCCCGTTGTACCCAGACAGCACATAAGCTTAAATCAAGCTTGACATTTCTTTGAATTTGACGTATTAATACAAGCTTGACAGTTCAATTCAATTTAAGCTTCCAGCAAGCTATCAAAAGTCATTTGAAATGTCAAGCTGGAATGAGCTTGATTTTTCCTTTCGAAAGCGTGCAGTGGTGGCGCCATCTGTGAAAGAGAATGGACATTAATTGTCTAGCGTTTCTCAAATTTGTTATATCAATTGTTTCTCATATTAAATAAAGAAAAGTTCGTAAAAGTTGTGTTTTATTTTATTATCGTACAAAACCTGGACATTAGAACATGCAAGGGGAAGGAATGAGTGGGATAAGCTCCTCTGAAGTGTAACACGAGGGGAGTTTTAGTTTTATTTACATCTATTTAACATTAGTAATTCCATTAACTAATTAATTAGCCCTAAAAATAAATTTTAATATAATTAACACAATTTAGTTAGTTAATATACTTTATGGACACTTTATGGGTGGTTCACCATGGAATTAAAAAAAAAAGATTCTATATTTCCAAATATGGAAATTCTTCAAAATAAAATACAATTATCCTACGAAATTGATTTCAAAATCAGTCGTTTGTCTCGATTTTGGCCAGCAGTATTGTTCAACATCAGTGTTGCGATATTGAAAGTTTTAAAACGTGTCCTGCTTTTAAGTTTATATTATGCTTATTTCCCTATTAGTAGAGTCTATAAATTACACATAACATTATTTAAATTTTGATTCATCCCATGGAAAAATAAAAGAAACTTATCGGCATCGCCCAAACTGATCAATCTGGCCAGAAAACGTACCAGTCATTTCAAACTTTAGTAATAGGAGCGCGTGGCTTATTGGCGGAACGGTTAGCACGTGATCCTCCCAGCCCGTAGTTCCCGAGATCGAACCCAGCCGCGGACGTTTGATGGAAACGGATTAAACTAACTAAAAATTTCAGCATAGAGGGGAAAATGCATGGAAAAATAAAGAATGTGGGGCGCGTTTCCGACGGGCCCGACGGTGTATTTAGAAAATTTTTTTGGGGGAAATATTTTTTTTAAGCTTGAAATTAAGCTTGCTATGTCAAGCTTAATGCAAGCTGGGCAAGTGTAAACTAGAACACTTGATTCAAGATTGCATTAAGCTTACACGCTTGAAATTTTCAAGCTTAATTCAAGTTTATTCACTTGATAAATCAAGCTTGCTGCAAGTTTGATGTGCTGTCTGGGAGATGATTGTAACATTGCGAGTATAGGGGCTATGCCTGACTAGAACTTCACCTTAATATATGATTCAAAATTTCTAATGGCTTTAGCCGGCAAATATTTGGAAACAGATCTCGAAAACATAATAGTTCACTGTGCAATTCAATAATGTCTGCAGTTAAATGTCCAAATCCATACAACTTTTTTTCAAATTGTCACTATCTTCAGAGTTAAACGTTAGTAAGAAACTGAATATTGAGAAACAGCTTTCCAACAAATCGAAACGTTCACCTACTGAATTGATGGAAATATCCAAAATTTAAAAATAAAAATTAATCTTAACCCCTTTTTTAGAGTCTGTAACAACTTGCACTACGTCCCATCATAGCAACTAATCCGGCAACACTTTTCCCAGGACACACTAACGTTCATTTGAGAACGGTGATTGGTGGCTATGAAAAAAAAAAAGGAATTGTTTCGCCCCAAACCGACTCCAGTGTAACGATATAGCGATGTGGTTTGAGCGTTTTAGGCCAAAGCGATCTCAGGCAACTCGGAACGGTTTGTGTGTATGTGAAATACTGCGAGCAGCTGGTTAGGGTTTAGGGTAATATTCACTCAAAGTTTGTTTGTTTGTTTGTTTCTTTCTTTAAAAAAATTTATATAAGGTCATTATTTTTTTTATGTTGGTTGATAATTATTTCGCCGCCCCTTAAGTTTGGCTGCCCACGTGCGGTGCACCATCTCGCCCCCCTGCTAGGATCGGCACTGTCCGTGATTCTCCGCCACAAGCTGAAAGCGATAAATGGCATGTTCCACAACAGATCGAACTGTCTCAGGGGTGACGTTGCTAATGTGTTGCGTAATCCGTGTCTTCAATTCAGCTATATTTGCAATCGCGTCACTGTACGTTAAGATAACCTAACAATATTTTTGGGATGTGATACATTTTTCGCAAGTCCATTGACTGCCACCGATACGTAGTTATAGAGCGATGCCAACATCTGCAATTTTTCAGCTTTGGACATTATGCCCATTTTTTTCCAAGATCGATGTGAATATGAATAAGCTTCAAAAGGTTAAAACCAAACATTAAATGAACATGTTTAAATATTGTGAAGGCAGGTTAGAATAGCTTTAATATTTTTTTTTTCAATGACGGATACCTGGAGGAATTGGCCACTACTAAGTCCGGAGTAGTTTTTCTCTTATTACGGGGCACCTAGTAGGTGGACCAACGTCACCCCCTACGAAGGGACGGACAATCATGACAACCAGTGTAAGTCGGGGATCGAACCCCGACCGCCGGGAGTTGAACCCGAAACCGTCGTACGGTACTTTAGACACCATACAATCTGGTCGGCGCACAGCTTTAAATAAATAAACATATATGTGTAGTCATTTATTTAACAAAAGTAAATTCACAAATTACATAGATGAGCTCTTTCGTACAGTTAGTTAACGTAATACTAAAAAGGATCTCACTAACACTCGTGTAAAATATACCCTTTCAAAGTCCTAGGTATGTCAAGTGATTAAATCTGTTCAGGTAATCGAAACTGTCGCCTGACAGCGTACCTGCTTATACGTTTCCTAGACCGGGGCCATCGTGATTCAACCGGGCCTGCTTATGAACTCCGATGAGTCATCCAAAGAGGCCTAGGGATGCTCACTTATTGGTTCCAGTAGATACGTCATCTAACGGCGGAATCTAACCAATGAGGAAACATCCGTAGACCTCTTTCGCAGTGCACAAGCAGGCCCGGTAGAATCATGGTGACCCTGCCTAGACCTGGGTTTGAACTGGCTGGAACAATTACTTATGATAGTTTTTTTATTCATTTAAGTTGTTGCTTTCTGTCAATAAGGTTGGTTGATCGATTATTTTCTCATATAGTAAAATTATTTATACGGACAAGTTATGATATGACTAATCAAAATGCTTTCACATGTGATCTAGGGCAGTGTTTCTCAATAACTAGTCGCCGGTTAGGACTCAACCGCCTGTCCCCGAAAAAATAGTTTTTTTTTTTTTTGGTCATTTTTACGGCCCGACCGGCGGCTGAACGCGTTTGCGCTATCAACTCGGAGACGAAAGGTGCCTGGTTCAAAACAAGGTCGCGTCCGCAAACCTAACTTTTCAGTGTGTACCATGATTTTCTCCGAATCTTCGCGTAAATACGGGTTAGAATTAATTAGGAAGTACACTTCAGAGGGCAATCCCCCCCTCGGCCTAGATACCTCACGCAGATAATTTGTTGTAACACCACACATTGAACTGGGAGACAGAAGGTGCCTGGTTCAAAACCAGGTCAGGTCCGCCGACCTAATCGTTCGGAGTTTTCCGTGGTTTCATCCGACACGTAGCGTAAATACACGTTAAGACCCCTTAGAAAGATCCCACGGAGGGCACCCCACTTCTTGGCCTAGATCCCTCGTACAGATAATTGTCCGTCATCCCTCAGCAACAATAACATTGTGCTCTTCCATCACCCCCCAACAAATGACTTACGATGGCGCCACTAGGCCTCGCAGATTCCTTTTAGCATACATACAACTTTTTTAAGATGAAAATTTAGTCCTCTTCCTTCTCTACAAAATAATGCTTACAATCTTAATGCAAAGAAACAATACAAACTTAATGATGAACAATTGCTATTCAAAATCGATTTTGCGGTAGATTTATTCTAGTGGTTCTTTTTTTCCCCCATAAATTTGTTACACTTATCCATCGTTACAGATTATTTTCCTATGAACCGTCTAGCTACCCACTGCGAGCCTCCAGCAGTTTGCGTACATCAGGAATGTATGGAGGTTGACAACTATTGATATAGAAGGACAGATGGATAGAATGCCCAAACTGCTCCAACTCTAAAAAAGTGCAGCTATTCTATTTAACTACAAGACACATAATGGTCGATCAGATCAACCGCTGCATTCCATAGAGCTAAAGAACTTTAGTGCCACAGCTGGCTGTACAGCCGTGGTGTCGAAAAAAGTTCTTCAGTGCTGTGACACACTTTTGGCAATCTGATTGACCGCCATCGATTCATAGTTAAATATCGATGCCAACGTCTGCAATTTTTCAGCTTTGGACAGTATTTCCATTTTTCGACATAGGCGTGAAAATGGATAAGCTTCAAAGTCTTAAAACTAAGCATCAAATAAAAAATTTTCAATTCTTAAAAAAAAAAAAAAGTTGATAAGACAGACTAGAATAGTTTTAAATAAATATGTAGTCATTTATTTAACAAAAGTAAACTCCCAAACTATATGAATAAGCTCTTTGTCATATTTAGATAACGTAACACTAATAAGTTTCGCACTAAGAATCCAGCAAAAGATAGTCTTTCAAAGTCCTAGGTATATCCTGTGATGAAATTTCTTCAGGCGATCGAAACTGCCTTCTGACAGCGTACCGACACAGATGTTTTAAGGACCTGGGTTTGAACTCGCTTTCATAGTCATCGGCGAAAGCGTCTGCTACTCGTTTCCACAATCGATCTGCTTCTTTCTTGAAATCTTCGTCGTCCAACTGCGCTAAGTCCGGCTTCAACATCTTCAGATCTACGGCTCGCTGCATGTCTTCAATGGTCAAATATGGGATCGGACTAGACCTCCATAGCAACCGAAAGCATTTAATGAAATCTTTTTCATCCATAAGCATAGCAGTGAGAACGATTACGTAGCTAAATTTCAAGTGATGTTCGGCAGAATGAACGGATTCAGGGGGTACTCCTATTTTTTTTCGAGGCCTGTAAAATAAATTTTAACAAAATATAACGACATATTTCAAGTAACATCTCACTGTTTTACCTCTATTCTAAAAAAACAAATGGCCGCTACCGCCGATGTCAAAAGCTTGTTCCGCTGTCTCCTCCGAAACCCTGGGGATTTGAGTTTCGACAAAGGTCTCCACGGATTCGGAATATTCCGGGGAAGCCGATAAGCTGACTTAAATTTCGAAATTCGAATTATTTTAGAAGATATTAATAAAAAACTGAAAAAATGAGCATAATGGTTGCTTTGTTTAGCAATTTTCGCCAGCATAAAATCATTCATGCCTTTGCAACAAAGCAATTCCAGAATGTAGAATCGCGTGAAATTGACAAATATGAAGTAGAATTACACCAATTTTACGCCAAATTAAAAAGTATGTGAAGTAAATAACTCAAGGTGTGTTACACAAAGTTGACATTTGCAAATACTCAAAAATTCTGTTACATAACAGGAGTTTAGAATTACCCATTATTCGTTTTTCCAAAACAGAATAACTAATTGTAATTGCTTGTGTATATGAAAATATGGGTATCGGTTTTCCCGGTAACCTTGCATGAGCAGTAATTATCGGTCATGAGCATGTGTAAATCGCCAAATAATTAAAAATCGCCATTGGTGGCAGGCTATCCTAGCTGTTCCGTAGTTTTCATCAAATAAAATATACGAAGTACTGTTTTCCTGAAACTAATTATTAACTATACATATACGGAAGACGCCAAATTATGAAATATCGGGATGGGTGGCAATTAATCGAGGTGTTTCATATATTTTACCAAATTCAAAATAGTGTGAAGTTTAAGTTTTTATGGTCAATGGAGCATACAAGAACCAAGCAATGTGTAGCGCGGTAACATTCTATCTGATCCAATCTTTGGGTTTTTTCTGTTTAAATTCTGTCTTTTTTTACTAATACGTCATTTTAGGGGCCGAATGCCTCATACGAAAAGCTATCGTAGCGAGGCTAGGGGCTTTGACCCCATGTATATAAAATTGCATTTGAAGTAAATGTGATAGATTGATGATAGAAGTTTAGTACGAATATACATACATGTAGGGTAGATTACCCGAGCGCCGCCAGGAGGAGCTGACCCGCCGGCGCGTAGAACCTCGGAGAGCCGAGCGTAAAAAAGGTTTGGAGAGAGCGGACCTGAGACGCGGCCCACGTCAGCTGCACGAAGGCAGCTGGGCACTTTTGTTTTCCCCAGCGTTTAGAAACTGCAAGAAGGCAGTAATCTGTTAATTATCGGAATGAAGTCCGTTTTCCTTTAACCATTTTGTAAATAGATTGCTTGTAAATAGCTTTTTTTTTTTTCTTGATTGAACGAAACGCTAACCTAGAGTTTTATTTTGTGTCGATTGATTATTGGAGACCCTAGCGAGGGTACCACATGGGGGCTCGGCCTCCCTTCTACATGGGACTATAACACTAATTTTGGACTGTTCAACTGAAAATAGTAATTCTGCAATTGTCTTCTGTGACTGTCTATAAGCGCTTACGAGGAGTGCATCATCACCGCAAAACAGGTGAGCTCGTTCTGATTATATTTTATTATCCTACATGCAAAATGTCTCTCAATAAAAACGCCCGAAAAGAAGTTTTTATTAACCTGCTTAACGAACTTGATGGTCCGTTATCGGGCAAGGAAACTGTGCTCCAGTTGAAAACAGAAATGGAACAATCCAAAAAATATAAAGATGATAAAGAATTTGTAATTAATTTACTAAACTCTATTGATGAAGATAGGAAAAATACAGAGATCCAAAATTTAGAATTAGAAAAAATCAAATTAGCTAGAATAGAAAAAGAAATTGAATTGCAAAATATCAAAAGTAAAAACGCGCAGTCACATGATAATTCCGATAATAAAATTGAAACAAACCGGAGTAGTAATTTAGAGTATCTCATAAAAAGTGTCCGAACTCTAACCATACCTGTACCTGATAAACCTGAGAATTTTAATTTGTTTTTCACAACCTTGGAACGCGCTTTTGCCACCAAATCAGTCACTGATGACTGCAAAGCAGAAATTTTAATTATATTGCTATGAAAACTTAAAAACACTTGTCTTGAAAGAATTTCAGCCATCCGCCGCTGAGTGTTTACATATATTTCGAAGAGTTCGTCGCGTTCCTAATGAAACTTATGTTCAGTTCGCAACGCGACTCAACGCCAATTTCCGTCACTACCTGCAATTGCGCAACGTGAGCGACTTTGAATCATTATGCGACCTCATCGTTTCCGACCTATTTTTTCTAACCCTGGATAGACAGACATCGTCCCACATAAGCATTACACAAGGCGAAGGCTGGTTTAAACCGAAAGAGCTCGCTCAACATTGTGATATATATTTCGAAAGCACAGGAAAATTTATAAATGACACCCCTCTGTCTGAAAAACAAAGTGAAGCGGTTTTTGACAAGAAATCCACTAACCGTTACACTCCCAAATTTCAAAGTTACCCTCCAAAGGAACAAGCACGTAAATTTAATTTTCATCAAAATAAAGACCGTGATAGTTATGCTAAGTTAAATGTCTAAAATGTTTATCTTACGGACACGAAAAAAACACATGTCCCAACAATATCGTCTGCCTGGCCTGTGGAGTACCTGGTCATAAAGCTTCCCAGTGTGCGTATTCCACGAAGGAGTCTGGTAAGAGATTCAACAAAAAAGAAATAAAAAGTGAGGCTACCATTAATAAAATTGCCAGCGATTCCCCCCCCCCTTCATTCCCTAACGAGTTAAAATATGTAGATATCTTGCTAGATAATGTTCCAGTAAAAGCTTTGATGATCTGCACTTCTAGTTGTATGTAAACGACTTCTCCCTCCACTCAAATAACCTCAACCAGCTGCTTTAAAGAAAATAAAACCGCAAATCTAGCGAAATTCATGTTATCTTTAAAAGGCTTGCAACCCGTGGAAGTGATTGCTGCTGTATGCGATGTAATTCTTCCGCCTAGTATTTATGAGGTTTTACGAGAGGCGAATTCACAGCTATCGGAAAGCATGTCTACAATTTCCCCACCACCGACGCCTGTCGCGCCTAATGAAGAGAGTCAGACACTCCCGAATATAAATAATCACAACATTAATTCTTGCTCTATGAGTAAAATTGAGTGTCATATGTTAGATTCTTCTCTGATTAATGTTTCGAATGTGGTAGAAGAGTGTTCCTACGATTTGAGTCATATCACTGATCCTGTGTTAAGAGAAAAATTAAATGAGTCGATAAGTAATTATAAGCCGAATAAAACGGAAAGCACAAATCTAAAAATGTCAATAATATTAACGGATGACGTACCAGTCTGCCAAAGGTCACGTAGGTTAGCTTTTTCTGAGAAGCAAGACGTACATACATCACAAATACAGCAATGCTTGGGAGATGGCATTATAGAAGAAAGCTTTACAGATTACAGTCCCCCCCCCTAGTCGTATGTAGAAAAAAAATAGGGATATGTCGCTTATGCGTAGATTACAGGAAATTAAATAAAAAGACCGTCAAAGATAAATATTCGTTACCAATTATTGAAGAGGTCTTGGATAATTTAAGTAGTGGCAAAGTGTTCACTACCCTCGACCTAAAGAATGCATTTTTCCATGTGGAAGTTGAGGAGAATAGTAGGAAATACACTTCGTTCCGTACCGACACAAACCAGTTTCACTTCCTTAAAGTACCCTTTAGTCTAACCAATAGTCCTTCGACATTTCAAAGATATGTAAATACCGTATTTAGAGAGCTTTTAAAAGACGGTACCGTAATTATTTATCTAAATGATATCATCATACCAGCTGAAAATGAAAATGAGGGATTTGACAAGTTAACACGTGTATTAGAAACAGCGTCAAAATATTGTCTTGAACTAAATTTAAAGAAATGTCAATTTATGAAACGGGAAATAAACTTTTTGGGACATATAATTACTAATCGCACAATTAGACCTTCTCCGGAAAAAACTCGTGCAGTTCAACAATTACCAGAACCTAGAAATGCTAAACAAGTGCAAAGTTTCTTTGGATTAACAGGATATTTTAGGAAATATATTCTATCCTATGCAACTATAGCAAGGTCTTTAAGAAACTTATTAAGAGCTTCAACACCCTTCAAATTTGAGCACGAACAAAAAACAGCATTCCAAAAACTTAAGGACATTTTGTGCAATGAGCCTGTCCTGCATCTCTTCAAACAAGGTGCTAAACTAGAGCTTCACACAGACGCTTCTAAATTAGGGTTTGGTGCTATTTTAATGCAACAAAGCGATGATGGGTTTTTCTAGCCGATTCATTACATGAGTAAGAAAACCTCTGTGCAAGAAGAAAAATACTGTAGCTATGAACTCGAAGTTTTAGCTATAATAGAAGCCCTCAAGAAATTTAGAAATTACTTAATTTGAAATAAATTTAAAATTTACACCGATTGTGCTGCTTTCACGAAAACCTTAGACAAAAAAGACTTAACACCGAAAATAGCTAGATGGACACTCTTTTTGCAAGAATTCGAATACGAAGTGGTACACCGTCCCGGTAAACAGATGCAACATGTAGATGCCCTTAGTAGACATCCTGTGACACTTTTAACAACTGATGGACTAACGCATAAGATTATTACTGCTCATGAAAGTGATGAATATATGAAGACAATGAAGCACCCTTACAACAAGGAGAAAATGTCGCGTATGTCTTAAAGAATGATGTGCTTTACAAAATAGTTAATGAACAAGAAGTACTTGTCGTTCCTGAAATGTTACAAATCGAAGTTGTTAAGAAGTCTCATTCACTAGGTCATTTCTCTGTAGCGAAAACCGAAGAATTGGTAAAACGAGATTATTACTTTCCTAATATGAAGAAATGCTTTGAAAATGTTGTAAATAGTTGTATTGAGTGCATATTAGTGAACAAAAAGAGAGGAAAAGGTGAAGGTTTCCTTAATCCCATTCCTAAGGACGACATACCATTATCAACTTACCACATTGATTTTATCGGTCCGATGCCGACAACGAATAAAAATTATAATCACATATTTTCAGTAATCGATGGTTTTACTAAATTTTCATGGCTTTATCCAGTAAAATCAACTTCCTCTAATGATGCCATACAAAAACTAAAACAACAGCAAGCAATTTTTGGAAATCCACTCAGAATCATATCTGATCGAGGCCCTGATTTTACCTCCAAAGAATTTGAGGATTACTGTGAAACTGAAGGTATAGAACACTTAGCCATAACAACCGGAGTTCCCAGAAGAAATGGACAAGTAGAGAGACTACATGGCACAATCCTACCCGTATTATCTAAATTAGCCATAGATGAGCCAAATAAATGGTACAAGTACGTTGATGCACTTCAGAGAACCATAAACTCAACCACACCAAGAAGCACTAAAAGAACACCGTTTGAGCTTCTAACAGGTGTACAAATGAGACGAAAGGAAGGTAAGAGAATTTTAGAAATCCTAGAAGAAGAAAGAATAAATTCGATGATAGACCACATAAACACTATTCGCGAAGAAGCAAAAGGAAACATCCTCAAAATCCAAGAAGAGAACCGCAAATGCTACAACAAGAAAAGAAAGAAAGCCCATGTTTAGAAGAAGGATGACTTAGTGGCTATTCGACGCACACAGTTTGGAACTGGCATGAAACTACGAGCAAAGTTTCTAGGACCCTATAAAGTTGTTCGAGTCAAATCCAACGACAGATACGATGTTGAGAAAGTCGGTGACCACGTAGGTCCTAACAAAACATGTACTTCAGTGGACAATATGAAGCTATGATCCAGCAACTAAATGACTTTTAATGACTCTCTAATAACTGTATTATTATTTTTTCTTTTTTTTCTCTCTCTGTTTTGTATTTTTCAGATTTTTGTGCTGATTTTACGGTGAGGACACCTTCTGTCAAGGTGCCCGAGCCTGTAGGGTAGATTGCCCGAGCGCCGCCAGGTACGAGACCGAGCTGACCCGCCGGCGCGTAGAACCTCGGAGAGCCGAGCGTAATAAAGGTTTGGAGAGAGCGACCTGAGACGCGGCCCACGTCAGCTGCACGAAGGCAGCTGGGCACTTTTGTTTTCAACAGCGTTTAGAAACTGCAAGAAGGCAGTAATCTGTTTATTATCGGAATGAAGTCCGTTTTCCTTTAACCATTTTGTAAATAGATTGCCTGTAAATAGCTTTTTTTTTTCTTGATTAAACGCTAACCTAGAGTTTTATTTTGTGTCGATTGATTATTGGAGACCCTAGCGAGGGTACCACATACATGGATATATGAGATATAACTTAGAAAAAATAGTTAGATGAATGGAAACCGGATCGGAGGAAATGACTAAAATCCGACAGTTTCTCGGAAAATTCAGTAGAGTTGGCAAGTATGAGTCATTGATTAACAATAATCGCGAACGATTTCACGTGTTTACACGCAACACAGTACGTGCTGTGTGAATTTGCCGAAAAATTCATATTTCAATATTTTCAGAAAAATGATACAGTGGAACCTGCCTAATGTGACCACCAGCGGGAACGACAAAACTGGTTACCTTATACAGGTGGTCACCTTACAAAGGTAGCACTTTAATAAATTTGTTTATGCTTAAAATTCAAATAACACTTGCACAAACACTCTACAGTTTATTTATAACAAGATCTCAAAATCAAGAAATATCCATGAACAAAAAAGAGGAATGTACGGAGTAAAATACCGAAACATTAAAATGCACATTGCATACAAATTGTGTGCGACTTCCTTATACTTACGCTTTAATATGTATTTAAATACTTCTTGGTCACAATGAATAATAAAAAATAATAAATATGAATAAAAAATATAAATTTCCATTTTGCAGTTTGACATATTACTAAAGTACAGTTTGAATGTTTGGGTTGTTTTCATGTTTGCACAAATAATTTTCACTAGTGTACATTAAGAACACATTGTTTAGATAAGACACTGTGCTGTAACAGCAAAGTTCTAAAAGGGCCGGTCGCCAAATAAATCGGGAGGTTGAAAAAATGAAAAGAAATGTTAGGCTTTATACATGTTTGGCAAAATTTAAATGTGACTCTCCATAGGGGTGATCAGAGTATAGTTTTTATAGCCTAGACAAAATTATTGTAATCCTGTGGGAAAGGAAGAAAATTAAATATATTCTCAGACTACAGACGCCAACAAAATGCATTACAAAGGCTAACACCAAAGTAAATTAAGAAAAAGTTAAATATCATTATTGACAGATGGAGGATTTAAAATGGCAAGAGTTTTACATTTGAATAGGTAAAGGGAAATCAGAAGTACTCATAAATGTGGGATTAACTTTATCAAAAGTAATTGTAAATATGTGATTAACTGCATCCCACACACCTCTTACCGGAAACCATGTTGAATCAATTTTAGCATCAACAGAAATATAAAAGAATAATCTAGACTAAAACAAGTTTTCCTTTTTAATTAATTTCTCTTTTTTTTTTTTGTTTTTTTTATTCATCTATTGAGAACAAGTGTTGCAGAAGAGAGAATCAGTGTTGACATCAAATCTTGTGTTAAACAACTGAAAAGGGATACAGCATTCTACATTATCTGAATGTGTTTTATATTTAAGATGCAGTTTATTGTGGAAAGTGGTCACATTTGAGAGGTTAAAAAATTTAAATTTGGCAAATTATCTGGTCACTATACAGTTTTCGCAGGTGGTCACTTTACAGGATATTTTCCCCATACATTTTTTATGAGTTACAATGAAATTTCATAAAAGTGCTCACTTTAGACAGGTGGTCTCTTTACCAAGGTGGTCACTTTAGCAGGTTCCACTGAGTATACATTGTGAAAAATATTTTATGCAGTATATTTCAAGTATTCTGTCAGGCACATTTTTATCTATGTTATGCCGTCACCCTACAAGCCTCACTACCTGTTGATTATTGAGAGGGGGGGGGCTTCCCCATAGATCGTGACGCCCTTACACTCTTTGTGAGGACACTTGATACCAAAAATTTATTTTCTTATTTTATGTATTCATATTTTTAATGGTGACGAGGATTTCCAATTTATAAGCCTGTACAAAGCAATACCCTGAAAATTAAGTCTTTAATTTTATGTAAACAGCGAAAGTCACTGATTAAAATAGGAATTTTTAATTGATGTTCATAAAATTTCAAAGATTTATCAGACTGAGAGATCAGTTTGAAATATCGTAATTAGTTTAATGATAAAAAAGAAAAAAAAATAGTCAACAAAATGGAATTTCAAAAATTCGAAATAGGCAAGATTCTAAAGACTCGAAAGTTATGACTTTGCTGTGTACGTTGTTTGAAAGAATCCAAAATTATTTTTATAAGAACAATGTATAATCGAAGAATTCAAATTTCTCGCCTCTCTTAACAATTCTGGTATTTCCGTGTTGTACTAAAATAAGCTAATTTCCGATATATCTTACCACATTTCTGTCCTCAAAGGTCTTCTTAATGTGTATCTTGTACCAATATTAAAATAACGGGACGGCCACTCCAACTCCAGCCCAAGCTTCATGAGTTCGGTGTCTCCAGATTCAAAAGCAGCACTCAGTAAATCGTACTCAGGTATGCAGTCATTAAATTGGGAGTGCTCCAGATTGGTTTGTTCCAGATGACAAATAAAAAATATGTATTCATAAGCGGATATGAATACGCCCGCTACAAAGCCAAACCGGGAAGCGCGCCCGCACATGTTCACTATTGTTTCAATTATGGTAATAGAGTCAGAACAGCAAGCTATGAGAAAACGGAGGAACAGCCTGAAGATATGATACCAGCCTAATTGAGTTTCACGTGATTCAGCAGGGTGAAGCTTCAAACACTGAGTGAACAATTTATGTAGAAGCTCTAGCTGTTTCGTGGAATTCCAGTTCTTCAGAAGCGTCACTATTTCGACGATTGACCGTTCTTTTTGTATCACAGAAAAACATCTTTCTTCCCGCTTTCTCGCTATGTCTTCTATAACTCCAGACCGATGTTTCTTAATAAGGTATCGGACCATCTCGTCAGTGGAGTGATCTATGAAAGGATTGCGGTCTGCGTTCTTTTTCAAAAGAATTCTATCAGCCGCTGGCTCATTCACGCTCACAGTGAATTCCTCCACATTCAAGTAGTTCACAGATGGAAAATTACTTGGGACTAGGAAGATTTCACCCTTTTCATAGAGGTACAGTTTGCCCCTAGAGAATCTCGATGGTTTCTTTGTAGAGAATGTGGATTTTCTATAATGCAGCAGGTTACCTGGAATGATAAATAAGAATAAACAACGTGCAGTGGACCAAAATAAATAATAATAAATAAGAAACCAGAAATAAAAGATAACTCTTCTAATTGAATTGCTCATTTCAAATTCCACTCATTTCAGGAATTATTGAAAATTGTACAACACGTGGATATTGAAATTTACGAATGCTTTTTTTTTGTATGTGGTGACTAGGGGCCAAGGCCCCCAGACTGGCTACGCTCGCTTTTCGTATGAGGCATTCGGCCCCTAATGAGGCTTATTCGTAAAAAAGACATAATTTCAGACAAAACGCGAAGATTGTATCAGAATGTTACTGAGATACACATTGCTTGGTTCTTGCATGTTCATAGTACATAAAAATTTAAACTTCACAGTACAGTAGACGCCGTCCACAGCACGGTAGATATTTTGTAACAGGAATACGTGTTGTACGGGTCCTGAGCTATACTCCACCTGGAGTGCGGACTCCGCGTATAATTGCTGGAAAACTTATTTCCACTGCTCAGAAACACAATGATAATTAATGTTGCCATTCAGAAGCTATATTAATTAGGAGCTAAAGCGTAATAAAATCAGAACACCTGTTTCAGCTGTATTTTTAATTATGTAAAACCTTGGACACCTTGCGAATTTGCCACCCATGGCGATTTTCATCATTTGGCGACTTGCGTACATGTAAATTTAATAAAAGCTACGGAACAGATAGGATAGCTTGCCACCAATGGCGACTTTTAATTATTTGGCGATTTACACATGCTCACAACCTATAATTACTGTTCATTTAAGGTTCCCGCAAAACTGTTATCCATATTTTCATATACATAATCCTTTGCAGGTTGGCGTATTTAGCACCACGAATTATATCATCTCGCCGCGCTGGTAAATATCCAAAGTGTACTATAACTGCTATAATGGCATAGTTAACGCCACCAAATATTTCTACTGGTAGCAAATAATCCAGCTGGACCGAACCGGCTTTAAAATAATCTGCATTTTAATTATTTTTCATTTTCAAGATATTAGTTATTCTGTTTTGGAAAAACGAACAATCGCTAATTCTAAACTCCTGTTGTCTAAGCATACTTACTATTTGAAAATTGTCAATTTTGTGTAACACATTTTGAGTTACTAATTTCATATAGTTTTTATTTTGGCGTAAAATGGGCGTAATTCTAACTCATATTTGTAAATTTCACGCGATTCTAGATACTTGGAAACGCTTTGTTGCAAAGGAATGAATGATTTTGTGCCAAATCTGGCAACCATTATGTTTTATTTTTTCAGATTTTTATTAATATCTTCTAAAATAATTCGATTTTCGAAATTTAGCTTAGCAGTTACCTCGGAATTTTCCGAATACGTGGACATGTTTCTTGAAATTCAAATCCCCACGGTTTAGGAGAAGATAAGCGAACAAGCTTTTGACAGCGGCCCTTACTTTATTTTAGAATAGAGAGAAACGTCTATTATACTAGATACTCATTGTTGTGCTTGAATTTGATTATTGTCCTTAAACTGCTGTTAAGCAATAATTTATGGTTAAATTATTTTTCTTGCTTCTGTAAAAGAACTCCAGCTGGACCGAACCGACTTTAAAATAATCTGCATTTTAATTACTTTTCATTTTCAAGGTACTGGATTCTAACATTCTGGAATTCGAAGTTAAGATTCACCCTGCTTCGAAAGATACCATTTTGACGGATCATTCCTAATGCCAAGATGGCGCTTTTAAAATCACTTACAAGTAGTTATTCTGTTTTGGAAAAATGAATAGTCACTAATTCTAAATTCCTATTGTCTAAGCGAACTTACTATTTGAAAATTGTCAACTTTGTGTAACACATTTTGAGTTACTTATTTCATATACTTTTTAATTTGGCGTAAAATGAGTGTGATTCTACTTCATGTTTGTCAATTTCACGCTATTCTACATACTTGTAATTGCTTTATTGCAAAGGAATGAATGATGTTATGCCAAATCTGGCAACCATTATGTTTTATTTTTTCAGTTTTTTACTAATATCTTCTAAAATAATTGGATTTTCGAAATTTAAGTCAGCTTATCAGGTTCCTCGGAATTTTCCAAATCCGTGGACATGTTTCTCGAAATTCAATTTCCCACGGTTTAGGAGAAACAAGCTCTGGCAGCAGCGACCGCGGCCTTTACTTTCTTTTAGAATGGAGAGATTAATACGGAGGCATTTTTCGAATACTATCGTGGAGTCAAATGTGTTTAGTATAGGCGCTAAAATGCCGAGGAAATAATAAGAAGCTTTTCAGTTAGTTATGTTATAAAAAAATATAAATAAAAATAAACTAATATTTCCCGCCAGGTTAAGGTGGTAACTTTGCAGGATTTAATGAAAATAAGTTCTTTTTCTCTTAGGTTCATTAAGATGACTAGACAAAAAATTTCCAGTCTTCCCTGGGACTTACGAACTCAGTTATTGGTGCTCGGCGCACATACTATACTATGCAGTGACTGGTGCAGTTTATATATTTAAGGAGAGGGTAAGGTATGAGATTAACTTCTCAAAAAAAAAAATATTTAGTCTAAAGAAAATCTGCAATAAAGCAAAACTTAACTTCTTTTGGGAGGGTGGCTATGGAATTGGCTAATTTGATTAAAAAAGAAAACTTTTCATTTGGCCAAAACAAAGTGTATAATGAAGCAAATTATTCCCCTGAATCAATATTTTATGCCCCCCCCCCATCCAAGTCTCTTGTCTTACCTAGTGCATGCGCCGTTGCTACTTTGTAACGAACAACTAATCTGTTTATTTCCACCGTCGCACAGTGGAGTATTTGTGTCAAAATCCTGGCCAAAAATATTTTTCATGTGTTTTAAAGTTAAAATCATTACTGTTGACTTTTGACTTACTTTTTAGTATTATGTATTTCTTAAATTATATAAAAAGCGTGTTGTCGCCAAATTTTGCGATATACCGTCAAACGACACGAAGTTGGTTTCTAACAAATGTCTTGTCCGGGGAGTGTCCCTTACTGGGAAGTACTGCTATTGTATAATACCACTTATAAATGTAATACCACGCGGCTGTCGATCTAACGCTCTGGAGTTTTGGGCGATTTTCTCCAGATGTCACGTGAATACGCATTAGAACCCCTTAAAAAGCCCTCCGCCCAAGGCAACCTTCCCGTTAGGCAAATAGCCGTGTAGCTGTGCCTTAACCACAATAAAAATATATAAATGTAATACTTTAATAATACTTATAAATATAATACTACTTATCTATAAATCAATTTTTATCATAAAAATTTTTCAGATTTTTTATTATCTAAATGTAGTTACTATAGGGATCTTAGTTTTCTAATGACTTCTGAAGATTAACTTTTTCATTCTGATTCTTTTGAACTCTGATATTCGTCTTCACTTAGAATCACTTTTTTTTTGGGGGGGGGGGGAGAGAGAGAGAGAGGGGGGGGGACCACCATCGGGCCCTTCTGTTGTAGGGTCTCGCTGTAATAAGGCTTGCTCTTTTCCGTTGGCCTTTGTCTAGAGCAGCTAAAAGGACACTGCTTAAAAGAAGCCTACTTGAAACCCATAAAATCTCATTCCAAGCTGGAGGAGAAAGTAATTTATTTCAAGCCAGCACTTCAAAATGACTTAAAGAGCTAGCACGTGTTTCTGTTTACACACTCACACTCCAATGACCCGAAGTTACGAATGACCCGAATGACCCGAAGTCAATTATTTGCCAACCTTTGGGATCCAAAAATGGGGAGCTTTTGCTTTGGACACAATTTACGACCTAAATGGAAAACTAAGCTGTAAATAGATGGGACTATTTACAGGACTAAGAAAGGGCAATTTTGGAATATGTAGAAATTTTCTTCTTATAGCAAATTTACATCAGAAAAATAAGAAATTACATACTGAATTTAAAATACCGATGTTAAATCTTAACTGAAATGAAATTTTATATACCTTTATCCAAACACTTGCACATAATTTATAGTTTATGAGAAGTACAAGCGCGTATGTTTGTATCCCTTTTGCGATCACCCGTCGAAAAATTATCGAAAAAATAAAAATGGCGCTATATAAATAATTTTTTTAAAGAAATGGTGGATGTTGGGGGAACATTTTTTTCTTGGAATAGACACTCAATACTGTAATAATTACGATTATAGTTGAAATTAGGCGCGACAAGCCGCGACACCCCTTCAAAAAGCTTTTTGAAATGTGGATCTTTGAAAAAAAATAAGAAAAAAAGTTTACAATTTTTTAAAATAAAGTAATATTATTTTTTCAAGCTAATAGATAAATATAACTAAAATACATATATTTTACTACAATTATACTTAGTATCAAATCAGTAAATTAATTTAAAGAGCCCGTAAAAAATGCAAGACGAAGTAATAGGAAACGCTGAAATCTCTTGCCGTAAATGAAGAAACTTGCTTTTAAACCGAGTGTTGCATCTTTTGGATATGAATTATGGTCGAAAAACATGCATTACATGATGCATCAGTTACTAGGCTATCCAAAAACACATATATTACTGTTTTTAAACAAATTTAAAATTTTCGACTTTTGGCCAGGATTTTGATACGAATACTCCACTGTGGTCGTGAATACATGACGGCAGTCACGCCTCTTCCTTATTCACTGTTGCTTCCGTACACATGTCGTTAAATACTCTTACTTAGTTGCCAACAGTTCAGTTAATACATTTATTTAAAGGGAAATAAACGCAGATAGCGTTCGTTTGACTTTTTAACTTTCTTGTCGAATTATGCAACAAAATGTCGGGACTTTCATCAAAATGGGTTGAAACAATTGACTTAATGTAAAAAATAGTTTATGGTCAAACAATTGTCAGTATGAAAACAACATTCATAAGTTACAACACAAAATATTTTAAGCAAAATATTAAGAAGTACTGAGAGCATCCCAAAAGTGTAAATTACTCTTAAATATTCCATTAGTAAAATACATTATATATAGTATATATATAAAGAAAACTTGAAAATAATAAAATACCTTTAAAATGACGCTGTAAAAGAAAAGCCACTAAAGACAGCGAACAGAGGCCTTTAATGTGATTAGTTTAAGATAATGCCTCATCTTACTAAAGATATTTTAGGGAATTAAATTGAGAAAATGATGTACTTACGTTCATGTTCTTGGAGAAGTATTTTCTGGTCACGAAACTTACGTTGAATACGCCGGAGAATGCTTTTGTAGTCAGGCACATACGACTCTATAACGGAATTAAAAAACAGGGTTCATACTCATTTTTCAATATGAAAAATAAGGAGTTTTTAAAGAGTATTTAAGGACCCTAAATTTTTTTAAAGGAGTCCACCTATTTCCAGACTACTGATGTAAATATTCGTAGAAATGGCTGTTATATCTTTGCTACAGCAAGAAAAGAATTCAGCTTTACTGACAATAAGTCATCTTTTAGTGCTTCCGACGCAATCAAATACGATTTGCTCTTCGGTTTGGTTTTTCTCTCAACAGATAATTTATACCACTTTATTTATTCAATTATTTCAATTGGCCTTTTCGCTGCAGGACAATTTTCAAGCCACCTATGCTTACAAAACTTATATGGCATCTTCCCAGACCCTGAGAGTTGCAAATGGTCCTCTCTTCTCGCCGGCGAATCTTTGAACAACCCATATAGGGATGAGAGAAAACTTTCTATATCCCAATCAGTAGCTCTACAGCCTTGTTTGAAATTGCTATTTAATGTGTGAAGACAACAGTTTCCTACATTAACTAGTAAACTGTTGTGGTCTATTCTTAATGCATCTTGTAATAAAGAAAATACCTTCCAGTTAACTGATGGGCCATCCATTCACAAAGTAACAACATTGGAAAAGTTCAGTTTATTAGTTTCGCTATAAAGAGCAGATAATGTGTACTCTACAGTGGAATGTCCCATAAAAACTGTACTATAATAACTTGTCCTCACAACGTTTTCCTCACCATGCCGAAATCGAATTTTAAATATCCATCTGGTTCTTTTGAACTGCAGTGTTCAGACTTTCATCAAACAGGCTGCACATTTCGTTAATCGCGGACATCGCTTGTTGCTGTGAATGTAAAATTAAGGAGTGCCACCTAATAGTTAGGAGTTTTAAGGGCCCTTAATTTTGTAAAATGAATATTAACCCTTTGAGGCGCAAGCCTTTCCCAATGCTGAAAAACGGCAGCCGTTTCCATCGCTCGACTTAACTACCAGCAAGATGGCGGACGATCGAAACGTTCATCGCGTGCCACAGATCTTGAGACCCTATTTTTGACGCAGCCAAATCTTAAGTTTTAATGTACACTTAATGTGGAAAATTAAAAAATAACTGAGAAATTAATGTACTTTCCCATTGATGAAATGTTGATGTTTGTTGAGCATATCAAACATCTTGCCACGTGTCTATCGCCGGTAACTTTTCCTATCCATGTGGCAAAATTTGGATCTTGTAACCAAAGATCGTTAAAATGGCACTTACGGCTCATAATTATGAAATTTCACATAATAATCAATATTTTTAATAACTACAAATGAGTTAGATCAATAAAAATGCATATTACAGCAAGGAAAGATATATGCACGCACAACAACTGTGATTGCAGCGCGTTTGTACATAGCAGCTCCATGGTAAGTGGTTTCATTATCGTAGGGGCTGAGAATAACCGATAAAACAACAAAAATTCAGCAATTGGATAGTAAAATTTAAGGATATTCCAGACTTCCTTTCAAAATTTAAGGACATTCAAGACATCCATTCAAAATTTAAGCACATTCCAGGCCTTGAACTTTTTTTTTGTAAATTCAAGGACATTCCAGGTTTTCAAGGACGCGTGGCCACCCTGGACTTTGTTGTTCTGAACTTTTTTTTTTTCTTAAAAAGTTCTTCCCCGACCAATTAGGCAAATAACCCCGACGGAGGAACACAAGCTACCCGACGGCGGGGGGGTCAAATGCCCCCCCGGACCCCCCACTAACGCCACCCTTGCTAGCCAAAACTATTGAACCTAATAATACGAAATTTGGCATGTGCGTGAGTTTTTTAGCGTATGAGCTAGATATCACAGCATTTTCCAAAATTTGCAACTTACGGGGAGAGGGGAAGGAAAAGCCTATACTCTGCTTTATCAATTAAAGTCTTCCTGTAAAATACAACACTCACAAACACCTAAAAATCTATTTCAGAACAATTCGAATATAATCCTCCAAGGAGGGTATAAGTGAAAAAGGGTAAAGGGATGGCGGCCATTTTTCTCGGAAGAAAAAAATATCTATAACATCTTCGCTTTAAACTTTAAAAAATGTGTGACTTAGGCATAGTTTGTTTGTAATTCAGTTCTTGTTTACAATTTATTTGTTTGATTAAAAGGACAAGATTTTCTTATGCACAAATGTGATATTTTTTTTTGGTAAAACTCTGTTAAAGATCAGTTTTCAAAGACGTGTATTATTTTAGCGATGATTGTGCTGGACAGTGCAAAACATTATCAATATTTGTCACTACAGCCAGGACTAATTTAACAGCAACAAGGAAATTTTTTGTAAGAAGCCATGGAAAGTCCGCCTGTGATAGCACTGGAGGGACTGTAAAGCACCTAATAGCAAGAGAGAGTCTTCGAAATTATTATGGAAACACAATTGATAGTGTTGAAAAAGTTATGAATTTCTACACATCTAAGATTCATAATTTCTGTCTGCTAACAAAAATTTAGAGACACGTCAGTAGTTAGAAGACAGATTCTCATTGGGTAAGACCATTACTGGAACTCACAGCTTTCACCACTTTGTTCCAATGTCAATTGATTCCACTAGTGTATAACGCCTCACCATGGCACAGTGGTTATGTCACTGAAAATAGTAGATGACCGAAGTGTAAAGGTCCCGGGTCCCATTGCACGACTGCCAATCTAATGGTCTGGAGTTTTGGTAGGTTTCCTCCAGATGTAACGTGGACATACGTTAGAACCCCATAGAAAGTCCTCCTGGCAAGGCACCTCCTACCCATGGCAGACGACCCTAGCGTAGCGTTGCCATAATCACACTTAAAATCCACTAGCGTATATAGGTCTCCATTTCGAGAGGGCTTATTTTAAATCTTATTGTTACTAAAGTGTTTTAAAATATCCATTTTTTTAATAATTTCTTTATATTTTTGGAGGGGGCCCTGGTCCCTTCTCCTCCCCCCCAAAAATACGTCCCTGGTTGATTCCATAGGTGCAAAGAGAGTTTGAGCAGATAAAGACTTCTGTTTCATATTTAACTTTTCTCAAAACATCTGTCTGCTATAAAGATGCCACAATTATGCACAAATTCATACGTAGCATGTCTTTAGGCACACACAATCATTAGTTTTTTAAAATGATTATTTCAAAA
Source organism: Cheiracanthium punctorium (assembly GCA_038373885.1). Classification (NCBI taxonomy): domain Eukaryota; kingdom Metazoa; phylum Arthropoda; class Arachnida; order Araneae; family Cheiracanthiidae; genus Cheiracanthium; species Cheiracanthium punctorium. The sequence goes on from JAWZYV010011767.1 coordinate 208,144, forward strand.
CATGAAGATGAAGGTGAGGTAAAAGGGAAATTCTATCTAAAGTCAGTATTCCAATTACGAAAGGTTCAGAATGAGTCTACTACGTATTTCCAAGAAAAGAAAGCTGAATATGTGCTACAACAATATATCCAAAACTTCAGCAAGCCATGCAGCAATTAAAGATTCTGTTGCATAATTTAATGTTACATTTACTTTAAATTGGAATATTAATTGATTTAATTAATATAATAAGTAATTAAAAAAGAGTAGAAGTATCCATTACAGTCAAACCATGATATTTTGAATCTCCAAATCTGAAAGCCTTGTAATGTGGGGGGGGGGGAGAGAAAAAAATGTACTGCATTTTCTAATGACATATTTTCTAGTATATAGTATATAGTTAGCTTGATTTTTTTTTTTTCATATGCATTAAACTTTTCATCTCAAATTTTTATTGTTTGTGAGAGATTCAAGTGAATGAAGTTGAATTATTTGCTAAGTACAACATACACAGGTACTATTAATTTACAGGCTATTTTTTTTTAAGTACATAAAATATCTTTTATAATCAACGGCATCAAAAATATCATTAATTTTATTTTGTATGCTTTTAGAACACACTTCTGGGTTCAATAAAAAATAAAAAAAAAACTGATTTGGCATATATACAGCCTCTTGTTTTAATGATATTTTGAAAAAAACATGTTTTTGAATTTAAAATTATGTAGATAGAAACACCAAATTTTAATTTTTTTTCCTTACCATTATTATACAAAAAATATACATGAGTTTTCTATGAAATCTGCATACCTTACAGGAAATGTTACAGTAGAATCTCGCTACAACGATATCCTCTATAACGATAATTCTCTCTATTACGATATTTTTCATAGTCCTGGCTGAATTCCCTTTAGATTAATGTAAAACAGTTCTCTGTATACGATACCCTTTAAAACGATTATACTCTCTACAACGATGGTAATAATTATCCCTTACATCACAATAATTCTCTCTACTACGATATATTTTTTTTCTACGATGCATCAGAAGCGCAACTCATGCACAGACATTGAAAGCTACACAAAGAAAGTCGAGGTAAAATGTGGTTGGAACGGGTTGGACCACGCCTCTGCCAAAGAACGTCTTCTAAGTTTCGTTTTGCTGGTGTAACACTATGGTAATGAGAAAGTGCATTTCTCGTAAGGTAGAAGGGCAGTTGGATGACACATCTTTGATTCCTATCCCCCTCTTTAAAAAATGGTCAAGGATTCCTTTCACCGGAACTGATATAGAAAACGATACGTTCTTTTGTCTGAACTTGAGTAAGAATTTTAACCTCTGATAAATCCTATTGAGGTCGATTATTACATGAGGATATTTTAAATTATTTATGAGTTTTGTTTACTTTGATGTTTGTTAAGTGAAAATCGAAAGCAAATGGCTAAAAGAAAGCAAATATCTATCGAAGTGAAATTCAACATCATAAAAGATTTTGATAAAGGCATGAAGCAAAATAAATAAGGATAAATTAATGGGTATGTATTTTCAATTAATATCTAATACATTTAAAAAAACGCTTTTGCGGCATTCAGGTATTATTTATTTAGACATTATATATTTGTTATTCAAATATGCTATAAATATTTATAAGCTATATCTCCGCTAGAATCCCTGGCGAGGCGGCAAGGGTATTTAACTAAAATTTGCGAGTATTGTGAAAATTACTGAAAACTATAAACATGTTTTTCTCCTTTTATTTATTATATACTACTTGCGAGGGTGTGCTGAATGAAGACAACACTTTCTGGTGATACCGCAGGATATGGGATACATGAAGAACAAAAATCAAAAATCTTTTCGTTCCAATATCGATTCTCTCTATAACGATAATTCTCTTTACAACGATATATTATTTTGACCCCAAAAATATCGTTATAGAGGGATTTCACTGTATTTAGAAAATAAAATAAAATGTTTGTTTTTGACTGCACTATCAATTTTTTTCTTACTCCATCCATAATCCATCATAGGTCAAAAGATTTAACAGAATTTTTAAAAATTAACATGGTCATGTTATATATTTTATTAAATGCCACAAACAACTGAACAAGATGACATAAATTTCAACTTTGTATGTCAAATCAGTTTTGAGAAACAACCATTTAAAAATTAGTATGGCATGGAAAATTTTTTCAAAAAATCATAACTTGGAAATAACTTTTTTTTTTAAATCTGAAAATTTGTATTTTTCATCTAATGTGCTAGTACTACATCTAAACTAAAACTCATCAATATCTGAGAAATGACATTTTGACCATTGCTTGTGTGAAAATTACCCAACAGCGAAAATACAATAAATATTAAAAAACTTGATTAAGCAGTCAAAATACTGAGATGCATCGAAAACATTCTTAAAAGTAAATTTAGAGGTAGTCAAAATTGATTTTTTCGTCGAAATTTGGCCCCCGAAATTTTTCGGGATCATACTCCTTAAAAGGAAGTAAAAAGGAATGCAGTGCAGAAGACACAAATCACAGTACTTTGCAGTTATCAGGGATTGTACATGCTTCAGAAGAAAAAAAAATCAAAGGGCTTTTCGAGAACTATTCGAAACCATGTATTTCAAGGACTTAAAATACAGAAATTAATATACTATGAGAAAAAATGCTTTTATAGAGCTGCATTTAAAAAAAAACAAAAAAACAAAATTCATTGCAACAACAAATAATAAAAACTGAAATATTTAAAAAATAAAATTAAAGCAGATTATGCAAATTCTTTTCTCATTCAATCATGTAAAATCACTCTAATGCAAATTCTTTTCCTTTTTAAATCACAGAATTCGTGTGATGATTCTTTAGTTTTGCATTCAAATTTTCAGATGCATTAAAAATCGATAAATTTATAAAAATAATTCGAAATAAGTATTTATGTGCTTTGTAACTGTATTAGAGATGTGAATTATTTAAGGGAAAGTATTCATTTATCTAAAGGATGCTAAGAGATTGAAATTGAGTTGGCACTATGAAAAATCGGAAAAGTAAACTAAAACATCGTACTTCTGTAACAAACTTGAAAATCATAACAAATACGATTTAATCAGAATACTTGACAGCTATGCAAAATGAATTGCCATTTATTAACTAACTTATTTTTTAAATTTTCCTACCAGGTATGCGGTTGTTAATCTAACGGTCTGGAGTTTTGGACGGTTTTCTCCAGAAGTAACGTGGATACGCTTTAGAACCTCTAAGAATGTCCTCCGCCCAAGCCCGAAATTTCTTTTTCATATATTTTCAGCATAAAATGCACACATAATGAATACTTTTCGTAATTCCCACGTGTGTACATCTAAACTTAGTATTATATTACTTGAGTTGTATAAACTTAAATTCAACTTCAAAAATTTGCTAAAGAAATATGAGAAAATATAAAACATTAAAATACATACGCATATAGGACAAACTATTCAAATATAAAATTATATAACATAACAGTGGTAAAATTTGAAATATGTCATTTTTAATGAAAATACTTCAAATAATTTCATTCAGCTTTTACATTCCTAGCATATTTTCAGATAAATAATGAGTATTCATTTATGAAATATCATTTTTTAAAATATTTTCAGATGCATTATTTCAAATCAAATACGCTCAGGCTCATCAACATTAGAGGGGCAAGAACTGATCTATCAAACCTGATGAATAAAATTGGGAAAAGTTTCAATTCCGAATATAAACTTTTAAAAGCATGAGAAAGTAACGGAAAATCACATGTGGATTAAAATTAGATTTAAAAAAATGAGATCAGGTTGTCACCTCGGAAATGATAGTAAATGAATAAATTTATTAAAAAGCTAATAAAATTTATAAATATACACTTACCAGATTTCGATGCCATTGCATTGATTTAGATTTGATGTTTTACTACCAAAATATTTTACCACGTGGAAGGAGCTAATAAGTAGGCTGTCACTCTCAAGCACAAGTCGAAATAAATGCAAAGTAATCCGGTTTCTACCTTATTTCCCCATTTCCCCTATAGAACTTGGGCTTTCCATAAATGGGGAAAAAAGGCAAAGTAGAAAATAGGCCCGTTTACATGGGAAAATGTTAAGTCCCGGGTAAAAGCTGAGTATAGGGGAAAACTCGCAATGCATCATGGGAAGTCGAGGTCATCTCTGCATTAACCCTCCTTTCGACTAGGAATCTTTCTGCCACTTTTTTTTCCCTATGTAGGGAAAGCGGGGTAGAAATCAGCGAAAGTTCCGGCATTTACACCGCATTTGTGTGCATTTAAACGGGCCCAACTTCTCACGTATTGATGACGTCATCAGACTGATAGCTTCGCGCATTCTTCTGCGCTTACTATTCATTTACCTAAATTTATAATTCAACAATCTGCGAATAAGTTGGGGGGCTTACCCGGAGCCCTCGGGAAGGGAGGGGAGGGGAGAGTATCCATTACAAGGCAAGCCTGGGTACTGGACGCGTCGAGGTGCTGTGACGTCACAAGAAAGGATGGACTTTTCACCGTTAAAAGCATTGGAATCATAGGGAAAAGTAGAAGAAATTATGATGTTTTGTGCCTTTTAGGGCCGTATTCACCAAACTGTGAGTAGCCCGCCATGATCCGCGAGTTGGGAAACCTGCATTGCCGGTTTGTCTCGGAGACAACTCGGAAACTGTATTCACCAACTCATTTCAACCCAGGGTTACCTTACTCTGGAGTTGTCTCACCCAGCTTTGAAAGCTAGCCTGTGATTGGTCAGAGTAATGATTCCATGAAGGAATGAACTAGATTTAATGTTCCCGAGATCGAACCCAGCTCCCATCACACACACTTCCTTCATTATATTTATTTTTTTTTATGCAAACTGCTCATTAAAATGTGAAAATTAATTTAACTTTATTATAAAAAAAATCTGGAGTGACTCCACTCGACTTTCCGAACACTTACGATTAAGATCATTACCAAGAATTTAAATAAATTTTAATCGATGAATAATTCAAACATATATACCAAATTGAAGCTCAATCGAATGCACTGTTTAAACGCTAGCGCACTTTCAAGAATGTCTCCCCATAGGCTATAGTGTAAAAGAAATCTTTGTCGTAGCCCTGTAGAAAAACTATAAGTCCTACACACACCAAATTCAAAATCGATCTTATGATGGTGATTTATAACATGTATACTCAATTTGAGCTCAATCGAAAGTACCGTTTAAACGCTAGCGTACTTTCAAGAATTTTCCCCCATAGACCATAATGTAAAAGAAATCTTTGTCGTAGCCCTGTAGAAAAACTATAAGTCCTATACACACCAAAATCAATACCGGTCTTGCGACGGTAGTTTATAACATATATACCCAATTTGAACACAATCGAATGCCCCGTTCAGGAGCTATCGTGTTCACTCACATACACTCAAACATACATACACACACACACACATACACACATACATACATACATCTCGTAAAAATAGCATAAATCAATTCAGAAGACCTCAAAACGTGTAAATACACCAAAATCTCGAATTCGAATTTTTTCATGATTACAATACTTTCCTTACATGGTACATGTTCGGAAAGTAAAAATACACTGATTAAACATTTAATACAAAATTACATCCAATATTTTTTATAAATAAAATTTCATTTTTGTTATACTTTTTTCAAATTTAGGAATTTTCATATTTTTTAACACACAAAAACTAATTTATGCAGTTTTGATGTTTTTCTTTTTGAGGTACTTTATATATTATACATAGAATATGTATGTCTTTAAAAAACTCAATGATGCTGAAGCATATTGTTTTTTTCTCACATTTGTCTAAAAAATTGTTAATTCGCTATTCCCAAGTACAGTACACTACAATTAGACAAAAATGTTTAACTCCTCAACTACCTTTTTTATTCATCCTTTACACCTAAATGATTAATCTCTTCAATGTAAATATTTTTATCCCGCCTCTTGTTACAAAAAAAAAAAAAAAAAAAAAAGCGAGGGCGAAGTAGATCCATAGTGCTCTGGCCAAATCGCCCCCTCATCTGTGGAATAATAGAGACAAGAAGATAAATAGAAAAGATCAGAATTTTTTTACTTATTTTCAACATAAAAAATAATTAAGAATAAAAAAACGTTCAAATCAGAAAAAAGAGGGAATGGAAAAGCAAACCAAGATAAGTCCGACAAATGGCGCCTGCAGTTTCTACGGCAAAAAAAGCACAGTCATTCTCCAGAGTTTTTGAAAACATTGTACAATGATTTTTTATCACTTTTGGCTACTTTTATAGCTTATTGGGTGGTTTTCGCAGCAGTTTCCGTCTGTTAAAGCACAGAATATTCAAGTATTAGCAAATTTTTGGGATTTTCCAAACCTATAAAAACAACCCTCGTATCCGCCATTTATAAACCGGAGTCAACTCTCCGATATTGCGGGGTTAGAATCTGCACCCGGAGTCAGAGTCAATTCTTGGGGTAACCCCTGATTTTGGAGTTGTGAATACCATTTTCTCACTAACCCTTGAAGTAGCTCGCTTTGCTGGGTTAACTCCAGGGTTTAAAGTTTGGTGAATACGGCCCTTAAAATTCTAAAAGTAGTATTAGTGTTTTTTGATTAGGCATATATCTATATATTAATATGTCATATTAGAATTTTCGTACTTCTGAAATTGCATAGTAAAAGACGAAGAATTTCTTGTGACTTCATAGGTTTAAGATTTACGGGGTGTATCGGAACACATCTTTTGTTGTTGTTCGGATTCACACCGCAAATTACTGCCATGGTTTATTCGTCTATACAGTAATATTTTCATGTCATACCTGAAAAAATATGTATAAATAAGTATTTTAACAATATTTCATTTGTTTCAGGTTCTGTACGAAGTTAAACCAAAGTGAAAGTCATCCCTGGAAAGAGTGTTGAAGTGAAGGATTTCGGAGAGCAAGTGACGGCAGACAAAAAAGAACTAGTTGAAGAACAAGATCAAGTGAGGGAAGATCTTAACCAAATTGAACAAGGAACAAGTAAAGGCAAACCAAAGTCTTCATTAGATTTGTGAAAAGGATAAAAAAAGAAAAGAAAAAAAACTAGTCACAATATCATCATCTGAAGATTCCAACTCCAATTATTCTATTCGAGACAGTGACAAAGACACATTTTCTGCAAATTCTGAAGAGAACAAAGGTTTTGCAATACCAGAAAGTCCCCAACTTTCGAACACATTTGCTCCAGGTGACTTCCTTGTCGTTAAAGTTGATGGGAAAAAGTCATACAGACTGTATGTAGAAAAGTCCTCTACCCAGAAGACGTGATATGTGGGACAATTTTACAAAAGGGTCCCCCAAAACTGGAGATTTCAAGAAACGGAGGAGGAGGCAGCGTTCCTTCTGGAAGATGTGATAAAAAAACTACAGCCAAATAAGAACATCCAAACATCTGCTCGTTTCAAGGACATGATAACTTTTGTGAACGACATGAGTCAATTGAATGTGTATTAAATCTATCTTTCTCAATTTAAATGCATTTTCTTACAATAAAATTTAATCTTTCTCGAGTTCAAAATTGTTATCGAACTTTTAAAAAGTTACACATTTACTTTTATAGAAGATAAAGGATTTATTTGATAGTAACTACGTATTCCTATTCGCCCCTCATCATTATTCCTTGTTTTTATTGACCCTATTAAACACTGAATCGAAACAAATACAAATTTCAACATGTGTTCCGATTCACGCCTTTCTGCGGGGTGAATCGGAACACCACTAAAAAAAACAATTTTTTTAACATAAAAATAGTTTAAAATGTTTAGCTTTCCCTCTCAAATAGAACAACATAACAAGACCGAAGTTTCTAATCAAACAGTGAAATTGAAAAAAAATCGTTAGTTACTTTTTTTTACGTTTAAAGTTGAAAACTGTTCCGATTCACCCCGTTTTAGAGTAGTGATATTTTCTTGTTCTTTATGCATTAATGTGATATTTTGTACTTAAAATTCAATCTTTTTAAGTACTAGCCAAGGAAAATTTGAAAGCATCGAAGAGCAATATTTTTTTGTGAAAAATGCTATGTTATTTATAAATTTAACACTTTTTGAATTGTGCAATGATATTACTTTCAATAAGAATCAATATTAGAGTGTAGTTGTATATTTATTTTTGATGCTTTCACATTATTAAAATTTAAAAAATATGCATTCACTATTTTGCAAAATTAAAAACATATTCTAGCTTATATTTTATTCATTCGCTTGTATTTTATTCATTGGGTTACTGCCCTTCTACTTTTTTTACCGAGTTTCAAATGGTAGAAATTATTTCTGTTGTCATTAATGTTTTATTTTTGAATATCATAGTTATAATATTGATATTTTCTTATTAAATGATCTGTAAAATGTTGATTACAAAAAAAAAAAAAAACATTATTAAAAATAAAAGGTTCCTTATTTTTCTAAAAAAATCTAAATGTCCTTCTACTTTTTTTACGGAGTATATATATGCAATATTTTTGTAACAGAATTTTATTATCACTTTTTATTATTGAAATGTGTATATATATATATATATATATATATATATATATATAACTAATAAGTAAAACACAAAATATACTGAAAATAAGACATATCTCGCATTAAAAATATAACAGCTAGAAGCAAGAATTTGAAACCACATTTTGAAAAGATAATAAATAAAAATTGATAAAAGCTATGCCAAATAAAGTGCAAGAATTATTGTGAAAATAGAATGGAACGGAAATTATAACCACTGTCACCATCTTCAGGGGCCACGAACAGTGGATTATAATTAAAAGCAAACCAAATAGTAGGGTTTCGGTTGTGTGGCATATCAAAAGAGATATTCACTCCACACGTTCTGGGCCCTACCCTACTATATAAAAAGGAAAAAAAAAGGAATCAAAAATATAACAAAAATTGAACTAGCAATTATAATCTACAAACCAGACTTGAGCACATGGTAATATTGGTGAACACAAGTAATATATGTTGTCAATGTTAAGAAATGTAAAAAGTGAAAAATGGTGTTGCCACAAAATAAATGTGTAAAAGTGGAAAGAAGAAAGTATAGGTGTTGCCAAATACTAAAAGGTAATGTTATTATACTTTAATAGTATCCAGGTATATTAATATAATTAAATATATATAGAATAATAATAAATTAAAATTATTGAATAGCCAATTAAATATAACATATTGTTTTAAAAAATATAATGATTATTATTAGTGACAAAGTATGAATAATAAGTTATTGTATGACAAAAGATTAATCTAATAGATTTAAAAAAATGTTTTTTGTATTATTAAATAAAGGTAGGACAGAATAATCACAATATAGGAACCCTCCCTTTTTTTTAAATCTCTCCAGATATATATATATGCATGCATATACACATCCAGATTGTTTTTATACATATTACTCTTTTTTTTTTTTTAATATGAGAAAAACTCAACGCCGCCCGACCCATCCATCCAATTACAACCTTTAAACCAAAACCCACCCAACCTCCAGTAAATTAACAAAGACATTAGACACATCATTATCAAGAATTGTATATAATAGATTTTAGGAACTTAGTAGGAAAGTTGTATTGTCTAGCTGAGAGAAAAAGTGATTTAAAATTGGAGACTTTAAAATCTTCAGAACATAGAAACTTGATTCTACAGCAGTGATTATAGATGATATTGCGGAATACAGATTTATGTAAGCAGGAGGAAAAATGAGTAAAGCTATTTACTTTAAAGCTAAAATCTTTTCTCTTATCATAGATATTGAAACTAAGGTTATTTCTAGGAGTGATGGAGACACTTAGATCTAAAAAACTAACAGAATTGTTAAGCATATCATTTTTAATTAATTCCAGAGCAGAAGGATATTTTATGGGGAAGATAATGCTATTATTATTAGTAGTGTTTACAAGTAAGATATCATCTATATATCGTTTAAGTATGATATGTTTTCAGGTTAATACTTTCCCTCATTTCACTTCATGTAAGCACACTTCTGTGTTTAGAAATATTATCTCTAATCATAAATATAGAATAGAGTCTCTATGTACCAATAGTCTTAAGACCAGTAACTTAACTGACCTATATAAAACTGCTATAAAATATCATTATCCAATTAAATTTCTAAATCCCATTTTATATCCTTTATGTAATCAAAAAAACTGTATGTCCTAATCAGAATATTGGTTGGTGAGGATGGGGTTGGTCGTTGGTTCTTTCTATATTAAAAAAAAATCATCATAAAATATATATCTATATATTTTATTTAAAAAAAATCTATAATAAAGAATAATTGATTACTGGTACTTTTTCCTTTTTTATGTGAGTCTGTAACTAATGAAGCCATACAGAGTACTGTTCTACCTAAATATTTTACAATAATATTAGCATAAATAGCAATTAATAAATGTGTATAATTATTATCAATATATCATTACTGTTATAATTATATCTACAGTTTTTTCCTTTTCCACAACTTTAACTAAGTACTTCTTAGCTAATGCAGCTAGTACTACGTTAAACATAGGCCAGCTATACTAGTGTTATATTCATTTTATTATTTATTCATTTAAATATTACCATTTTTATTCTTTTTATTTATTCATTAAATTATTACTTTTTATTTTTTCCTTTCCTTTCCATACTTCCAAAGTATTATTAATATATATCATTTTTTCCCCCACTCCATGGCATTACTTGTCTATTGATGGCATTAAGTCTTCTCTGATGGCAACATGCACTAATACTGCCTCCATTACTGAGCTTCGATCTTCTTGTCGGTCAACTTCCTCGTTGTTTTTTTCTAATAGCTACGGTCGCGCCCCCAAGTTACAAAAGGACCCTAATTTTGGTCAGGTAACTTGCAGAAACCTAGCTTTTATATTTTTTTCGATTAAATTGAAATCCGTCTATTTGTGGATACATGTGATTAGGCTTAAAAAGCCCACCAGTTCTAATTTGGCGTTTTATATCCAATTTATCCACTCTTTCATTGCCTTAAAAGGCTATATTTAAACACTTATCCGGTATAAGCTCGTTAATTGGCACCATGTGCTATCTACTTTTTTATTTTTATATTTTTTTCACTTTATCAATGGATTATCTTGGGATTTCACTTTACGTAAGTAAGCTATTATATATTATATATATATATATATATATATATATATATGAGACGTCAGATATTTCAAGTAAGCTTCAGAGTTAAGGCAGGTAATATGGTTTATTGAACATTACAATTAAGTTACAATTTAGAATGAGAAGAGGGGAGGGGAGACGGGTACAAGAATCAGCGTGGACTCATGAAGCAGTTCCAGTGGCAGAAGTCCCCCGATTTTCGATGTGCGGGAGTATTTACGCTTACCACCCCACGTGGTCTGCGAAGACACAACTCCTCCTCTCTCTTATCTCTGATCGAACCACACACATTTACCAACATGACCGGCATCCGGGGCTACGAGGGCGTGAGGACACGTGTACATCTAAAGAACTCAGAATCGACGGCCTGATGTCTGACAAATAACAAAATAAATAAAACATAGCTCCAGAGCGCGTGTGGCAAGTATGACAGGAAAGTAAAACTTACAGTGAAAGTACCCGCTTGAACAATACCAAAACTAGTAAAACCCAAATTACCTTTTTATACATTACAATATCCCCCCCGGCAAAAGAAGTCTGACGAGCAATATCATTGAGGTGGCCAGTCTCTCACTTGCGAGTCAGACGTCCTTGCAACCTAATCTTAAAACTGCGAACTAATCTAATTTTCAAGTTTAGACACCTTAAATTTTTCTGGCTAGAATTCTGGAGTTATGTTGTACAATACTTGAGAGGCAGGATGCAGTTTCTAAAATTTGACAAAACATAATGATGCAATAGTACGAAAATCTTACAATAAAAATAAAAGAATGAGTGCGCACAATTTTTTTCAAATTTTCACAAGTAATATTTACAACCTAGGTGGGATACAATAATACTGTACAACAATATAGTAATATAATTAAACAAAATGGATAAACATGGCTGACATTCATTTTCTTTGGCAAATACTTATGGCTTTGGCTTGCATGGCATAAAGTGAATGGAATGAAAATAACTTGGCAAAATAGTTGGCAAAATGGAATAAATTTATTTAATGTAAAGGCAATGTAAAAAAAAAAAAATGTTAAAATGTGCGTAGTGTGTAGAAAATTTCGAAAACCATAGCTGTGAAACAACAGTATGAACAAGAACGCTTGCTAGAAGAATTTTTCAAGGTAATACAACAAATGATAGCCTGCATGAGGTACTGCATTTATGTGACCTGACATTTTTTTATTTCTAGCAATGTCTTGTTGTACTTTTCTTATTTGGTTATTACAAGTACTTCTTAACAATCTGAGGGCGAATACTCTCCTCAGAGGTTTTATTACTAGTTAATCGTGTAGGCAAATTTAAATTTTATTAAATGAAAAAAAAAATTGGTTGGCATCATTATTCAATAAAGGAAATAATATACGATCATTTTGGCACACAAAAATTTTACACAGTAAATATTCAAAATAAAACATCTACATTTAAGCAAACCTAATATAATGCAAGACATTTTTTTATTTACATTGACACAATAAGTATTTGTTGTTTTCATTTAAGTTATCGTACCCGGGTGCATGAATTTGTCATAAATTTTCAAGTGACTTTTCAGTGAATAAAATGACATAATCTCAAGTAAATTAGAATTTGTGTCAAGTTGAGAGTCCCAATCGGTAAGTCATTTCAGGTAAATAATCGAATGAATCTAAACTACGTCATAGTATGCAAATAACAAAAATTCAAATTTCAAATCTTCAGGAAATATAGGTAATGTAGTAGTAATTTAAGCATTAATTTAATAAAAGTAAGACCAGTATAAAACTTCAATTGAAATAAAATATTTAATAACACAATTCAATTGTAAACTTACCTTAATGAAAATACTATATTAATTAAAACAAGCGCAGATATATCAATACAATTTTTTTTCATCAACACTAAAATAACACACACACAATTAATAACCATTTAAATATAATGCTCTAATGTTCACTTCAACTCGGAAAATATAATTTGCTTACTTCACTTAGTCAATATCCACAAGTTGGAATCGTCATTCTTCAACAATAAACAAAACACACACAAAAAAAATATCTTCTCTCCCAAGTTAAATGCAGGCAGGAGGAGTGTTGGTCAACAAGTTGTACGCACAAAAACAAAAATATTCGGCACGGAGAAAAGGGGGAAATAATTCACCAGTTGCACACACTTCTCGTAAGGGGAGGCCCTATGAAGGCAATGAAATTTCGTCGATTTCCATGGGATTTTCAGAATAGCAGCGGGCGTGCGAAGAAAAAAAAATAAATAAGGAGGCACAGATTTCTGGATGGTAAACACGGTACAGAAAGATGATATCAGATAACGGAGGGCAGGCACTTCTTTAATTTACGTGTCGGCATCAGCGTCGTTAGTCGCTATGGAAAACTCGGGAGCGCAAATTTTTCGATGGGCTTCATGGGAGGATTCGATGGGAGGTCAGGCGAAAGTAGTTTCATCAAAGCAGGGAATGAGAAGTCCAAATATCTGCAGTCGGTGAAGGGCAAGTTGGTTCGTATCTCTCTGATCGGCAGGCGGTCGGCATAACGCCGCATCTCCGGCGTACTCCGCATCTTCCGGTAAGCAGTGTACCCCGTCTCCCGACTATTGAGCGTTAATTTTTTACAATTTAAAAATTTTAATTTAGGCAGTCATCCTGCCGGCTATTTGAGACGTCAGATATTTCAAGTAAGCTTCAGAGTTAAGGCAGGTAATATGGTTTATTGAACATTACAATTAAGTTACAATTTAGAATGAGAAGAGGGGAGGGGAGACGGGTACAAGAATCAGCGTGGACTCATGAAGCAGTTCCAGTGGCAGAAGTTCCCCGATTTTCGATGTGCGGGAGTATTTACGCTTACCACCCCACGTGGTCTGCGAAGACACAACTCCTCCTCTCTCTTATCTCTGATCGAACCACACACATTTACCAACATGACCGGCATCCGGAGCTACGAGGGCGTGAGGACACGTGTACATCTAAAGAACTCAGAATCGACGGCCTGATGTCTGACAAATAACAAAATAAATAAAACATAGCTCCAGAGCGCGCGTGGCAAGTATGACAGGAAAGTAAAACTTACAGTGAAAGTACCCGCTTGAACAATACCCAAACTAGTAAAACCCAAATTACCTTTTCATACATTACATATATATATATATATATATATATATGATTACAAAAGAAAAACATTATTAAAAATAAAAGGTTCCTTATTTTTCTAAAAAAATCTAAATGTCCTTCTACTTTTTTTACGCAGTATATATATGCAATATTTTTGTAACAGAATTTTATTATCACTTTTTACTATTGAAATGTGTATATATATATATATATATATATATATATATATATATATATATATATATATATATATATAACAAGTAAAACACAAAACATACTACAAATAAGACATATGTCGCATAAAAATAACAGCTATTAGCAAGAATTAGAAACCAGATTTTGAATCCAAATAAAGTGCAAGAATTATTGTGATAATATAATGGAACGGAAATTATAACCACTGTCACCATCGTCAGGGGCCACAAACAGTGGATTATAATTTACAGCAAACCAAATAGTAGGGTTTCGGTTGTGTGGCATATCAGAAGAGATATTAACTCCACACATCTGGGCCCTACCCTACTATATAAAGGAAAGAAGAAATCAAAAAGATAACAAAAATTAGAAAGATAATTTTACATACCAGACCTTGAGCACATGGAAATTTTATTTGAACAATTTGTATGTGTTGCCAATGCTAAGAATTGTAAAAAGTGAAAAATGGTGTTGCCACTAAATAAAAGTGTAAAAGTGGAAAGAAGAAAGTATAGGAGTTGCCAAATACTAAAAGGTAATATTATTAAATTTTAAGAATATCCAGGTATATTAATATAATAAATATATATTGAATAATAATAAATTTAAAAGATTGAATAAAATAAATAGTATAGCAAAATTAAATATAACATATTGTTTAAAAAATATAATGATTATTATTATTGACAAAGTATGTATAATAAGTTATTGTATGACAGAAGATTATTCTAGTAAATAAGAAAAAAATAAAAAATAATGTTTAGGACAGAATAATCACAATATAGGAACCCCGTTTTTTTTTTTTCCTCCAGATATATATATGCATGCATATACACCTCCAAATTGTTTTTAAACATATTACTTTTTTTTTTTTTTTAATGAAACTAATAAGTAAAACACAAAACATACTGAAAATAAGACATATCTCGCATTAAAAATATAACAGCTAGAAGCAAGAATTTGAAACCACATTTTTAAAAGATAATAAATAAAAATTGATAAAAGCTATGCCAAATAAAGTGCAAGAATTATTGTGAAAATAGAATGGAACGGAAATTATAACCACTGTCACCATCTTCAGGGGCCACGAACAGTGGATTATAATTAAAAGCAAACCAAATAGTAGGGTTTCGGATGTGTGGCATATAAAAAGAGATATTCACTCCACACGTTCTGGGCCCTACCCTACTATATAAAGGAAAACAAGAAATAAAAAAGATAACAAAAATAGAAATAGCAATTATAAATCTACATACCAGATTTGAGCACATGGAAAACACATTGAAAACAAGTAATACATGTTGCCATTGTTAAGAATTCTAAAAAGTGAAAAATGGTGTTGCCACAAAATAAAAGTGTAAAAGTGGAAAGAAGAATGTATAGGTGTTGCCAAGTACTAATAGGTAATATTGTTATACTTTAAGAGTATCCAGGTTTATTAATATAATTAAATATATATAGAATAATAATAAATTAAAATTATTGAATAGCGAATTAAATATAACATATTGTTTTAAAAAATATAATGATTATTATTAGTGACAAAGTATGAATAATAAGTTATTGTATGACAGAAGATTAATCTAATAGATTTAAAAAAATGTTTTTTGTATTATTAAATAAAGGTAGGACAGAATAATCACAATATAGGAACCCTCCCTTTTTTTTAAATCTCTCCAGATATATATATATGCATGCATATACACATCCAGATTGTTTTTATACATATTACTCTTTTTTTTTTTTTAATATGAGAAAAACTCAACGCCGCCCGACCCATCCATCCAATTACAACCTTAAAACCAAAACCCACCCAACCTCCAGTAAATTAAAAAAGACATTAGACACATCATTATCAAGAATTGTATATAATAGATTTTAGGAACTTAGTAGGAAAGTTGTATTGTCTAGCTGAGAAAAAAAGTGATTTAAAATTGGAGACTTTAAAATCTTCAGAACAGAGAAACTTGATTCTTCAGTAGTGATTAAAGGTGATATTGCGGAATACAGATTTATGTAAGCAGGAGGAAAAATGAGTAAAGCTATTTACTTTAAAGCTAAAATCTTGATGATCTACAGAAAGCAACCAATTATGAATTTAATTTAGTACAAGTGAACTTATCCTCTGACGGGCAATGTTTAATTGAAGACGGTAACTACGAAGATTTTTCTCTGGACCTATCATCATGTGTATGCATTCTAAATTTTGGATCTAAACGAACTTTGGATATTAAACCAGCGAACAGTGAAACCACTACCATTAAATTAGAACATGGTTCTATGTGTAAGATATATCCCCCAACCAACAAACTTTTAACGCATGGTATTCCTTATGAGCCACATGTGACGGACCTGCACATTAACCTAGCATTTGCCACAATGTACATTTATGAGCCACCCCCGAAAAGGACAAAGTTGGACGATTGGATGGACAATCTTTACCATAGCTTATATGCTTCTGTAAATAGTACATGGCACTTGGAAAGACTTATCTACGTTTCACTTCACGATAAAAAAATTGACTTGAAGATTCATATTAGACAATTTATCCAGAACGCCCAATTAGACTATATACCAACCGGTCAGGGAGTCGTGATGAACCCTTCCACATGGATCGAATTTATTGTAAAACTATTAGATTTTAATATATGACATAACAATAGCTCTTTTATTTGCAATAATCAATTATGTGTATTTAAGGATGATGGCAAATTTACAAAACCGAAGATTCATTTACGTTAAATCCAATTTCCTTAACACTTTTAAATG
This sequence comes from Cheiracanthium punctorium, assembly GCA_038373885.1. Lineage (NCBI taxonomy): Eukaryota > Metazoa > Arthropoda > Arachnida > Araneae > Cheiracanthiidae > Cheiracanthium > Cheiracanthium punctorium. Next base: position 225,351 of record JAWZYV010011767.1, read on the forward strand.
ATCAAGTATTAAAACTTTGTGAAATGAGAAATGAAATATTGGAATGCATTTTAAAAACGCTATATAAGACGACCCTACCTCATTTAATTTTAAAATTAAAGCCGCAAAAATGTAACCGTGAACCCCATTGTAATTATGATGAGGCTAAACAACAATTAATGGATACTAGCTGCTTGCCCGTTCACCGCACGGTGGGAAACGCATATTTTCCTAACACATATATAATTCGATTTAAACCCAGTAATGAGGAATCTCAAAACGTGAAAAAATACTTGAATCGTGACTAAAAGTTGACGTCATGAGTGCAAATTTTAGACAATTGCAACATGACACAAAAACTACGTCAATGTGACTGGCGATCAAAAAAGAAAGAACTTTATGGTATGCAGACAAAACTTTTCTCTTTTGAAAAATGCCTGATTTCTACATCAAATAATTCGTATTGTGAGGTTTAGTATATACCACATTCAGGTTTAGTATACATAGTACCACATAAATAACATTACATGATGTTGACAATAATTTTATCTTGCATTTTTCAATGCGTGGACAATGCATTAGCGCAGTTATGTTACACACGACTTCATTAAATTTTACCTAAATTAAAAACCTACATGAAAAAATGCATGCATCATTTACGTTTAAAAGCCAAAAATGTACCCTGCTCCGGTGAAAATCATGTCGCTTTTGTAAATGAAAACGTTCGTGATGTAACTTCTGAGAAAAAGCTTATTACCCTTATTGAACTCTTAAAGCAGTATCACACTTGTTACATAAAAGTGAAATTAGACGTTTGTCAATTCGCACTAAATAAATAACTAATCTCATTTTACATTTTTTACAGATTACAGTTGACCCCTTTATAACATGGGTCTACAACACGAATTCTTTGAACTCAACGAAAACATTACGATAGTTTTCGTGTAACACGTTAAAAGAGACTCGTACAGCACGGTGAAATGAGACATATGTTCTGATATTATGGCGCCTTAGCTCCTGTAATTAGCATTCCTTTTGAATGGCAACGCCAAACATCATTGCATTTTTACGGAGCGCGAATAAGTTTTGCCGTGATTATACCGCGCAGTCCGCACTCCAGGTGGAGTATAGCGCAGGACCCTTACAACACGGATTCCTATAACACGGAACGTATCTACCGTGATATAGGGAATCTACTGTAGTTGCATAGTGTCAAATTCAATAGTTAAGAAAATTCTCGGTTGCCGTATTTAGTAATATTTCATCTTACCTTGGTGGCCGAAATGTATTAAAACCAAATATTCGAACTGTATCAAAAGTAAAATTTACTAAAAGCAAAATTTTTAATTTTGTATAACCCTCAGAACAACTTCGGAGTTTGCCATCTACGACGGTTTTTCATGACGTGACAACTGATGCTTGCGTACAGTGGCGTAGCCAAGGAGGAGATAGGGGGTCACAACCCCCCATGTGGAGTTTTTTGCCATACAAAATGTATATTCTTAACTCCCGTAACATTCCCATGAAAAATTTTTGGCTACTCCTGCTTGCATATAATTGATCTTTTTTTTTTCATTTATCAATGATCAATATACTTCAGGATCGGAATCTCCGCGGTAAAAAATGGTCTAAAAAATCTGACACCAGAAACATCTGATTAACACAGTGGGGTTACACAAATACGCGCCGGACATACGCTCTTGCTTATGTCCGGAGGAGCAAATGCATTAGAGGTTATGTGCTGCTCCGGATAATCTGCCAGGAAAACAGCAAAAATGACGTAAAAATTACATCCACACGCGAAGGAAATAAAATTAAAGATATGTAGAATTGCATGAAAACTTCGATTATTTTTAAAGTGCAAGTCTGTTATAGTTAGTTCTATTTATTTCACGTTTGATGCGCTTTCACTTTTTTGAGTCTTAAAAGCTGTAGAAATGAGTGGTTTCACTTAATTGTTAAATTTAACAACTTAAGTGGCAACAATGGATTCCGTTGCTACGGAAATTATAGCAATGTTAAAAATAGAACATGAAATGAGTTATTCACGTTTACTTTGCTAGAACTGCCATATTGGCGAAATTAACGCCGCCAGTCGATGGCCAATAGCTCAAACCACAAATTAAACTTGACACTAAAGTCAATATGCAATACTTTGTTTGGCGGAATTAAAAAAAAAATATCTATGCATACGCTAGTGACATCGGCTCATCTCAATTGTGCAATGGAATTAATAATACGTACAGAGCTGCACTACATTTGAATATTTTTCGCCAACTTTGCTAAGAAATGTACTAAAGTAGGAATCAACATGCATTTCAATTCGTAAAACAAAAAATATATTAGACAGTATCAATTACACCTTTCTAACAGCTTTTAGTAAAAGAAACTTCCGTAGCGCTGCTTTAACAAATAAGAATCAATTATTTATTTCACAGTACTTCGATTGCCAAATGCCAACATACACCATTTTGCAAGATTTTTTTGTTTTCAGGGAATCATTCGAAGCATTGATTTATCAGCAATCAAAATGGGAAATAAAGTAATTAAAAAACTTTGTAAAAAACACACATAAGAAGTAAAAGGAAAGAGGATACGCGTTTCGTTCAAAAATTGTTTTGAACTTCTTCAGTCCAAGCCCTTCGACGTAAAGAACACAGGGAACTGAAAAGAGAAAAACAAGCAAGATGTTGCCACAAGGGGCAAAGAAAAGTCGAACAAAACCACGGAGAGGGGAGAAAAAAAATTAAAAAAGGGGGATAAAAAGGAAAGGAAAGAAGTACAGAAATAAAAAAGGAATAAAGAAAAATAATAAAAAAGGGAACACACAAGTACAAACACACACAAAAAAAGAGAAAACAGAACAAACAAACAAAAAACAAATAGCACACGTTTTTTTTTTAAATAAAAAACCACGAACAGGACAGCACAATAAATATATATATAAATAATTTATTTATTTATTTTTATTTTTTTTAATAAAAACGAAAAAGAAAGACAGTAACACACGTACATACACATTAAAGAAACAGGGGGGGTAGACGAAGAAAGTGAAAAGAACCTTACAACAGCAACTTCCAAGCAGAATGAACGAAAGGAACGGAAGAACCATCGTTCACAAGACGATCTAAGTGCTGGGTAATGGAAAAACCTTCCAAAAAATCCAGATGGGACAAAGACTGAGGAGTGCACAAAATCTTAGCCTTAGAAAACTGAAATCGATGATTGGACTTCCAACAATGTGAGGCAATAGAAGATTTGGAAAGTTCGTGCTTAGAGACATATCTCTCATGCTCTTTGAGCCTAAATTTGAGAGCTCTTCTGGTCTGACCAATATAGCCCAAATCACAAGATTCAGAAGGAATATAATAAACACCCCAACGGTTCTCAGTAGGAATAGAATCTTTAAGGGAAGAAAATTTAAGTTTATTAACAGGTTTAAAAATGACTTTGAAACCGAAATTTTTGAGAAGTTTAGAAATTTTGTAGCATAAAGGTGAAAAGAAAGGTAGTACAATTAATTCGTTGTGAAAATTAATAGTATTAGTAGAAGTATTAGGCTTATTAAATTTAGAAACAGCTTTATCAATAATAGAGGGGCTAAAACCACGAGAAACAGCTAAGGATTTTAAGTAACTAATTTCATTATTAAGAGAAGAAGAATCAGAGCAAATTTTGATAGCACGAAACACATAAGTGTAAAAAGCAGAAAGTTTTTGCTGGTAAGGATGATTAGATAGGGCATGAGGAGGTAAAGATATAGAAAAGGGCTTGCGGAAAACAGAAGTAGAGAAACCGTCAGGATTTCTAGAAACAAGAACATCCAAAAAAGGTAAAGAATTGTTGCACTCCTCTTCTAGAGTAAATTGGATACATGGATCAACAGAATTAACGATCAAAAGTAAATTAGAAATATCACAATTGGAATCCACTAGAACGAAAGTATCGTCAACATATCTGACCCAGCACGGAAAATTAAAGACCTTGAAGAGCTTCTCTTCAAAATAATGCATATAAATATCACATAAGAGAGGTGAGGTTTTGTGCACTCCTCAGTCTTTGTCCCATCTGGATTTTTTGGAAGGTTTTTCCATTACCCAGCACTTAGATCGTCTTGTGAACGATGGTTCTTCCGTTCCTTTCGTTCATTCTGCTTGGAAGTTGCTGTTGTAAGGTTCTTTTCACTTTCTTCGTCTACCCCCCCTTTTTCCCCCCTGTTTCTTTAATGTGTATGTACGTGTGTTACTGTCTTTCTTTTTCGTTTTTATTAAAAAAATAAAAATAAATAAATAAATAAATAAATAAATAAATTATTTATATATATATTTATTGTGCTGTCCTGTTCGTGGTTTTTTATTTAAAAAAAAAAAAAAAAAAAAAAAAAAACTTGTGCTATTTGTTTTTTGTTTGTTTGTTCTGTTTTCTCTTTTTTGTGTGTGTGTTTGTACTTGTGTGTTCCCTTTTTTATTATTTTTCTTTATTCCTTTTTTATTTCTGTACTTCTTTCCTTTCCTTTTTATCCCCCTTTTTTAATTTTTTTCTCCCCTCTCCGTGGTTTTGTTCGACTTTTCTTTGCCCCTTGTGGCAACATCTTGCTTGTTTTTCTCTTTTCAGTTCCCTGTGTTCTTTACGTCGAAGGGCTTGGACTGAAGAAGTTCAAAACAATTTTTGAACGAAACGCGTATCCTCTTTCCTTTTACTTCTTATGTGTGTTTTTTACAAAGTTTTTTAATTACTTTATCGTTTAACACCAGTATTTTGAGTGTTTTTTCAGTCAAAATGGGAAATAGTTATCTATCATTTATATGGTTCCATCGCCAAAATTTAATGCAGGCATATTATTGATAAGTAGCAGTTATTTAAATTATTATTAACTATAACGGGTTTTAATCAACGTTAACTACCATGTACAAAATGCGAGAATTTCAATTTTCTGAAATTTGGCGGAATTCCTCTAACTTAAATCAGTTTACTTAATTTCGTGAAAATTCTATAGATCGTTTAAAATCGCCTTAATAACTGCATTATCTATACTATTAAAATCTGTGCGCGTCTGTCTGTCTGTGTGTAGCATCATCTCCTCATAAACGGCTGGGAGTTGAGTTTCGAACGAAGTATCCACGAATTCGGAAAATTTCGAGAAAGAACCTCCGCTAATTTAAATTTCGAAATTCGAATTATTTTAAGAGATATTGATAAAAATCTCCGTCAAAAGCGCTAATTTTTGCTCTTCGCAATTCCGCGATTGTAACCCCTGGAGTGAAAATGTGAGAAAAAAGCATCGAGGTTGCCATGTTTGGCTATTTTATTAAATTATTTAGACTCCCGCAGTAAAAATAAAAGAATAATGATTTTTTTCTATTTAGATTATTTACAAAGTTATTTTTTAATTAAAGTATTACGTGCATGTGTGTGAAATCAGAGCAGGAATTCAATGTTTTTTGTGTGTAAAAGAATAAGGGAATGGGAGATTTCCGAGACTAATATGTATATTTTTTAGTTTGGCGAAAAAAATGGCTGATTTGGTGATTTTGAGAAAGTAGTAGATTCTACCGATTTGCACAGTATTGGGCTTGGCCCAATTTACTGCGAGCAGACCGAAATAGGTTTAGGTTTGTGTGTGTAGGTTTTATTAAAATACGGCGTTAAACCTTAATTTTCCATGCAGAAATAGTGCAATTATTAAGGCGATTTTAAGCGATCGATCTTCGGAATTTTCCCCAAATTAAGTAAATTGATTTACCTTGGGGGAATGCCGCCAAATTTCAAAAGAAATGAAATTCTCGCATTCTGTAAATTGGAATAAATAAAACACGTTATAGTTGATAATTTAAAATACTGCTATGCTACTTTTCAAATAGATGCCTGCATTAATTTTTGGCGATGGAACCATACACAAATAACTATTTCCCATTTTGATTGCTGTTAAATCAGTGCTTAGAATCATTCTCTGAAAAAAAAAAAAAAAAAGAAAGAAAGAAAAATCTCGCAAAATGGCGTATGCTGATTCCTTCTTTAGTACCTTTCTTAGAAAAGTTGGCGATAAATATTCAAATGTAGTGTAACTCCGTGTTTAATAGCGTGTGTTTTTTGCGTTTGTACTGCTAATTCTATGGCACGATTGAGATGAGCCAATGTCACGAGCGGATGGATAGATAATTTTTTAAATCCCGCCAAGCAGGGTATAACAAAACAGGAATTCTGTATAAATACGATTTTTTTTTTTTTTTTTTTGAGATGAACGAGAATGTTTTTAAGCCTGGTAAATATAGCTGGTATTGCCTATTATAAATAATTGCATTTACTGTGAAGTTAAATTTAGGATTCATTTTGGCTATTTGCCATCGACTATCGGCATTAATTACGCCAATATGGCAGTTCTAGCTAGCATAAATAAATTTCATTTCATGTTCTATTTTTAATATTGCTACAGTTTCCGTAGTTACGGAAACCGTTGTTGCCACTTAAGCTATTAAATTTAACATTTAAGTAAAAAGCACTCATTTTTGCAGATCTTAACTCAAAAAAGGAAAACGTATTGGATATGAAACAATCAGAACATTACCACAATCACCATGTCAATAACGCGAACCTGTAACTTTGGTTATTTTTAACTAAATTCATTTTCAAGATCTTTAAGAAATCCAGTATACTATGTCAAAGCCTCATATCTTAATACCGATTAGTTTGCAAGAAAATTGATTAATCAGTATAAACTGAGGCAATGAACCTTTGTAAGCGTTTTTCTTGAAACGAGGAAAATGCAGATTGATGTTTTTGGTCTAGAAGTGGCGATAGGGAGAACTACTTAATTCAGTAACGTTAATGGGGAATGATAATTGAATATGCGCATTCAAAAAGACCCAAAAATCAAGAGAGTGTGAAAAGTCAGGAATATGAAATGAAAATAAAAAGTAAATCGAATAATACGAGATATAAATAATAATACGAGAATGACATTGCAATCATGTGTACAACAAAGCTCCCAATTGCTTATAATATTCCCCTAGCAATGACTTAGTCCGACCAGTGGCCGAGCGCATAGCGCTCTGAACTGGGAGGCGGATGGTTTCTGGTTCAAAACAAGTCGCGTGCGCTGACCTAACCGTTCAGAGTTTTCCTGTATTCCGTTCGGGAAATAAAACTGTACTCGCAACATGCATATTGCATATGTTAGGAAACATATATGGCTGGTTTCCTCCAAAACGTAGCGTAAATACGGGTTAGGACCCTTTAGAAAGACCCCCATGGAGGACACCCCCACCCCTTGACCTAGATACCATGTGTGGAGACTAAATAAAGAGTTCAATTTAACGCCTAGCGGCGTGTGCAATTTATAGAAGCAGTTCCACGATACCGAATCTGCCGACAAAAAGTCTGGGCAAGGTCATCCAAGAGAAGTTGCTTCTTTTTTGATCGCCAGTGACACTGACATACTTTTTGTGCCATATCATGTTGCAGTCATCTCAGATTTACACTCATGACGTCAACGTTTCATCACGATTTAAATAATTTTTCACTTTTTTAGATTCCACATCACTGGGTTTAATTCGAATTATATGTGTAACGAAAGTATTCGTTTCCTACCGTGCGGAGAACGGGTACTCAGCTAGTCTTCTATACTATTAAAATCTGTGCGCGTCTGTCTGTCTGTGTGTAGCATCATCTCCTCCGAAACCGCTGGGAGTTGAGTTTCAATCGAGGTGTCTACTTATTCGAAAAATTCCGAGGAAGGTCTTCCGCTAATTTAAATTTCGAAATTCGAATTAGTTTAGGAGATATTGATAAAAAAAACCCGTCAAAAACATTAATTTTTGCTCTCCGCAACTCCGCGATTGTAACCCCTGTAGTGAAAATGTGAGAAATAAGCATCGAGGTTGCCATGTTTGGCGAATTTATTAAATGATTTACACTCTTGAATTAAAAAAAAAAGGAATAATACTTTTTTTTCTGTTTCGAATCTTTGCTAGGTTATTTTTTAATTAAAATATCGCCTGCGTGGGAAATCAGAGCAGGAATTCAATATTTTTTATACGCAAAAGAAAAAGGATTTGTAAATTTCAGAGATTAAAGTGTATAACCTTATAATTTGGCGGAAAAAAATGGCTTATATGGCGTTTTTTAAAAAGTGGATTCGAGTGGTTTGCACAATTTTAGGCTTGGCGCAATTTACTGAGAGCGTAAAGAAATAGTATTTTTAAAAACAAGTGTAGGTTTTTCTAGAATTTAGCCTGAAATTTTAATTTTCTGTTCAGAAATAATGCAGTTATTAAGGCGATTTTAAATGATTTTCATCAAGTTAAATAAATTGATTTAAGTAAGGGAAACACCGTCAAATTTCAGAAAATTAAACTTTTTCATTTGTATTGCTAATTCTATGCCCCGATTGATATGAGTTGGTGTTACGAGCGTATGAATAGACAATATTTTTTAATCCCGCCAAACAAGGTTTAATAAAATAGGAAGTCTTTATAAATACGAATGCTGTTTGAGATGAATGAGAATATTTTTTAAACCCAGTATGACTAGCTGATAATGCCTTTAAATTATTGCAGTAGCCGTAATGCGAAATGATAATCTATTATTCACATGCGCAAAGCACCAAAATTTCGAAGTTATGAAAAGTCAGGAATATGAAATGAAAATCCTAAATAAATCACCAGAGACTATAGGATAAGCATCGTGTACGAGAATGATACTGCAATCATGTACATAACAAAGGCGCTTGCAAGGAATACAAAATATAATATGAAATTAATTGCTCTTTCTTCCCATGGCGTTTGTGAAATCTTTCCGAATAACGGGATGCGATGTGCTTAGAATATTTCATATAAATGACTTATATGTTAAAGTTCTATTTATTTTTTCATATATATTCCAGTTACTCCAGTTACAAGACCAAGAGCTCTAGAAACGACTTCAGATTTTGTTTAATATTGAATTTGACACTATGCAATTAATCTATGTTAAACATAAAATATGAAATTAGTTATTTATTTAGTGTGAATTGGCAGTGAGATCAGCATTAGTTTTATGTAACACGTGTGCTACAGTATTAAGAGTTCAGTAAGGGTAATAAGCTTTTCCACTTAAGTTACGTCACAAATGTTTTCATTTACGAAAGCGACAAGATCTTCACGGAAACAGGGTGCATTTTGGTTTCTGGACGTACAATGTGCATCGATTGTTTCGAGTAGGTTTTTTAAATTTAGGTAAAATTTAATAAGGTTTAAAACTAATTTTTCAACTTCAGAGTCATCTGCAACATAACTGTGCTGATGCATTGTCCACGCTTTACGAAATGCAAGATAAGATAAAATAGTATTCAACATCATGTAATGTTATTCATATGGTATGTATGAATGCTATAAATAAAATCTAAAAAAAGAGAATTATATGATGTAGAAATAAGGCATTTTTCGAAAGAGAAAAGTTTCGTCTGCATACCGTAAACTTCTTACTTTTCTGATCGCCAGTGACAATGGTGTAGTTTTTGTGTCATCATATTGCAATCGTCTCAAATTTCCACTCATGGAGTCAGCTTTTCGTCAGAATTCCAGTAATTTTTCACTATTAGAGATTCCTATCACTGGGTTTAATTCGAATTATATGTGTGTAAGGAAAATATTCGTCTCCTACCGTGCGGAGAACGGGTAAGCAGCTAGTCTATACTATTAAAATCTGTGCGCGTCTGTCTGTCTGTGTGTGTGTGTGTGTGTGTGTGTGTGTGTAGCATCATCTCCTCCTAAACGGCTGGGAGTTGAGTTTCGAAAGAGGTATCCACGAATTCGGAAAATTTCGAGAAAGAACCTCCGCTAATTTAAATTTCGAAATTCGAATTAGTTTAGGAGATATTGAAAAAAAAAAACCCCATCAAAAACGCTAATTTTTGCTCTCCGCAATTCCGTGATTGTAACCCCTGTAGTCAAAAAAGTGAGAAATAAGCATCGAGGTTGCCATGTTTGGCTATTTTATTAAATTATTTAGACTCCTGCAGTAAAAATAAAAGAATAATGTTTTTTTTTTTGTTTAGATTATTTACAAAGTTATTTTTTAATTAAAATATTGCGTTCATGTTAAATCAGAGCTGGAATTCAATGTGTTTTATGTGTAAAAGAATAAGGGATTGAGAGATTTCCGAGACTAATATGTATATTTTTTAGTTTGGCCGAAAAAAAAATGGCTCATTTGGCGATTTTGAGAAAGTAGTAGGTTCTACCGATTTGTACAGTTTTGGGTTTGGCGCAAATTACGGAGAGCGTAACGAAATAGTATTTTTAATAACAAGTGTAAGTTTTACGGCGCTATACTTCGATTTTTCATACAGAAATAATGCAGTTATTAAGGCGATTTTAAACGATCTATAGAATTTTCACGAAATTAAGTAAACTGATTTAAGTTAGAGGAATTCCGCCAAATTTCAGAAAATTGAAATTCTCGCATTTTGTACATGGTAGTTAAAGGTAATTAAAACCCGTTATAGTTAATAATAATTTAAATAACTGCTACTTATCAATAATATGCCTGCATTAAATTTTGGCGATGGAACCATATAAATGATAGATAACTATTTCCCATTTTGATTGCTGTTAAATCAATGCTTCGAATGATTCTCTGAAAACAAAAAAATCTCGCAAAATGGTGTATGTTGGCATTTGGCGATCGAAGTACTGTGTAATAAATAATTGATTCTTATTTGTTAAAGCAGCGCTACGAAAGTTTCTTTTACTAAAAGCTGTTAGAAAGGCGTAATTAATACTGTCTAATATATTTTTTGTTTTGCGAATTGAAATGTATGTTGATTCCTACTTTAGTACATTTCTTAGCAAAGTTGTCGAAAAATACTCAAATGTAGTGCAGCTCTGTACGTATTATTAATTCCATTCCACAATTGAGATGAGCCGATGCCACTAGCGTATGCATAGATATATTTTTTTTAAATTCCGCCAAACAAAGTATTGCGTATTGCCTTTAGTGTCAAGTTTATTTTGTGGTTTGAGCTATTGGCCATCGTGACTGGCGGCGTTAATTTCGCCAATATGGCAGTTCTAGCAAAGTAAACATGAATAACTCATTTCATGTTCTTTTTATAACATTGCTATAATTTCCGTAGCAACGGAATCCATTGTTGCCACTTAAGTTGTGACAATTAAGTGAAACCACTCATTTCTACAGCTTTTAAGACTCGAAAAAGTGAAAACGCCTTAAACGTGAAACAAATAGAACTAACTGTAACAGACTTGCACTTTAAAAATAATCGAAGTTTTCATGCAATTCTACATATCTTTATTTTATTTCCTTCGCGTGTGGATGTCATTTTTTACGTCATTTTTGCTGTTTTGCTGGCAGATTATCCGGAGCAGCACATAACCTCTAATGTATTTGCTCCTCCGGACATAAGCAAGAGTGTATGTCCGGCGGGTATTTGTGTAACCCCACTGTGTTAATCAGAATTTTCTGGTGTCAGATTTTTTAGACCATTTTTTTTTTTACCGTGGAGATTCCGATCCTGAAGTATTGATCACTGATACATGAGAAAAAAAGATGAATTATATGCAAGCAGGAGTAGCCAAAAATATTTCATGGGAATGTTACGGGAGTGAAGAATATACATTTTGTATGGCAAGAAACTCCGCATGGGGGGTTGTGACCCCCTATCTCCTCCTTGGCTACGCCACTGTACGCAAGCATCAGTTGTCACGTCATGAAAAACCGCCGTAGGTGGCAAACTCCGAAGTTGGTCTGAGAGTTATACAAAATTAAAAATTTTACTTTTAGTAAATTTTACTTTTGATACAGTTCGAATATTTGGTTTTAATACATTTAGGCCACCAAGGTACGATGAAATATTACTAAATACGGCAACCCAGAATTTTCTTAACAATTGAATTTGACACTACGCAACTACAGTAGATTCCCTATAACACGGTAGATACGTTCCGTGTTATAGGAATCCGTGTTGTACGGGTCTTGCGCTATACTCCACCTGGAGTGCGGACTGCGCGGTATAATCACGGCAAAACTTATTCGCGCTCCGTAAAAATGCAGTGATGTTTGGTGTTGCCATTCAAAAGGAATGCTAATTACAGGAGCTAAGGCCCCTTAATATCAGAACATATATCTCATTTCATCGTGCTGTACGAGTCTCTTTTAACGTGTTACACGAAAACTATCGTAATGTTTTCGTTGTGTTCTAAGAATTCGTGTTGTAGACCATTTTTTTACCGCGGAGATTCCGATCCTGAAGTAAATTGATTAAGCAGGAGTAGCCAGAAATTTTTCATGGGAATGTTACGACTACTGCAACTCACATATATGTACACGTGTGTGCGATAAGGGAGTGAAGAAATACATTTAGTATGGCAAAAAACTGCGCTTGGGGGGTTGTGACCCCCTATCCCCTCCTTGGCTAAGCCACTGTACGCAAACATAAGTTGTCACGTCATGGAAAACCGTCATAGATGGCAAACTCCGAAGTTGTTCTGAGGGTTATACAAAATTAAAAAATTTTCTTTTAGTAAATTTTACTTTTGATACAGTTCGGATATTTGGTTTTAATACATTTCGGCCACCAAGGTGAGATGAAATATTCCTAATACGGCAACCCAGAATTTCCTTAACTATTGAATTTGACACTATGCAACTACAGTAGATTCCCTAACACGGTTGATACGTTCTGTGTTATAGGAATCCGTGTTGTACGGGTCCTGCGCTATACTCCACCTGGAGTGCGAACTGCGCAGTATAATCGCGGCAAAACTTATTCGCGCTCCATAAAAATGCAATGATGTTTGGTGTTGCCATTCAAAAGGAATGTTAATTACAGGAACTAAGGCGTCATTATATCAGAACATATGTCTCATTTCACCGTGCTGTACGAGTCCTGCGCTATACTCCACCTGGAGTGTGGACTGCGCGGTATAATCGCGGCAAAACTTATTTGCGCTCCGTAAAAATGCAATGATGTTTGTTGTTGCCATTCAAAAGGAATGTTAATTACAGGAGCTAAGGCGTCATAATATCAGAACATAGTCTCATTTTACCGTGCTGCACGAGTCTCTTTTAACGTGTTACACGAAAAACAATCGTAATGTTTTCGTCGTGTTCTAAGAATTCGTGTTGTAGACCCATGTTATAAAGGGGTCAACTGTAATCTGTAACAAATGAAAAATGAAATCAGTTATTTATTTAGGGCGAATTGACAGTGAGATAAACGTCAGTTTTTTGTAACAAGTGTGATACTGCATTAAGAGTTCAATAAGGGTAATAAGCTTTTTCTCAGAAGTTACATCAAGAACGTTTTCATTTACAAAAGCGACATGATTTTCACCGGAGCAGGGTACATTTTTGTCTTTTAAACGTAAATGATGCATTCATTGTTTCATGTAGGATTTTTAATTTAGGTAAAATTTAATAAAGTCCTGTGTAACATAACTGCGCTAATGCATTGTCCACGCTTTGAAAAATGCAAGATAAAATTGCATCAACATCATGTAATGTTATTTATGTGGTATATACTATATATATATTAATGCTATAAATTAAACCTCACAAAGAAAATTATATGATGTAGAAATCAGGCATTTTTCGACAGAGAAAAGTTTTGTCTGCATACCATAAAGTTCTTTCTTTTTTGATCACCAGTCACATTGACGTAGTTTTTGTGTCCTGTTGCAATAGTCTAAAATTTGCACTCATGACGTCAACTTTTAGTCTTCACGTTTTGAGATTCCGCATTATTAGGTTTAATTCGAATTATATATGTGTAAGGAAAATATGCGTTTCCCACCGTGCGGAGAACGGGTACGCAGCTAGTTTCTATATGAAAAATCGAAGTATAGCGCCGTAAAACTTATACTTGTTATTAAAAATACTATTTCGTTACGCTCTCAGTAATTTGCGCCAAGCCCAAAACTGTACAAATCGGTAGAACCTACTACTTTCTCAAAATCGCCAAATGAGCCATTTTTTTCCCCGGCCAAACTAAAAAATATACATATTAGTCTAGGAAATCTATCAATCCCTTATTCTTTTACACATAAAACACATTGAATTCCAGCTCTGATTTAACATGAACACAATATTTTAATTAAAAAATAACTTTCTAAATAATCTAAACAGAAAAAAAAATCATTATTATTTTATTTTTACTGCAGGAGTCTAAATAATTTAATAAAATTGCCAAACATGGCAACCTCGATGCTTATTTCTCACTTTTTTGACTACAGGGGTTACAATCACGGAATTGCGGAGAGCAAAAATTAGCGTTTTTGATGGGGTTTTTTATCAATATCTCCTAAACTAAATCGAATTTCGATATTTAAATTAGCGGAGGTTCTTTCTCGAAATTTTCCGATTTCGTGGATACCTCGTTCGAAACTCAACTCCCAGCCGTTTAGGAGGAGATGATGTTACAGACACACAGACAGACGCGCACAGATTTTAATAGTATAGATAGACTAGCGGGGTACCCGTTCTCCGCACGGTGGGAAAAGAACATTTTCCTGACACATATAATTAGAATTAAACCCATTGATGGGAATCTATAAAAGTAAAAAATTATTTAAATCGTGATGAAACGTTGACGCCATGAGTGCAAATCGGAGATGACTGCAACAGGATTGCACAAAAACTACGTCAGTGTCACTGGCGATCAAAAAAGAAGCAGCTTCTCTCGGATGACCTTGCCCATGCTTTTTCTCGATGGATCCGGTATCGTAGAACTGCTTCTATAAGTTGCACACAACGCTGGGCGTTCAATTAAACTCTCTACAAATCTGGAGACTATCCTGCTTCTAGTCTCAACGCATGGGATCTAGGTCAAGCGGTGGGTGTGTCCTCCGAGGGTGTCTTTCTAAGGGGTCTTAACCGGTATTTATGCGACGTTTTGGAGGAAACCAGCCATATGTTTCCTAACATATGCATGTTGCGAGTACTGTTTTATTTTCCGAACTGAATACAAGTTAGTCAAGATTTAAGGTTCTCGTGTTGTGTTTTATACTTATCTTTTAGACAGTACAAGGTAAAAAGTTACAAATTTCACAAAATTTATTGAAGCATGTACTATGGAAACATTAATCTACTACATAGAAATAAAATGTTCTGATTAAAATCATAAACTTAAGTGTGATAGGTAAATTGTGTTACATGAGAATTCAAAAGTACCAATTTTTTATAAAATGAACTTAGCTAAAAAAAGTCAGTTTCCATAATTTTATAACTTAATCGATTTTTCAGGTTTTTCAAAAATAAAGTTAAGTGAGATAAAGAAACTTAGTATTTTTAAATAAAGATTTTTTAGGTGTTCTTTAATGTAAAAATCTTACCACATTTTACTTGAAGTAACAGAATATTTTAAATCAGACACTATGTTTTTAAAACATCAGAGTATTAACTTAGCATATTTTGATAATTTTTATTAAGTAACGGGCTTGAATATTTTTATGAGAAATATCAACTAAGTGCACATGTTACAAATTTTACTGATTGAGATGGTTATGCTTACAAATTTTAAATAAATATGCTCTTACTTTTATACAAGTTACTTGTTCAAACTAAGTATACTTTTGATTTGTATACGTTTATGAGTTCTCATAAGTTATGAAATTATTTCTCGAAAGGAACTTAGCTATTAGAACTTTGTAAATTTCGTAGAAGTAGTATGCTTAACATGTTTTTGATAAAATGGATTTAAATTTGGTACAGAAATAATCAGTAATTTTAGCATAGATGTATAAACTTATCTTTATGTAAAACTTAACTAATTAAAAGTAATATAATTTATGTCTGTACAAAGTGAGGGACTTAGACTATTTTTCAGAATTATCAAGTAAAGGATTTTACAAAATACTTAGTAAACTGCATTAATAGATTGTAAGTTGTAATTTTTTTTTTTAGAAGTTTTGCACATTGGTATATTTAATGTTCGGATAAGTCGTTGAATATGTTCTTGAAATAAACTAACAGTACCTTGAAAATTTTTGTAGAAGTGACGAACTTTGATATTTTTAGAATGTTACGAACTTGATACATTTTTTCTGAAGTGCTAGATGTGTGAAATTGTCTTTTTAGAAACATTGAATTATTCAACTTAGTGCCTTTCAGTTACTCTTTCAAGATAACAGACTTAGAATTTTTTACAAATAGCAAGCTAGTAACTTGCAAAACATGCTTCTTGCAAATAGTTTTAAATATCGGTCTTAAAAATCGCAGTGTCTACTTAATTTGTTATATTTTAATTTGTTTATTTCTGTTTAGTAGTTACAACTTTGATAATTTGATTTCCGAAATTTAAGTCAGCTTAGCAGGTTCCTCGGAATTTTTCGAATCTGTGGGCACCTTAGTCGAAACTCAAATCCCCACGGTTTAGGAGGAGATAGGCCAACAAGCTTTGACAGCACCAGCGGCCTTTACTTTTTTTTAGAATAGAGAGAAATAAAAAATAAATAAATCTATTATATAAATGTGAAAGTTTGTCTGTTTGTTTGTTTGTTTGTTCGTCCGGGAACTCCTCCCACACGGTTAGACCGATCGGCTTGAAATTTTGCACACACACGTAAAACGACATAGAATAGATCGTAGGCTACTTTAAAATTCTGGAAATCCACCCGTTCCCTAATTTTTAACGAGTTTTCTCAATTTTCAGGGTAGAAAGCTGCTCAAATGTCCGATTTCAGCATATTCGTGAGGATGCGGAGAGACGGTTAGTCGCAGACCTACCGAAATTTGCATACGGCTTCACTAGGACAGATCCTAACACGCCCCGAATCGATTTTTTCAAAATTCGAATTACAAAATGCTTTATGTTTTGTCCGATTTTTCTCGCTTAATACGTAATAACGCCGGTAATTACACTCGCAAGAAAACGAAATTTACATTATCCGGTAGAGGAGAAATTGTTTTTTTTAAAAACTGTTTGTTCGGACCGTGCAACATAATTTGCAGATTTTTGAGAATTTTTCAAATTAAATTAAATTTGACGCTGACTTTCGTAAAATATTTTTAAAATGCTGCATCTTGAATTCCATCCGTCATAACTTTTTTATATTTTGTCAAATGACGGAGCATACACTTCGCCCTCTTTTAAAAGAGAAACCAGAGGAAAATATAAATTAGGAGATTTTTTACGAATTTTTAAGTAAAGAAGGATTTTCATTTCAATAGCAGCTGCTTAAAAATTTCGGTATGATATCTTGCGATTTGGTTGCCTTGGAGACAGTAGGAATGATTAAAATTGCCAGTTAAAAAAATAAATAAAATTACTTTAAAATAACTGAGTTTTCGCATGTGAAATGTGCCTCATTTTGATGTTACGAGTTTAAAACCCCTTTCCAAATTCAATCAGAATAACGGACTCACAAGCAAAACATACACCACGCATGAAATAATTCTATATTTTATTTTACGTTGCCAGAAAAAGAATTGAATGCTGTTTTTTCACCAGTGAATTATCCAGCATTATTTTCAATTGAGATTTTAAACGGGACACGTTTTCGAATCGCAGGAAATATATTGCGGTGTTAAACAGGACCTGATTATGACCAAAAGGGGGACCCGGGCATTGATGAATTTGGGGGCCCCAAATCTATGAAATTTGTTTTGTTTTTCATAAAATTTTGTTATAAAAAAAAGAACAACAGCCGGGGGCCCTGGGCAAAGTCCCGATTTGCCCGTGCGATAATAGGGCCCTGGTGCTAAATACGCCAATCTGACAAGAATTATGCGTAAAAATTTATGGAGAGCAGATTTAGTGGCAACCATACAGTGAAATGATTATCGTTTATGCTAATACGTAAATTGCAAAGAAATCACCATAGAGTAAAAGACTACAGTCGTGGCAAATATCTAAACTGTTTCTTTAAACTAAGTATTAAAGGTTGCAAAACGAAAATATATTGCACTAGCTGAAGTACCCGTTCTTCGCACGGGAATGAATGGACTCTTTGATATTAATATTTGTTGTGATTACTATTTATTGTAATAAAGAGATATAGCAAAATGGATATTGCGTTATATTGTGTTCAATAATCATGCATACTGAATTTCAAGGCAATCGTTTTTACGGTGCAGAAGGCGATGCGGCGTAGCACAATCTAGTGGCGAGTTTTAGCAAAACGGATACGGCAAAAATATTCTTCGCATTCAGATATCGATGTATACGAATTTTCATGACGATCGGCTGAATAGTCTTGAAGTTCATGTGTTGACGCGACATCTAGTGTCAAGTTATAGGAAAATGGATCGTGCCAAACTCTTCCCCGTGTTCAAATATCTATGTATACCTATTTTCATAGCGATCATTCGCACAGTCAAGAAGTGATACACTGCAGGGCCATCTAGTGGTTAATTAAAGTAATGATTTGCTACAGCGCCGTCATGTGGCGAGTTATAGCAAAATGGATAACGCCAAAATATTCTCATTGTTCAAATAGCTATGTATACTGATTTTCATAGCCACCGTTTGAATGGTCAAAAATTTGGCCTGCTGCAGCGTCATCTAGTGGCGAGTTAAAATAATAATGCATTGCAGTGCCATCTAGTGGTGAGTAACATCAAAAGTAACGCAGTTAGAATATATTCTTCGTTCTCAAATGTGTAAGTATAAAAAATTTTATGCCGATCTGTCGAACGGTATAGAAGTTGATGCTTTTCAGCGCCATTTAGCGGCAAGTTACAGCAAAATAGATAATGAAAAATATTCTCCGTGTTCTAATATTCGCGTGTACCAAATTTCATCGAAATCGGTTGGACGATATTCGCATAGCAAACGGCTAAACGGAATAGAATTCGACGTTCTGCTGCGCCACCTGGTGGCAAGTTAGAGGAAAACGGATAGCATAAAAAGCTTCTCCATGATAAAAGACTTAGGTGAACCAAATTTCATGGTGCAACGGTGCTCAACGGTGCTGGAGTTTTTCAACCTCATACACTCATACCAACATTCATTTTTATCTATAACCAGTGTCATTATATATCCCAGTCTCAAATAAAATCCAGTTTCAAATCTAAGCCTCGCCAAAGTGCCAACATACGCCATTTTGCAAGCGTTTTTTCAGGAAATCATTCGAAGCATTGACTTAGCAGCAATAATATATGGGAAATGGTTCGACCGCGAAAATGTAAAGCAAGCCTTTATTTGAAAAGTTGAATCCCTTAATACAGCCGAATTTTTTAAAATTATCAACTATAACGTGTTTTATTCATCATTACTCCGATGTACTAAATGAGAAGATTTCAATTTTCTGAAATTTGGCGGAATTCCCCCAACTTAAATCAATGTACTCATTTGGCGAGAATTCTGGAGATAGATCAATTGAAATCCCTTAATAACTGCATTATTTCTTCACGGATCATTAAAATTTAACGCTGTATTCTAATAAAACCTTTGCACTTGTTTTCAAAAATCTATTTCCTTAAGCTCTCAATAAATTGCGCCAAGCCGAAATCTGTGCAAACCGCTAGAACTCACTTTCACAAAATCGGCATTTGAGCCATTTTATTTTTTCTCCAAACTAAAATAATTTACCTATTAGCCTCGGAAATCTTCAATTCTTATTGTTTTGCGTATAAAACATTTCATTCCTGCTCCGATTTCCCATGCACACGATATTATAATTAAAAAAAAATAACCTTACTAATATAAACTAACAAAAACAAAAATCCTTATTATTCTTTTATTTTTACTTTGAGAATTTAAAACATTTTATTCGGCAAAATCGCCACACATGGCAACCACGATCCTTATTTCACACTTTTTTCACTACAGGGGTTACAATTACGGAAAGCTTTTTTGCGTGGAGAACATAAAAAATCTCTTAAATTCCGGGAACGGGTGGACTTTCAAAGTTTTAAAGTGGACTACGATTTATTCTATTATTTTACATATCTGTGCTAAATTTCAGGCCGATAGGTTAATTTTTGTGGATTTGTATACGAACGACATTTTATTCGGCAAAATCGCCACACATGGCAACCACGATCCTTATTTCACACTTTTTTCACTACAGGGGTTACAATTACGGAAAGATTTTTGCGTGAAGAGCATAAAAAATCTCTTAAATTCCGGGAACGGGTGGACTTTCCAAGTTTTAAAGTGGACTATGTGTTATTCTATATTATTTTACATATCTGTACTAAATTTCAGGCCGATAGGTTCATTTTTGTGGATTTGTATACGAATCAAATCCACAAACAAACAAACAGAATTTCATTTTTATTTATAAAATTGGTATCAGTAAAAGATAATATAAGTAATAGTAAGTAGACATGCTAAGGCAATATTGATCAAAGCACAATATACCACATTAATAAATATTTCGTGAAACTAAGTTTTCTATTCATTTTTCAACAGCCGTATTACATCACAGCTAACTAAACATTAAGAAATTCTACGTCGCGTTAATATATCCCTCGGAAGTTTCAACAGAAAAGACTGTAACAGAACTTTCTTTTTCCTTGCAGATTCTGTTTTGTATCAAGTAGTTATGATCACATTTTAGGAAAATGTTCTCTTCTTGCCTTGCGAAGAGCGGGTACACAACTATTTAATTATAAAATAAAACGGTTCTCCCCATCATGTATGTATCTAAGGTATTAATGGCATAACTTAAATCTAAAAAAGAGTATGATGTAGAAATGAGACATTTTGAAAATTAGGAATTTTTATTGCAAACCGTCACGCTTTCCTTTTCCAATCGCGAATGACACCGACATAGTTTTTTGCATCATAATATTAACAATGGTCTCAGGTCAGTACTTATATTAACTTTCCACTAATGAGTAACTTTACGCCAAGAGTCAAATCATTTTGTTTATTTTTAGATTCCAAATCACTGGAATAGATTCGAACTATACATGTAAGAAAAAGTTTCGTTCCTTACCGTGCGGAGAACGGGCACGCAGCTAGTAATACTATAAATCTGGAAAGAGCTTGTTGAGTGTGACGTCAGTATGAAATCTTTCTCATATGAAACAGCTAATTTTGTCACGCAAATGATTAACTTTAGTGACTCTCGTAAATGAAATTGTGCTGAAAATAGCGAAAAATCGCTTAAAGGTGAGGGAACGGGTGGATTTTCAGATTTTTAAAGTAGCGCAAATTGTTTTCTATATTTTTATACATAATTATGCAAAATTTCAAACGGATCGTACAAACGATTAAGAAGTTATTAGGCTTTTTGTGCTAATTTTGTAATCTTTTTGCAGTGATGGTGGAAAAAGTTATCTTGAAGTCAGGGATCAGCATCAGCATCTACATATTATTTTGAAACATGATTTTCTTTCGACAACCGAATTGAGAGAACGGCTGGGTGTAAAAATTCGATTGAGGTGTCTGAAGAAAGGTCTCGGCCCGTAGATGTACCATCAAAAGAGAAAATCAGAAAAAGTCGAACGGTTTAGGCGTGGCGGAACGGCAAAGGTGCAAATTTTCGCCATAGAAATATTATTGTGGTTTATTAAAGCAGACGATTGATGACGCAGACGATTGCCTTAGCTCCGTAAGGTTTGATTTATTTGGAAAAATATTTGTTAGAAATTACATCTGTTTGTAAATGTTGTGTGGCAAATGTGGCAACAGTGTGTAGTGATAATAAATGTGTTGTTCTAAATTCTGATTAGAATAAGAGCGATTTAAAAAAAAATGAAAACCGACTTCGAATTACTTCACCATAAATAAAAATTAATCGCATTCTAAATTAAAAGGCCTTGGCTAAATTTTCACGAAGTATAGCAGATATTGCCAAATTGAGTTTAGTCTTGGAGACTTATTTTTTGATGACAAACTTGGCGATAACTCGCCAAAACTGGTAATATTTCGCCATAGAAATAACATTGTGGTTTATTAAAACTCATTGTTGGCAGCTAAATACGCCTTCTTTATTTTGACGCTTTATCGCTTATCTGTTAATCTGGAACGTGTTTTTACTGTATCCACTAATTTAGAGAACGGCTAGGTGTAAGAGAATTTTTAAAGTGTCTAAAAAAATGCCTTAGCCTGTAGATGCGTGATCAAAAGAGAAAAAGTCGAACAGATCAAACATGGCGGAACGGCAAATGTGCAATTTTTCGCCATAGAAATAACATTGTGGTTTATTAAATACATCTGGAAATCATAAAAGCTTTCTTTATTTTGGCGCTTTATCGCTTATTTCCTTAATTTTTTCTAAATATTAATTCGAAACATGTTTTTCCGATATCCACTAAATTGAAAGAACAACTATGTGTAAAAATTTGTTGAGAGGTCTAAAAAAAAGGTCTTGGTCCGTAGATGTGTCATCTAAAGAGAAAAATTTTTAAAGTCGAAGGGAAAGTACATTTTGCTGTCATAAAAAGCCTTCTTTATTTTAGCGCTTAATCGCTTATTAGCACTAGGGTGCTATTTCGTTCACGCCCAGACTTTGTCTACTCGATTCTGTCGATATGATTTGTAGACAGGTTTTGTAGAGATGAACTGTCACGGTGGAAATCTTTTTAAATGTGTTTGCCACATAACGCGGAAGGGGGGGGGATACTATAGGATACCACCTTCAAGAACGGCCTACCTATTTGGTTTAAAGCCTGTTTTAGTTCCTGAAGTGTCCTACTGTCCTGCTGAATCCTAGCTCTAGGCTCAGGTCCAGCAAGCAGCGGTTTCCCTCATTTTTATTTTATTTTTTTACAGCACAATTTTTGGATTACAATTGGTAAAATACATCAGTGTTATACAATATAAAAGCAGTTAGTTTACAATGGTTTACAATTGCTCACAATATTGTTCTTAGTAACATTTGACTATAGATACATATACTTAACACGTTCTTTTTCTTTTTTACAATTTTGAAAGTTAAAAAAAGTAAATAAATATCTAAAAGTAAACAATAGGCTTGAGAATGATGAACTTTGAAAGTAATTTTGAAAAATTTAAACATAAATAAATGCAACTAATATTAAAAAATGTGCTTTAGAACGAAGGGTTTTTTTTTTTTTGAAAGCATAGATATACATATAATAATATACTGAAAAATAAATTTAGGCTTCGATATGAGAAGTGTATTTTTTTTTTTTTTAATCTAACGAAATAAGAGCAGCAACAAAAATTCTATGTCAGGAAATAATGATAATAAATTCATAATAAAAAAAATTGTTCTATTCAGAGTTTTTACGTGGTTTTTATCAACTGAAATGGAAGGGGGGGGGAGAATAAGTCTGACAAAGTTTGCGATTTTTGATAATTGATCTCCAAGTTTGCGGAAAAAAAACTTAAAAACCGAACCATGCCTGGCGATGGTTGTAAAATAGCTTTAGTAGGCAAATTTAATATAGATATTAATTCCAAAGATGTGCTTTATGCAACGAGAAAGACAAATATAGCACACTCATGGATTATGATGCGTATTCCGAACAGTATTTAAAATGGTGAAGTATAGTTGGAATATGCTTGGCGAAGATAGTAAAACAGTTTGTGGAACAAGGAAGAAAAATGCGGCACGGCCATGTATAATGATACACTTTTCAATTTAATGAAACAAGGAAGAAAAATAGGGACTGGCGCATGGATTATGATACGCTTTTAATATACAGCACTTTAGTGAGTATTTAAAATATGAAAGTGTTTCACATTCTTTTCAAACTTTTCTCCATACAAATACATTGTGGTTTGTTAACGACATTGACGGCAGTTATAAACTCCTTCTTTGGTTAGCGATTTTTCTTTTATTTCTTTAATTTTTCAGTTTTCTGTCTGATACTGGATCTTTACCATTGAGGGTAGCTTGAGAAAAGGCAAATAAAGCAGGGAGCGAGCGATCGCCATTTGGCGGTTAAATTTTTTTGTCTCTTGCAGAATTCCGAAATTTTTCACTATTTTCGCTTCATACTTTTGGCGTTTACCTTTCTGCACCCGTATTTTCTCATGGAATGTTGTATGTAGAGGTCTGCGCCGCCGCCGCCGAGCATTTGTACCACGCCGCCGTCGACGAGGTCTAGGCCGGTGCGCCGACAAAGAACGCCGATTGCATACCGCAGCGTACAAGCGGCTTCAAAACTTTTTTAAAAAATTCTCCCCAAACTTTCAACTGCTTATTTTTTTCTGGATACTTCTTAAAAAGGTATAAATCAACAGGCAATCAACAATCAATTATTGGTCAGTGTTCCCAATTGAGAACATCAAATTAAAAAATTTCTGAAAAATTAAATGTTATGATTATTCATTTGAAAAAAATAGCAGATAAAATTAAAAGTTGACTTGATTGTTGAAACGCAAGTTGCATTTCTATCCTTAGTGGTAAACTGGAAAAACAAAATCATAAAAATAGCCATTTTCATAAATTTGTACAGAGCTATCTTTATTCCCCCCTTCAAGCTTTATTTTAATTTAAAAAATAAATCTTCATTAATTCTTAATATTTCATTTATTATTTAAGCCATTGGTCCACAACCCCTGGGCCACGGACCGGTCGCTGTCTTCAGATCAAATAGTACCCGGTAGCCAAGGAACATTAAATTCTTTGGATTTTATTTACTTTGGTGTATTTCTCTCTTTTTTGCGACTTTGTCGTGTTTGTGTTGATTTATACCTTTGTAACAGAAGAAATATTGTAATTCTTTTAACATTTCTCTTTTATTTTTGCTGTTTATTAAAGATTTCAAGATCATCAATTAAAATTGCAGACATAAAATAGAGAATAAATGTTCTTACCTTAAAACTATTCCAGACAACAACTCTGCTGGTTTAAATGCTACATCACTTTATATCATTTTGTGTGCGTGTGTGTGTAACTGTATTTTATTTTGGAGGCATGTTTAAATACAATTAAATTAGAGTTATTAAATCAAACCAGTCTAAATTAGAAACATTGTACGCCCTCTCCCTCCCACCCTCAGCGGGCCGCAGTAAAATTATCAAAGGTTGACCGGTTCGTGGCGATAAAAAGGTTGGAGTGCACAGATTTAAACTACCCATCACTATATCATAGTTGCCAACCGTTCCGATTTGATCGGATCATTTTCCACCACTATTTATGAAAAATTGTATTTTTAATTAAAAATATGGACTTGATTTAAGATGCAACTGCAAACGAAAAATTAGTGATGGGCAGGGGTCGAAAGGGAGATGTGAAGTGATATGCAGGACCACTTCCGTTACCGTCTACCCTCTTTCGGATTTTGATTTCCAGAGTGCCGCTCACATAGGCGCACCCACGGAGGGGGCTATGGGGGCTAAAGCCCCCCGTAAACTTGAGAGTTGGTTGCGAAAAGCTTTAAAAATTGAAAATTCTCACTAATGAATCAAAATATTTTATTTTAAAAAATTGTCTTCAAATTATTCCTAATTTTTTTTTTTTTTTTTGTGTGTGTGTGTGGGGGGGATGTTGGTTTTTAAATAAATACTTGCAGTTATTATTATTATTATGCGCTTATTAGCACTAGGGTGCTATTTCGTTCACGCCCAGACTTGTCTACTCGATTCTGTCAATACGATTTGTAGACAGGTTTTGTAGAGATGATCTGTCTCTGTGGAGATCTTTTTAAATGTGTTTGCCACATAACCCGGAAAGCGTAGGGGGGGGGGGGGAGAATAAGTCTGACAAGGTTTGCGATTTTTGATAATTGATCGTCACGTTTGCTGCAAAAAAAAACTTAAAAACCGAACCATGCCTGGCGATGGTTGTAAAATAGCTTTAGTAGGCAAATTTAATATAGATATTAATTCCAAAGATCTGTTTTATGCAACGAGAAAGACAAATCACTCATGGATTATGATGCTCATTCCGAACAGTATTTAAAATGATGAAGTATAATTGGAATATGCTTGGCGAAGATTGTAAAACAGTTTTAGCAGCTATAGATTTCGATTCCAAAGAAATGTTTTGTGCAACAAGGAAGAAATTTTTTTTCTTCCTAAGTAAAGGCACGGCTATGAATAGCTATGAATATTGATACTCTTTTCAATTTAATGAAACAAGGAAAAAAAATAGGGACGGCGCATGGATTATGATACGCTTTTAATATACAGTATTTTAGTGAGTATTTAAAATATGAATGTGTTTCAGATTTTTTTGAAACTTTTCTCCATACAAATACATTGTGGTTTGTTAAGGACATTGATGGCAGTTATAAACTCCTTCTTTAGTTAGCGATTTATCTTTTATTTCTTTAATTTTTCAGTTTTCTGTCTGATACTGGATCTTTACCATCGAGGGTAGCTTGAGAAAAGGCAAATAAAGCAGGGAGCGCGCGATCGCCATTTGGCGGATTAGATTTTTTTGTCTCTTGCAGAATTCCGAAATTTTTCACTATTTTCGCTTCATACTTTTGGCGTTTACCTTTCTGCACCCGTATTTTCTCATGGAATGTTGTATGTCCCTCTTTCAATGGTTAGATCAAAGAATGCTGTGGCAGTCAAGATCATTTAAGAGAATTCACCTGGACGTTTCGTGGTCGATGACTTTACCCAAAATATCGTTTTCAACTAAATGCCCAATTAGAATTTGTAACTGTATTTGCTCATTCGTCATTTAATATCTACTCTTCTTTTTTTTACTTAATAAAGATAGTTAAAAACAAATTTTAAAGATTTCAATCATTTCATCGTCATTGTACAGTTGCTAAGAACTGGCGTGAAACCTTTTGTTTACTTTCTGTCACAAGTCATGTTCCGTCCGCTTCGCTCTTTGATTTTTCCTGTTAGTTTTGTTCAAGACCTTGGTGACATTCTTGATCGTTCCCATTTATTTTTTAATATTACATTCAATAAAGTGACCGTCGAATTCGACGGGTTCCAGCTAGTAATTATACAATAGGATGATACGCTTTAAAGAAAACCTTTCCATGAAGCGTAATGTATTGGAAATATTTTGAGCGCTCCTGTAGAAAAACTATAAATGCTACATATATCATTTTCAATAGGGTACATGGTAAGTGTTAAAAAATATCGGAAAAATATTACGCTCCGAAAAAACTCCTTTCGTTGATTCTCAAAAAGTTACAATTTTTTTTAAAAATTTGAATACAACCTCCGCACAAAAAATTTCACAGTTATTAAAACGTGCCCCATACACTAAAGAGATGACATACAAAATTTGAGAATTATATCCTTAAAAGTGTCAGAGATATGAAGATAAATATAATGCTGACTTAAACCACTTTTCAATGGCTCCGCCGAAGGAAAAAAATCACGTTGAATGATCGCATTTCGTACAGAAATTACGAAAGAAAATCTCTACTCTAGCAATAAGCGTTTACATTCAAAATCACATATAGCCCCCGATCATCTTTGTTTAAAGATATCCCTGAGACTTTCAATGATGAGAGGCTGAAATTCAGTGCATCACCTCATCAGTCTATGATGCACATTTTATTAATTGGAATTTTTTTTTTTTTTTTTTTTTTTTTGTACAGGGTTGTATTCAAATTTAAAAAATGTAACTTTTTGTAAATGAACGACACGAATTTTTTCTTAACGGAGCCTTATTTCCGACCATATTTGAAACATTTTTTCAATTTACATTGCCCACTTATCTCTGCACACGCAGAGGTGAGATGGAGCGGTTAAGGTGTACTCCCACGTTCGGTACATTTTTTTTTTCCCCTTTAAGCTACAATTTAGATTCTTTTATAATAATTTCCAAGTACATTGTAGAATATAGAAAGAAAATCATCCAGAAAATTACTTATTACTGTCAAACATTTTGATAAAAATGGGTTTTTATAATAAATTTTCACTAAAATTTATCAAAACGGCTAACGCTGTATACACACACACATGGTTGTACTGATTGAATCTTAATTTTTTTTTTTTTAACAGTGAGGTATATATCTCAGGACTTTTGTTAATTTTCTCCGGCTTTTTGAGAGTTTATTCAGAAATAGCATCCTTCCCAATCTTTATGAAGCTTGCAAGATCAATTCTTGTTACTTTCATGTTTATCAGACTCAACAGCCCAGAACATTTGATTTTGAAAAACTGTATCTGAAGTTGCTGTAAACAAATTAATTATAGTAAACTACGTTTCACACAAAAACTCCTGATTTGAAAAATTAATTAGCACAAAATGATATAGCAGCTCAGACAGTATACTATACAATTTAATAAGAATCCTTTAGTATAAAAAAAATATTTCAACCCCCTCCCCCCCTCCTCGTTTCATGTTAAATGATTTTCACTGTACGAAAACGAATGTTCATTATTATTTAGAAATATGGCAGAAAATTTAGAACTGTAAGCAAAAATATTAGCTATTGTTTCAAATTTCAGTATTGTGATAATCGATTTTTAAATATGTGAATATTTTTCCTCGAATGTATCTGATTGATGCTTTATATCCTCTGACATTTCTTTTGCTAAATATTTGAAACTGAATTTATTTGTATTACACAAATCAAGTAATTAGGGACTGCTAAGTTTAATTGGACATGTAAGACATGACATTTAAGAATGCTTTATTGCATTAAAATTTTCATTAAAATCGATAGGTGGTGCAGGACGAGAGTTCTCAAGGTCAGCACGTGTGGCTTCCTCATTGTCATAGCTGCCAACTCTTACCCTTTAATTTGATGTTTGAATAAATACGATTTTTTAGTGTACAGTTTAACTGCTTGAAATTTATTTTAGATAATCTTCCGAAAAAAGCGTAGAAGTTGGCAGCTATGAAAGCCACACATATCAACCTTGAGAGCTCGCATACCAGCGACTCCTGTTGATTTCAGCCCGTGCTTTCCAGTGTAATTATAGTTCCTAACGGTGTTCCCTACCTCAGTCTAAGTTTATACACAAAGTTCCGGGACACAATCTGTTTGCAAAATTTAATAATGAATTTGTTATGAAAAGAAATAATGCTTTAAAAGTTATCCTGTAACGTACGGGAAAAGGTACATCAAGACCATCTGCTGGAGCGACGTAAGATCACAAAAGGCTCTTTATTGTTCAATAATAACAGAATGGTGCAATACCTTAGAAATAGCTGCAAAACAAAATAAATAAGTAAAATAAAATAAAATAATCTGCACGTATTCCCAGGTGGTCTAGTCTCTGCAGCCTTTTAAACGCTCTTAACATGGTCGTCCATAATAGATCTATCTTGTGGGTATTTGCGCTTCCTATTTAGAAAGACAGAAGAGGTTGAAAAAAAATACGACTTTGTTCCGCGAATTGTAAATTTTATATAGGAATTTATATGGATGATATGACTCTGTTTCGTTTCGAAAAAAGTGCTTTCTAGGTGTTTACCAAAACACTTTCGACCTTTAGGGGGTTTTCTTACTCGCCTTAGAATAAATGGAATGCATCTCTAGGGAATTCCGTTCCCGCTGTTAGATGCTTTAAAATAAAAGATTTACAGTTCATTTCTGATAGTTTTTCGAATAGGTACTTGCTTTTGATCGATGATTTAGAGCATAAATATAGATATCTGTTCCTTGACATTTTATTGAAAAAAAATATTTTTATAATTATTAAATACACAATCTCAAAAAAGTGTTCGATTGCAAGTCAATTTTCATATATCAGTTTTATTATAAAGCGTTGTTCTTTATAGAAAGTAGATTATGTAGTATGTAATAAAAACTTCCAATATTTGTTTTTAGCTCCACGTATCTTTTGTGTGTGTGTGTTTTGAAAAATTATTCAGCAACACACAAAACTAATACAGGAAATTTTTCTCATACTAGAGCATTCTTTAACAAGGTGTTCATTATTGATAGTCTTTGTTAATAATACAGTCGAATCCCTTTTAACGAAGTCCATTGCAGCGAAAATCTTGCTATAGCGAAGACTTCGGTAATCCTCAAATCGAACTACAATATGGAGATACAATATTGGTATAGGGAAATTATGTTAGATCGAAATGATTTCTGTGGCCCCTTGGACTTCATTAAAACTGGATTCGACTGTATTATGTAAGGATAGACCAATAATATCAGTGCCAATACCTAATTTTTTTTTGTGTTACAGGTACGTTCCGATTTTAAAAGTAAGATTATTGTATTTGTTAAAAAAAAAAAAAAAAAAAAAAACACGAACGTACAAAGTATCTGTTCCCGTGATACATCGGTGAGTGTTATGGATTCTTTTCAACAAATAATAAGAAAAGCTACTTAGTTGTTTGTTCTACGATGAATCTGGGCTGGTTCATTCCAATATCTAAGTCAATCATATTTACAAAAGCAGTTTGTGGCTTTTAGCCAGTCACAAATTGCTTTTATAAACTTTGTGCATAACCTCTTTTCTCTTTTCTTTATCGGTGCGTGAGTGTGTGCCTTTGTTAAAAACAAATGTTAATTTTATGAAATAGGCTTCTGTTCAGTTTAAATCTTCGGTATTTAATTATGGCTGACAGATTCACCAACATTACGTACTGATATTTCTAGAGAGAGTCTTATAAAACTTTAACAGGTAAGTTCTCGAAACATGCTTTACTGAATTCCAATTGTTGCTTGTATGTTTTTAATAGAAATACTCTAATTAAAAGAGCGATTTTAGTAGAAAATAAGAGCAATAAATGCAAAAGAATAATTTTACCCATGCCGCAACTATAGTTTACGTCACATGGGGCAGACCTGAATTAGGGCGCTCTTTCTCATGAAACCATAACTAACTTTATTAAATGTTAATTCCCCTCCCCCCCTTAGCTCGACGACCGTGACACACATGTTCCTTTTTGTTGCAGCCCTGAATTTCTATATTTATTGCTCTTTTTAAAAAGCGTTTTTCACAGGGCACAATTTTTTATCTATGGACTCTGCAAAGCGTCATTCATTTGAACAAAAGAACAAGAGAGGCACTTGAGTCAAAAAAAGTTGCTAATAATAAATAAAACTGCCTGCGTAAATGTCATTAGAAAGTGAAAACAGTACAGGCATCGGCAGATTTAAAAACCCTAAAATATCGGTATCCGCTACTTTTATCGACATCAGGCATGTTAAGATTTGGTATCGGTCGATTCCCAGTATTATGAGTTTTCATACATTTAGGTAGAATTAACGGTAAGTACTTTGATTTTCAATTTGAAAAATTCTGTAAGGCTTTGTAAAAAAAATTTAGATTCTAATAACGTTTGACTTACAAGAGAAAAATAGCTGCGTTTAATTCAGAATTTTCGTGTTCTTATAATATTGTTCTTCAATCATTTTTCAATTTATAAATCTGCAGTGAAACAGAGATTTAATAACCACGGTGTCTTAATTTAAAGCAATGGATTATCATTATTATTATTATTTTTTTTTTTTTTTTTGGCGTGTGTGTGTGTGTGAGAGAGTAGGATGGGTTGGTGTTTTGCAGTTGAAGAATAATGGACTCTGAAATTTGAAACGTACGTGCTAAACTATTAACAATTTTGTTCTTGTTGTTGTTGTCTTAATATCAACATTTTAAAGTATTTACAATAAATAATTTTGAGCCATACTTGCTTTTAATATGCTGCCCAGTATTTGAACAAGCACAATACAAAGAAGCTGCCATTGGCATCTTACATCTTTTCCTGTGTGTCTTTGAGAGGAACACAGTTAACAGAGTTTAACTATTCTTCCCTCAAAGGTACGTGAAATAAATAAATAAAAGATGAAAAAATGTTTTCATAACCAATTCGTTTCTTTGGATCTTGTATTTTACTTTCTAAGATACGTATATTGACCCCCCTTCCCCTCTCTCCCAATTGCCTTTAACAGATTCATCTCACGGTAGATCCCTTATCTCTTGATTGTGCTTTTGTTTATTCTGTGATCAATGTGGATGGCACTTTCTTTTCAGTTCAGGATCCGTTGCTACGGAAACTAGATTAGTTGCAGAAGGCTTGAAAAGATGTTTGTTTGAAATAGGGTAGGTTATTCAGTAAGGACGATTAGGCTGGCTCATTAATAGGATGGTGCGAAAAACAATTTTTTTTGAAATTCGAAACGTCACCATGTGCAATAGTTGCGATTTTGGTAGTAAAATTAAACCCTGAAATTTGGATGAAATTGTTTAATATCTTAGGCCTCCTCAAGATCCACGAATTTGGGAAATTATAGGGGAAAATGCTTTAAAATCATCTGCTCTGTACATTAAAGAAAAAAATAATTATAAAATGTCACCAGCTTATTTATTTACACTTTTGAGGATATAAACATTTCTAAAAAGCTAACAGATGTAAAAATAATTCTTAGGCCTCCCCAAATCCCTTAAAGTTCGCCATTTTCACCCCAAAAATAGCCCGATACATTGGATAAACAAACTTGTCTACATCCACTTCATTATCAACATGAGCTTGATATTAACAAATATCACCCTCTCACTACTTTTTGTAAACATCGTCCTGATTTTCAGCTTGCATTCTTCTTTAAATTATTACAAGGGCGGAAGGGGGCGACCGCCAACCCCCCTTTCTGAGAAAAAAGAAATTAATGTAAAAGATTCTATTTTACTTCCATAAAATGGATGTATATGCCAATCTTCTAACTAACTGCCCCCACCGACAAACTTGCGTTAATCCGCCACTCTCTGGTCACAAGATCATAGCTTTCTTTTTTGACGGAAGATGGGATGAAACTCTTTCAATTACGAAAATGGATGATAGCTAGTGGCACAAGAGAAAAATATGGGAGGAGCATATTACACTAGTTGAAGAACCCGCTTCTGTCTATTTGGGACATTTTGTTCCGAAGAGCAAGAGTTCAAAGGACATTTTCGATGCTATCTTCAGCTTATTAAATGAGAAACTTTTTGATATATCAGAATTAGCCTTTATTGGAAGTGATGGGAAAGTGACTGATACCGATGTAATACAGATGTAATTAGACGCCTTGAAGAAAAGCTCAATTCTCCCGTGCATTGGCCAAATATGTCAATTTCATTTTAACAAACTGCCTTTATGGCAATTTACAGAAACAGTCGACGGGAAAACAGCAAGACCAAGCGCATTCAGTGGATTGATTGGAAAGACTATTGATTGAAGTCCCTGAAGAAGTGCACTAACCATCCTATCATTAAGTTCCATGAAATTGAATTTTCGTTAGAGTCCGATATTGACTTTAGAGATCTTAGCATGGATCAACGTTATTTGTGGGAAATTTGTAAGGCTGTTTCCTCTGGTTATTGCGCACAAGATTTAGCAAATAGCCTGGAAAACTTTCCCATTCTTGCGGGCTACGTTTGCACATTGTATTTTGCGTTTGTATTTTGGCATATCTTATCCAACACCACAACTTATTGTATTAGCCACATTCGTAATGAAAGTATACAAGCCAACATAGTTCAGAATCAAGTGTAACAGTGCCTTTCAGGATGGTCCAAGGAATTTGCAATATTTTATATCTGTTTTAGTATGTACCAGATCATTTAAAGGGGTCAAAAAAGTTTTTCAAAACAACGGGTATTTTGTTCTTGCAGAAAATGTACACGCTGCAATGTCATTCGACGACAGAATATCTGTCCATCAGCTCAGCTTGCCATTCAGCGTATCATAAAGACCAGAAAATCTTCGGAACAAACAATGAGCATTAGAAGGTTTCAGATTCCAAAGGGAATTTTCGAAAGCAATGAGTACATTGACCTTATCCATTAGCAAGAATGTGTTGTGACTGAGCCTCCCATGACAAAGAAATGGACAAATAGTGTGTTACAGGAATTACTGAAGTCGGATAAACATCCAAGTTCTTGCGATAATTTTCTAAAAAGATCCTGCCATTCCCAAGTAGTTGAAAGGATTGTGACAGAACCTGCTCTTCATGTGTGTGGCGTCCATGCAGGAGATGGATTCATCCGAGCAAAAACATTCGATAGGAATCTAATGCCATGTTTTGAAAAAAAGTCTGATTTCCGAGTGAAATAACCTACTCCTTACATGAGAAGGTAAGACTAGTATCTTCTCTATTTACATATCTTTGCGTACCATTTTTAGTGAAAAACGCTGAACTTCAAGGAATTTGGGGAGGCCTAAGAATTAATTTTACATCGGCTAGCTTTTTTCAAATGTTTATATACTCAAAAGTGCAAATAAATAACCTAGTGACATTTCATATTTTTATTATTTTTTTAATCAAAATAGCAATTGATTTTAAAGCCTTTTTTCCAGTAATTTCCAAAATTCGAGGATCTTGAGGAGGCCTAAGATATTAAACAATTTCATCCAAATTTCAGGGTTTAATTTTACTATCAAAATCGCAACTATTGCACTTGATGACGTTTCGAATTAAAAAAAAAATGTTTTTCGCACCACCCTACTCATTAACCCCCTTTTTTTTCAGTCAGTGGTTTTAGCCTGTTAAAGAAACTTTTGAAGGTCTAAGTGTTAGATTTCTTGTTTTGTCTCCATCCCCCATACCCCCGAAAAAAAACCTCTCTTATTTTAAATGCACACTAAAATCCTATATATTGAAAGCATACCATAATCCATGTGTATTCTTGTTAGAAAGAAAGACTTTTAACTTATAGTCTAAAATTCTAAATGCTATTCAATTCCTTCAAAATTGTTGCACGATGTTCATTGATCTGTTATTTGCCTGTGAATACGCGTTAGACCCCCTTAGAAAGTCTTTCGACCAAGCCACCCTTTTCTACATTGATCGCTCATGCGTAGCGTTGCCATAACAACCCAAACAGAAACAAAACTCTTATCTGTCTGTGGAATAAATTACATTAACTTAAATAAAAAAATGTAAAGGACATTATTTTTTTTAAGCTTACGATCATCTTACATATCGTAAAATGCTTAATATCAAGCCAAGTTAATTAATTATACAAGTCAATAAAAAGGGTAAGCGTCATCGTTTAAAAACCTGTATCATATCTGGTAATCAGTCGATCCAGAGTCTTCGAGTTCTTACCTGATTGAAGTCCGGATAAAAGTCACTATCATCTAATTCTTCGGTGTAATGACAGCTTTCAGAGAAGAACTTTCATCTCTGAAAGCAATTTCAACAAATCAACCGATATATTTACTGTGGCTTCTTCGTTTCAAGCATACCCAATTTAAAAGAATAATAGCAACAAGTAATTTGCATACATTGTAGCACCATCTACTAATTGATTTGCACAAATTTTTGTCCATGCAGTTGTTCTCGTGTCCATGGATAGACGATTGCACTACCCATGGAAAGAGGTGCCATAGCCCCCCCCCGAGGGGGTCGGACTTCTGCTTGTTGGGACCTAATTTTGAACCAATTCCAGAGGAGGGACCAACCACCACCTGAAATCGTACCCCCGCAGTCTCGTTTGAATATGGAGGACATTGGAGCCACGATGGATTTTACATTCACCAGCTGCCATTAGCGTAGATGGTCCCACAGCAGTCCAGCCGAGAGAAGAGTTCACTCTCCCAAGCTCTGGCCAAGCCGGATGCTGCTGCATTTTCCGTGTTCTTAAGGGAATGGAGATCAGTGACTAGACCACTGTTTGTTCATAGTTACGTTTAATGGTATTATGTATGTATAAGCAATAATCTAATTTTTGCAAAAAAAAAAAATGTGGATTGACATGTTGACCCTACCCTTCACATCCCACCGTATGGTAACCCTTTAACGCGCAGTGTTCCCGCTCTGGGAACACCAAACTCTGACGTTTTCACTGTTGCCAGTCCCGAAGTATAGATTTGATTTCTATAAAAATAGTTGCGGGTGACATAGCTCCACGAGAATCCTTTACTATTTAGCACGTCATTTCCCGTAAAAAAAAATTGTCATGATTATTTTTAACAGCACTGACATCTGCTGAAAAATGGAAGAATAAGAGGACAGCTGGATAGATTGCCCAATGCTGAAAAAAGGGCGACTTAACTACCAGCAAGATGGCGGACGATCGAAACGTTCATAGCGTGCCACAGATCTAAAGACCCTTTTTTGACGCAGCTGGCTGTGCGCTGGCAACGGCTGCCCTTTTTTTACAGCATTGGGAAAGGCTTGCGCCTGAAAGGGTTAATGTAGGTTTTGAACTCTGTAGTGCAATTTTCAATATTCGTAACCTGTGGTACGGAAGAAGGGTGGGGGTTAGGCGACCAGAACGTTCCTTTCACATATCCCTAAATTTATGTCGTCTATTTTAGTAATACCACACAGTAATGCACACTGTGAAAGACTATTTAGTTTGTGCACAAAAACGCAAAAAAAAATTCAGGCCAACAATGAGTAATCTAACTGTAGAAAAAATATTAATTGTTAGAACAAATACTGATGAACCATGTTTTAACCCTTTGAGGCACAACCCTTTCCCAATGCTGAAAAAAAGGGCAGCCGTTGCCATCGCTCGACTTAACTACCAGCAAGATGACGGACGATCGAAACGTTCATCGCGTGCCACAGATCTAGAGACCCTTTTTTGACGCAGCTGGCTGTGCGATGGCAACGGCTGCGCTTTTTTCAGCATTGGGAAAGGGTTGCACCTCAAAGGGTTAAAAGAGTCAAAATGGATCCAATATATTCCCTAAAGCAGTAAAATTTTTCTCGATAGCGCATAACACGGCAAAATAAAAGCTCTCATTTCAGATTACATTCATTTTGCCTCTCCCCCTTCTTTCAGTCATTATCTTCTGCTCTCCAAATGCCTCCTCCGCATCCTCTCCAACTCAGCACTTGACCCCCCAGAACTCTTAATCTTTTGTGCTGTGATAACCCCATTCCCCCCAATTCTTTCCTGTAATCAATAGGGACGCATCCCTGAACACCGCGACCCTTACTCTAAGTGTTGCCATGGAAATCAGATAAGGGTGTGCGTGCGTGTGTGTTTGCTTTGCTTACTGTACCGTTGGTGCGGTCTGGAGAAATTTGCTAAATGAAAACACGCCAAACCGCGGAAATTTCTATTCTTTATGTTGTTCCTGTGAATTACTCTTATCCCTTAGCGGTGATGGATAATGCGATTGATACTAAAATAAATTAAATGAAAAATTGCTTTAAAAAATTCTTCCTTTATTTTTAAAAGTAACAAATGAATAGCTAATACTTAGGATATTTTTAAAAGTGACTAGATAAAATAATTTATAAATCTGCAATTTGCAATTAAATATAGTCTACCCATTGAAGTGATCAATTATTGGAAAGCTTTTTTTGCTGACTGGCGTGTATTTTGATTAACTTGATCAAACATGTATTTGCAACTGTAAGATATTAATGAATAATGTTAAAAATCCCGTTAATAAATGGCACAAAAATTTAGTTATGATGTTCGATGGTAAGGCAGTTAAAAATTCTGCCTTTTTAAAAAAAAAATTATATAAATATGATGAAATATTATTTTATCACTTCTTAATTTGCTGCAAATCACATGGCCATTATCGATACCAATACTAAATTAAGTAACTAAGTAATTATACTAAATTAAGTAATAAGAATAATTGTACTTATTTCTTAAAAATACCTACAAATTCCATAAATTTCTTGTTAGTTTTACAACCATTACTATTGTAACATCATAAATAGTCTTTCCAATAACGTATCATTAAAGGTGTTTAAACATGAATGTAATATTATATTACAATGCAAAAACTGACATTTTATTTAAAAATATAGTTATGATTTAGTAACCTGCTTAAATGGTGCTAATGAGATAGTACACAACTCATAAAAATATTCAAGTAGTACCCAAATTTCTTATTTTAAATTTTGTGAATAGCTAATTAGCTTTTGGTAAAACACAATATTAGAAAAAAAAGAGACGTTATTAATATGTATGATATGACTCACTTTTAAGAAGAACA
This sequence comes from Cheiracanthium punctorium, assembly GCA_038373885.1. Classification (NCBI taxonomy): domain Eukaryota; kingdom Metazoa; phylum Arthropoda; class Arachnida; order Araneae; family Cheiracanthiidae; genus Cheiracanthium; species Cheiracanthium punctorium. Next base: position 262,970 of record JAWZYV010011767.1, read on the forward strand.
ATATTTTAAATGTGAAACTGACATAATAAATTTAACTGACGTTCGAACATTTTTACAATATTACTATTTATAATAAAAGAAACAAATGCAACTCCAGTGATATTAAATATAATAATTTTAGTATTTGTATGCATAAATTAATATTTAACAATGTATTATTGTTAAATATTAATTTAATAAAATATTAATTATCAAGTTAATAGAACTAACAGTTTCGTTTCCACTAAAATCTAAGAATTATAAGTTATGATTAAATGGCTTTACCCCCCCCCTCCTGCTAGCAGCAGCCCATCCACGCCAATGTAAACTCCCTGAAATTTCCATGGAATTTTCATAAGTTTAGCAGCACTTGTTTACCTATGTTACATTGTTCTTGTTCGTAACAATGAAAAACTAAATGAAAGGATAAGCCTGAAATAAATGTAGATTCAAGTATGCGTATAAGATACACGGCACGTTACATTCAGAAAACTTTACTATACACAACCATCCATCAAAAGTTTGTGCGAGCCTGGCTATTTAAGGATATTTAAACGGACATAAATTAAATTAAATTAAATAAAAATCAATGGTCCCCCCCCAAAAAAAAAACTCCATTACTGGAGCATTTTTATTCTTTTTTAGGCACGAGAATAATTTGTTACTACTAAATTACATGAAAAGTGCGGGTAACTATTAGAAAACAGGGCTGGGTTTTTGACATCAAAAACTGGCTATTTACAAGGCATAACATGCCGAAAACTGTCATAAACCTAATCCAAACTCCTTTTATCCGTTATTCATAACATTTTATTTTAAATATCAAACTACAAAGCTCATTAAATGAAAATATTTATTTTATTTTATAATTTATGTAATTACATTAAAATTACGTAACACCATTTAAATTATTTGCCATGCTCATATTAAATATTAAAAATGACAGAAATATTTTTTAAAGTCCTTTTTACGTACTTTTTCTTCCTTAAGTTTTCATTTGAAATTTATGAATGTAAGTAACTATCTGAATTCCTTTATGCCATTACTTATGTTTTTTTTTTTTTTTTTTTTTTTTTTTTTTTTTTTAAATCTTACTAAACCTAAGTCAGAAATCAATGACTGAATCATGAGTTGTCAAAACATTTTTCAGGAGTCTTAAGTATTTTTTTTTTCTGTGTAAATAGAATCCGTTGCTATTCTGTATAAACCACTATTACAATAAAATGTTCTTTTATAAGTAAATTAACAATAATTAGCTATCAAACTAATGTTTGGTTATTATAAATACACTTAAAATTTTCTAATAATTTTCGTTAATAAATTCAGAACAAACACAGTAATATTTATAAGATTTAGTTTTTTAACATACTTTTATTCTTTCTTTTTATTTTTAAAGTAGTAGCTAATATTTTGGATTTTAAGCAGTTTACTGAACAGAATCATATTTGGGAATTTTGAATGAAATATGTAGTTTTTACTGTCTAAAACTGTGCAAAAGTTTTCTTAAGTGCCTTAGGTAAAATTATGAAAATTATAAATGTAATTTTGCGGCCATAGTTTGTTTCCCACTATTTAAGAACAGAATTTTCGTTTCTTGATACTCTTTGTCAAAAACTATGTGAAAAAGAGGGTTTTGACATGATGGCTTACACAGGATAAGACCACCAATTGTCAAAACTTGTCATCTCAGAACTAAGTAAATTATCGTTAATCAATCCCCTCTCTTGTGAGGCCCCATGCTGCAACCCCTGTTACCCACCCCTAAATTCAGCTCTGTATATAAACATGAAATTCATATTTGAATATTTGGGGGGAGGGGCTGAAGTTCCTCAACTCTCATTCCCCTGGTTAAGTGCCTGCTTATGTAATGAAATGTTGCGTTTCTTCTATTAACAGAGCACACATACTACAGCGTAGTGAACAGAAGTAAGCTAAGTCCAGAAAAGTTACAACCCTAAACTTTCTATATCTTGCGTTTATACACCTTAGTAAGAACAACTGTACATAGTGGACTTTTCCTCGACGCTCTCAGAATTAACTTTTCTAATGTGAAATAGTTAGCATTTCAAATAAATCTAACTAACAACGAAGATATATATATATATATATATATATATATATATATATATATATATATATATATATATATATATATATATATATATATATATATATATTCAGTTAAAACGAAGAAGAAAGAATGTATCAAATTGTTGATAGTTTGTAAGTTCTGAAGACGATAAACGTTTGTAAGAATAAAACATCGCTGCAGCAAAAGCTATCAGACAAAGCCATTTCGAAGCAGACACGTTGCAATTTCGTAAACCTATAGAGGAATGCATGTATACATTTGTGTGAGGACGTTTATCACAAGTAAATAAATAAAAGAATTTTCTTTTACACTCTGTTTTTCCGTTTAATAAAATTTCATATGGAAATCGTTTTCTTGAACCCGAATTATATAGTATTCGTACCTTTGTTTTACGCAGGAAAGAACGGGTGTAATAAATATTTTATTCTTTTGTAATCGGAATACAAAGGAAACAGAAAAGGTATTTGTGCATTTATTGGTTACATGCGAGAGCATCGCATGTACTTCTTTTTCCTGAAAAGTTCTTTTAAGCGGGTCATTTCTGTCTGAAATTAAATAAGCTGAATATTTTTTGCTTATATTTTGAGACTAAGAAAATATATTTTATAATTTTGTACCTTTTTTGGGTGTGTGTGTGCGCTTTGAGAATGTTACATTTAACATTTTGCAACAACGATAAAAAGTGTTATTGATTTCAGTTTTGTTTTTCTGCCTCAGTCTACTCTAACTGCCACCATTGTGAACGTTAAGACAAAAAAAAATTCTATGTTATTAATATGAGCTGTATGATGTACCGTATTAAAAATGGCGTTTTCTTACAAGGAGACCCCCCAAGAGTTTCTCATTGCAATAAACTCTACAGACAATCTTCATTAAAAGTGCATTTTTCGAAGACTTTCGTCAATTTCAAACGAAACAAAATTATTATTTCTGTAGCTGGAAAAGGGCGAACATTTTCATGTACCTTTTATGTGTGTTATTTTACAAAGTTTCACCTGCTTCAATATGAATGCTTTCAAAGTGAAAGGGCTGCTCATGAGATAGGGTATATATTTAGAGAGAATCTAGTGACCAAATCAAAAGGAATTTATATTAATAATAGTAATAATACAATTTACTTAGTTTATAATTAAGAAGTGTCGTATTCATTTGCAATGCTGTTTACCGTATACTGATTTGTATAATGTATGTTGTAACAAGAAACCAATGTGTCCCGCAGTGGTCTTGGCGCTAAACTTCGTTCAAATAAGAACACGGCAAGTGAAGCAGCATCCGACTTGGCCAGTGATTGGGAGGGTCAACTCCCTCTCGGCTCGACTGCTGTGGGACCGTGTATGCTAATGTGAGTTGGGGCACGTAAAATTTGTCCTGGCTCCAATGTCCTCCAGGTTTAACCCTGGCTCACTTGGATATATACAGGCTGTCCAAAAAGCTCCGTTTTTCCGTACGAGTAAATTTTCGCTTCTTAGCCGATTTGTCGCTTTTACCCAACGTATCAATGTTGCCATCTCTGCCGGAGAAAATATGTCTAAAATCAAAGCTAAAAGTATCCAGGAATGGATAACAATGGCCGCATTCGTAAACGCCAAACGAGTTTATCGTTTACGAATGCGGCCATTGTTATCCATTCCTGGATACTTTTAGCTTTGATTTTAGGCATATTTTCTCCGGCAGAGATGGCAACAGTGATACGTTGGGTAAAAGCGACAAATCGTTGAAGAAGCGAAAATTTTCTCGTACGCAAAATCCCATAGGAGAAACTGGTTTTGGACAGCCTGTATTTATCCAAGTGAGCCATGGTTTAACGCTACCTCTGGGGGGTAACGACTTCAGGAGCATCCCTACTAGCAATTTTGCTCGGGCTACCACCGGCCACGTAGCCAGCCGATGATGGTCCGAGCAAAATTGCTAGTAGGGTGGTCCCTCCTCAAGAATTGTTTCAAAATTAGGGGACCCCGGGCTAAAGTTGGACTTCCTCACACTGGAGCCCACTAAAAATGGAAGACAACAACAACAATGTGGAAACCAATCTTTTTCATAATTATTAATATAAAACAACATAGTCTCAAAATGTTGCATTGGAAATACACTCATGTCCATAAATTAAGGATAATGAAGTTCAGGCAAAGAAAGAGAAAGAAGCAAAACAAATTTGACTTATTTGTAAAGTCTATTAATTAAACAAAAAGTAAAGAGCAAAAAAGATGCTACATGTTTGACATAATTAATAAAAATTGCAAGTTTTACTCCCTTGACCAAATTTCAAAAGAGAACCTATTTACAAAAAACAGTATAACATGGTTAGTAGGATGGTTAATACGGAGTATGTCTCCCGGACGATGCAATACAGGCCTGACAACGCCTAGGCATGCTGAGTATCAAATGATCAATCTGATCTTGTGGAATATTACACCACTCATTAAGCAATGCACTCCGAAGTTCCGGTAGACAGGTGGGAGGGGGTTGACGGGCTGCAATTCGTCGGCCAAGCATATCCCACACATGCTCTATTGGATTCAAGTCCGGTGAGTATGCTGGCCAATGCATACGGGTGATATCCTCCGATTGAAGGCATTCGTCTACAATGTTTGCACGGTGAGGACGGGCGTTGTCATCCATAAACACAAATTCAGCACCCATGGCGCCCCGAAACAAACGTACATGTTGTTCCAGAATGACATCCCGATAGATGTGGCCTGTCATCGTTACACTCTGAACATGCAGGTCAGTTCTGGAACCAAGAATAATTCCTCCCCAAACGAGCCATCCTGCACCACCGTAACGGTGTCTTTCAATGGTGTTCTCTTGGTGGTAACGGGTACCTGGCGCTCTCCAGATGAATGTCCGGCGAGAATCAGACTCCAAACTAAACCTGGACTTGTCGGAAAACATCACACAAGACCACTGTTGCGGTGTCCACAATGCATGCTCTCTACTCCAGGTTAATCGCAGGCGACAGTGAGTTGCGGTAAGTGGAACACATCTGACAGGCCTACGAGCATATAGACCAATGTGTCCTAAGCGTCTGTACACGGTCTGCCTTGAAACTGTCGTACCGGTAGCTGAAGAGAGCTGACGAGACAGGTCTGATGCTGTACACCATCTGTTTCTTTTGGCAGTAACTGCCAAATAGCGGTCCTCATTCGGCGTTGTAACTCGGGGGCGACCTGTGCTGTAATGTCTACTCACATTACCATCATCTTTGAATCGTTGCCAAAGCCTGGAGATGACACTCTGGGCGATTCCAAGTTCCTCGGATACTTCCAGCTGGGTACGTCCACATTCCAGTCGTCCGATAATTCTGCCACGTAAAACATCATCCAAATGCCTCCTTTGTGCCATAACTATGCGGTTTTTGCACTGAAAGGCTTTCACAGCGCTTGTGAACAATTTTACTTCTTTGCCACCATTCCTTATATACCCCTCTCTTACACTCTCGTCATTGTGACGTACCATCCACGCCATCTGGTGGTTTCCTGTAATTTGCATATTCTTCTTCAAGATGCGTGTGATCATTCCACAGGTGAAATTTTTATTTTAGAGACCAATTTCTGTGTGATTCTGAATTATCCTTAATTTATGGACATGAGTGTATATAAAAATTTAGCATCAGCTTTTGACGATCAACAATGATACAGGAAGTGAAGTTTATGTTTAATCGAATTGAAAGTACATAAACTATGTGTCTATTTAAGCCGATCGAAATTAGATCGAACGTGCTACAGCATATACACATTTTTAGTCGTAAGACATAATACAGTTTTCTATGAAAAACATTAAGTGTGAATAAATGCGTTTTAGAAATTAAATCGTTAAACTTACTTTAAAAGTCGAACATGAAAAGCATTTATGTTTCTTGTTTTTTCATGTCCCAGTAAAGTGTCGTTCTAATAACCTTCTTTTTGTCTTCTAATAATGTACGTGTGTCGTAAGCATTGGCCAATTTCTACAATATTTATTCATATTAAAGATTTGTATGGAAGATTATGATATTATGAAAGATTGTACCATGCACACCTGGAAATTATGTATGTACCAACAGTTATTTTTACAAGAGCAAAGAGACCGAAGGACTCCAGTACGTTAGTGACACAGATAAAAAAAATATCTGAAACAATTTTTGTAATTTTTTTATAATTTTTTTACAACGCATTTCAAGAACAGAAGATAAATTCACATTATTAAAGTTTATGAAACAAAGGTATTGTTAAAGCTCGTTCATTCTTTTGCTGTTACATACCTGCCAACATCTAGTGAAGGAAATCCAGTATATTTATATGGTATCTAATTCAAAGTCACAATTACTTATTTAAGTCACAAAACACTATTCGAAATTTTTTCACACCTTAAATTTAGCCATCTTTTCTATGTATCATTTTTTTTAAATATGAAATTTTCAAGAGTCCTTCACAAATGTGTAATCAACATAAGCACAAATCTTTATTATTGGACCAAAATACCATGGTATATTCATCCATATTAAATGAATAAACCCTAAGAGCAGTAATCTTTCAGAACTGGTGGGGCAATAAATGTGTCGATTATTAAAACTTCAAAATGTTAGACAACCAGGAGATTTTAATGTAAAATCAGGAGACAAGGAGAAACCATCAAAATCCAGCAGTCTCCTGAAAAATCCAGTAGAGTTGGCAGGTATGGCTGTTATAAGAATGTATGCGTTGCAAAGTATTTTTAGAAAGCGTATGCAAAATTCTGCTTGATTTCTAAAGTAAAAAATGTCATAGTGAATGACGGGAAACTGTATATTTACTATATTTAATAAGCTTTCAGTTTTATTTTCATTTTATGTAAACTTCAAACTTTAATTTAAAAAAATGTATTAGCCCTATATTTTGGTTTGCTAAATTCCCACAAAAAGTCAGCTTACTCGATACATCATATTTTAAGCTTTTATTAGTGAATTTAACGATTAGTTTTGTGAAATATAAACATCTAAAATTTCACGTCCGTTTTATTTAATATTGGCAAACCGTTTGAAAGTACTTAAACTAAACGACACCACTTTAAACATAAATAGAAAACACTATTCTGTGTTATTTTTATTTGTTTAGGTTATAACATGTTTGAAAGATACAAATATACTTTTTTCGGATAGCATTGATTAGACTTAGAATAGATCCTTTTTTCCTATTCCATTTTAATGGAATTTCCATAGAGAAAAGCTTTTCGAAACTAGAATTATATTTGATTTCGGAAAAGAAAATAGGTGTTTCTGCTCACATACAGAGATATAAAAGCAATAAATATTTTATTTCCTAGTGATCGGAATACAGATTATATGGCGTCAGGGATTTGTGCATTTATTGTTTTGCTTTTATTTTATTTTATTTTTTTTAATATAACGAAGGTAAGAAATACACTTTTTTTAACAGACAAAGAATTTGTCAGGCATCCATTTCGGGATGAACTAAAAAAATAGCACCATTTTCAAAGAAGAGAAAGAAAAAAAATGTATTTACGATGTCGTTGTATAATAGAAGAAATGTTTGAAATATATTGCATTTGGAAACTCTCCATTTTTCATTTTACCCGTGAACATGCTTTCAACTTCAAACCCAGTTCCCCGTAGATCTTTTACTATTTTATGACCCATCAAAGCTGTAATTCTTTTAAAATTATCCTTGGAATAGAAACTTTCATATAATGTGAGCTCAAACTTTTCGTTCGATCTTAAAAGTTACACATTTTTATTTCAAGATAAGTATTTTTAGATTCTCGTAAGTATCATAAATAATAATAATATTATTATTATTAATATCACTAATAATAATAATAATGCACGATCATTTGCAATTTGTTGATATGAACTATTATGCTCTCCTTCAGCTTGGGCACTACCATCGTCCAGTGGATAAGAAACTGAAAATGGTAAATAGCTGAAGTGTGTCCAGCGTTCTGTCCTGGCTTATGGCACCGCTGTCGATCAAACGGTCTAGAGTTTTGGTATGTTTTCTCAGGATGTTACGTGGATATGCGTTAGAAACCCTTAAAAAGTCCTCCGGCCAATCTCCCCCCATCCTTGGCAGGTAGCCCTTACGTAGCTTTGGTATAACACACACAACTCATTCTGCTTGGAAGGGAGAACAAGCAATTATTGATTTATGAATAGTTTCTTTGTCTATATTTTCATCCAGAAATGTTCTGTTAAAATTACAAAATACAGGTTGCTTCGCTAACAGACTGACAAACTTGCAGGGGATGTAGAGGGTACAGAGACGGTTCAGAATCACATAGCAATGCGGGGTCGGAACGTAGTCTTTATGTACCTGTTAATAATCACTTTAGAAGAAGTGTTCAAGTGATGGTAAGCTTTCAGACCATGGTTTTTCAAAAACTGATACCTCTTTCACCGATTGCACTTGATAAAAATTGTTATTTCAGAATTGTTTCTTTCATTGTATTTATGAAATTGTCTGAGGAAAGCCCACAGTTTATGAAACTTGGTTAAGAAATGAGATGCTCACTTCCACAGTACTTCCAAAGTGATTATTAGCAAGTACATGAAGACGCCGTTTCCGACCGAGCATTGCTATGTGATTCTGAACCGTCTCTGTACCCCCTACATTTCCTGCAAGTTTGTCAGTCTGGTAGCGAATTAACCTGTATTATAGATTAACTGAATACTTGGTTAACCCTTTGAGCCGCAACCCTTTCCCAATGCTGAAAAAAGGGCAGCCGTTGCCATCGCTCGACTTAACTACCAGCAAGATGGCGGACGATCGAAACGTTCATCGCGTGCCACAGATCTAGAGACCCTTTTTTGACGCAGCTGCTTTTGAGAGCCATCTTGCTAGTAGTTAAGTCGAGCGATGGCAACGGCTGCCCTTTTATTCAGCATTGGGAAATCTATCCGGCTGTCTTCGCATTCTTCCATTTTTCAGCAGATGTCAGTGCTGTTAAAAATAATCGTGACAATTTTTTTACGGGAAATGACGTGCTAAAAAGTAAAGAATTCTCGCGGACCTATGTAACCCGCAACTATTTTTATAGATATCAAATCTATTCTTCGTGTCTGACAACAGTCAAAACGTCAGAGTTGGGTGTTCCCAGAGCGGGAACACTGCGCGTTAAAGGGTTAAATCGACGCAAGTTTCAGTCAGAATTGAGAAACTCAGATTTTAATTTATTCAATGGGAAAAGAATTAGAGTGAAAGAAATTTATCTAAAATTCAACAATTTAGCTTTTTTCTTTTGCACAAAAGCCTTTCTCTGACTATTCCGGGAGAGGAATATTCACACCCTATTGTATGCTCCCACAAAAAATTACCAGTCCATTTGTAGTCCTACAGTGGACAGTGCCAAATCATTTTACGTAGGGGATTGCATGTTTTTCTTTAAATTTTATGAAGAATTTACAGATAAATAGAGAAAAAAAAATAACCAGTCCTTTTTTCACTCCGTGAAAGAAACAAATGAAATATTTTTTCATCAATTGCTTGGTGATGGGGATTTTTAGTTTGTCAGTAGAAGCATTAAAACTTGTATAATAACTGTATTAACCCAAATGTTTCTGTTAGTAATGGGGTAAAATCAGTGAATTAAGGATAAAAATTCCAAGAACAGAGAATTAAATCAAATTTATGCACAAATGCTAAAATTTATAAGTACTTTAAATAGATTAATTCATCAACACATAGTTGATGGGAAAGAGAACTGATAAAGATGATTGATACCTTCATTACGAACTTGCTTTCAAAACTGATTTTGAACAGATAACCTAAAAATTATAAAATAAAAACTTTTTAACAAAAAAATTAAACCTCCGAAAAACTCAAAAGCAAAAAATAATAAACCTTGTTTTAATTAACCTTAATAACTAAGTTCTTAAACTAATGTAAGTATACCTAAGTAATTTTGAGTCGGTGCCAAACAACCAATGAACAAAGATCACTAAATTACCTAAATCTCCATTATTAATAGGAGTAGTAAATTTATTGTTGACACACAGATTTTAATGCTGAGTTGTGTATTACAAAGTAGACCTCTCTGCATTTCTGCGAAAGCTCGTTGATCGTGAGCGACGTGCGGAGATCGCATTCTTTGGAATGTTAATGTTTATCGCCGGAGATTTCACGTTGCATTGTTAATTTGATTTGGTTATTTCTTTAAATTTTAGGTAATTTAGCGATCTTTGTTCATTGGTTGTTTGGCACCGACTCAAAATTACTTAGGTATACGTACATTAGTTTAAGAACTTAGTTATTAAGGTTAATTAAAAAAAGGTTTATTATTTTTTGCTTTTGAGTTTTTCGGCGGTTTAATTTTTTTGTTAAAAAGCTTTTATTTTATAATTTTTAGTGGCTATAAACGCAAATTAACAGCTTAGTGACGTCAAATTGAGCAAGCGAATTCTTTACATTCATCTGTGTACGTCACACAGTAGCTAGAATTAAAAAATAACTATTACGCATGCGCGAAAATTCAAGAAATTTCGGATTTTTCAACAGTTCTGAAATTTCCAATTTGCAATATTTGACGCATTATCATACCTCAAAAAAAAAAAAAAAAACATTGCCAAGTGGTACACATTTTTTTATGGTTGCCAGTCAAAACTACCACCGGCAGGGTACTTCACTCCCGCTGAACATCTCCCACGATGGCGCCACAACCAACACTAAATGAACATCAAAATGTAAACAGCACCGGATACAGAACATAGACCAATTCTTTTTAGCTGTATGAATTTCGAAAAAAAAATTAACAAATTGAACTTCGGAAATTTTAATAACATTCAAATACTCTTTTGCGAAACGGCAAACAAAAACAAAATGTTCGCGTGGGATTTACACATTCGCATGCATTAAAATCATTTATTCAAAATTAAAGCATCGACGCATATGTACGTAAATTCATAACTACAAAAAAATCTTAAAAGAATCGTTTTAACAAGCGAAAACAAAATGTACACATATGTGCTGTGCACTGTGGACGAAGATGTATAGGTGGTTTGATCGGGGACTTCGCAATTAGTAACGGGCCTGCGCGTGTATTTTGATGAGCCACCCAAAGAGGCCTACGGATGCTCGAGTCTTCACGTATACATCAGGCATTTCTTAAGCTTCCCAGTGCTTTCAAAAGTTATTTAATGTAGTTTTAAGTAGTAATTGTGTTACTAATTCAAGTACGAACTCATGATTATTTTGTTTGCTATGATACATATTTACATAAAGAAAATAGATGCATATAATTTGAAGGAAAAACAAAGTAGCGCTTACTCTCATGATTCACGATTGCTTATTTTAGTTTCACAAGTGGATATTTAATATACTTTAAAATAACTAAATACGCAAATGAGAAAGACATTTTTATAATGAATATTTCATGAACGTAGTCGTATTTCCTACGTTATTTTAAACAATTCAAGATTAATCTTTAACAAATGATGTATTAAAGCACATTTCAGTGTTTTCGGGATATCCTGTATATTGGAGAAAATTGATAAAATACGCTCTATAGCGCGATCCCTGAATTAATTATTCTTTAATAAAGACATTTCATGTAGTATATATTATTCTTTTGTCGCTTTCTCAATCGAACTTAGGAATTGAGCAAGCATAATGAACGCTTGTAGAAAATATTAACTACATTTGAAGTTTCTGTATAAACGGGCAAAAATCAATAATTTATAATTTACTGTACTTCTGCACTGTACCAGATGTAAGTCTTAATCACATAATCAAGGCATATATAATTGATAAATAACATTTTCAACTGGCAAAATTAAATTTTCTAAATAGTATCACAACGTCATGCTTATTTACAAGAATAAAAACTACTCAAGTAATACGATTTCTGATTAAAATAATTTATTTATAAATAACACACGAGTGATTATTCACTAAACATGATTTACATACATATATTTAGAATTTCTAAATACATTATAAAAGCGTTCACTTACCTTTACATTCAGAGCAAAATGTTCGAATTTTAGGATAAATTTTCATGAAAGAAAATGGCGCAAGATTCACAAAACCATTACCTACATCTAAAGTTCTTTAGTACGACAAAAGTATAAAAAAATTGTTTTAAAATAATAAAATAATATAACATTTATAATACTTAGAATAATAAAATAGAATACTGTGACTGGGGAAAACAGGCCTCAATGATAAACTCATTTTTAGCGATGGCAACTCATAAGCAGGCCCGTTGCTTAGCGATGGCGCCGGTTTGATGTGCAGTTTTAAACGGTGAGGTAAAAACGTCGCCAATATCACTTGCAATGGACCATATCAATGCGAGGCTATTTCAATCACGTGTCGGTGGAAAATACAAATTTGAACTAATCAGATTGAAACATTGAGTGTCAACTGAAACTACATTTTAAGTTGATTGGTTGGAGGTCACGTGTTGGCTGAAAAATGACGTCACACGGACACCGTCCATTTTAAAAAAATCAAGTCTTCTCGTAATAGCATCTAACAAATATCGATTCACGAGCTTATATGCCTCGTTAGAGCTTCTATTTTATTTTATGAAAACTATAAAATTTAAGGAATATTATATTTTCACGAGGACAAGGAAAAAGATCACTAAACGAGCTGGCATTAAAAAAAAATAAATAGCTGTTTATTTAAAAGTCATATTTTTATGCGTGTTCATACATTACAATCAGTGAGTCAAAAATCAATCATACCCTGTTTTCCTACCCTTAGGTTTGGAATATTTTTTTTCAAATCAATGTGGGACCAACTTCGGTGTATACCCTTTCCAATAAAAAAAGAATTATCAAAATCGGATTACTCTGTAAAAAGCTGTGCGTGATCATACATAAAAAAAATATACGCGTCGACTTGAGAACCTCCTCCGTTTTTCGTCGGTTAAAAAATGATCAAGTACGCAAGTATTTACACAAATTTAAAAAAATGTTATTTTTTTTCTGAAAAAGAATTGATTTTTATTCTGAAAAGGAATTTAATCATGTAGCATACAGAGTAAATGTGTATAACCATTCCATACAAAGTAAAATATTAACAAAAATATATTGTATTATTTTCCAGAAACAAATGGCTTCAATTTTATTTTTCAAAAATCATAAAAAGGACTTTATTTAATTTCACAACACATGAAATAAAAATATCTGTTGTATATGTGTGTCGCGTGACTTTCTTCTTTAACTATTAAATTAGACACATTTTCGATGCACTTTGTTTAAACTGACCTCATTTGAAACTGAGACACAATTCTTCAATAATGTTAAGGTTTAGTAATTTTTTTTTTTTTTTTTTGCCTGATATAACAGATAACACCAAGCTGGGCTCAGTTTTAAAAATGCAGTTTGGTGGGCGATTTTCGCCAAAATTAGCTGAGCATGGTGGCGATACTTCATCGCGATTCAAATAAGCATTTGACAGTTTATAAACTTTCAATTTACTGAATATGTCATAGACCTTAACGTATTGAAAGTCTTTCTGTTAACCGGATAAACTACCCAGTCGAATAGAATGAAAAGAAGAGGAGAATACAAACAGATGTTACGACAGTCCTAACTATAATATTTCAGCATTATACGGCTGATGTTTTTTTTTTTTTTTTAAAATATGTGAACTACATACATAAATATACAGGTACAGATGTCAGGCCCCCCCTCCAAATAAAAAAACTAGTCGAAATAGATTCACGGTTAATCAAAATGGATGGTACATGAATGCATAAGTGCGTTGAGTTGCCACAAAGAAACTCAAGTAAATTTAGAGGCGATCTAAATATCGATTTTTATTTATTTATTTTTTGACAAAATCTGTGCATCGAATTTTTTTGCGATTACAATATTGCTTTTAATTCGTACAAGGAAATGAAGAGTAATTAAAATTATTATTAAAAAAAGAGAGAGATAAAGTAGGAGATAATAAAAAAAAAATGCGGGTGATGAAGATTTAACATTCGAAGAAAATTGTTTGATTGAAAAACTATTTTCAATTTTTTAATTTTTGTAACTGGTCGAGCTTGGCGATATCTTCTGTATTTGGTTGAGATACGGCTCAACGGTTTATTTAATGGGAATGTTATTTAACATCTATATTAGTGTAAGGTGAGGTATAGTTGGAACAGATAAATTGTAGTCGGAATATGCAATGCGAAGATTGTTAAACACATCTAGGAGGCGATTTCAGTATAGATTTCAATTCTGAAGAAGTGCTTCATGCAACAGAAAAGAGAAATGTGACAAACTCGTGGATTATGATACCCTCTCTAACTTAATTGCACAGAAATAGAGCCGACAAATGGATTATGATACGCTTTTTGTATATAGCAATTTAGGGGGTATTTAAATTATAAAAGTGTTTCAGATTTATTTATTTTTTAATTATATCAAATACTTTCATTATAGCTGATATCTCCTAAAACGTAACCCCAAAATTTAGTTAATACTACAAAAATAAAATAAATAAAATAAAAATAAATAAAAATTAAAAAATGAAAGCCTTCTGTCTCCTTTACACTGTTTTCTGGAGTGAATAATGATATATGCCGTAAAGTGAGTTTTACAGGTTAAAACTGATTCAACTGGGATGTGCAGAGAAACACTTGTTTTCTTGATTTGTTTCTCGTCTCCTTGGTTGTCCCACATTGAATTGCATTGCTTTTCTGTGAACGGGTGTAAAAATAAATGATTTTTGAGGATGTTTATATAGCGGGTGCTTCAAAATTAAATTCCTGGTTTTATCAAACTGGGCACTTAAAAAAAAAATAACTTTATAACGTTTATCTTAATGTTAACACCAGAAACGCTTCAGAAATTGTTTATAAAACAGGATGTATTTAAAATTTACTAGGATACGGAGGCAAACCGTCAACAGTTTTTGATAAGATTTTAATTAGTCGAGATTTTTTGCCTCTTGTTTTTAGTAGCATTTTCCCCCTAATGGTATATGCCTTTCAAAAATTGGCATAACTGAATTTTTATGTATAGTATATCTATCCAGGGTGACGCTAAAAGATGGTAATTTGATTTCATTTTTTATCCATTAGCGATAAACGGGTAATGTAAACTTACAATAAAAAGTTTAAAATGAGGAAGTAAAAAAGAAAGTTATAAGTGAAACTTCTTGGTATTTTCCATTTCGTAAAATCTGTCTCAGTTATTATTCAAGTGGCATATAACCTCACTCTCAGATATCTGTAAAAAAATATGGTCAATGTCTATACACGCTTAAATCTATTGATTAAAACTAACACTCCTTTATTGATTAAATTTCTTATCGGCTGATTTAAATCCTTTTACGCTAAAAAATATTCATTAAAGACAATAATTTGTTATCTCCTCAATCGCTTCAATCCTCCCGATTCGCTAGATTCTACTTAGCTCAATTTTCACAATATTTTTGTCTATTTGAGTATTCTGTCTGTCTCTTCTCCCCCACGACCCATATCCTATTACTATCACGTGACCAACGCTCTTCAACGGATAACGGTTCATAGTCACAAACGTGGCTCACGGCTTAGTTGTGTGTGTATTCGCTTGTGATAATTTGGTTTTATATCCGAATACCAAATGCATCTTTTTCATATTCAGAGTTGTGAAATAAATTCAGCCTAGATATGGAGGAGATGCTTTAGGTAAAGATATCGCTTTATGACATAGTTTCTTACGATTGGATTATAAAAAGCTGTTGTAAAACAAATGAAGTTATGATATCTCCACTCAAAGTGAGTAAGTAGTATTTTACCTTTTTCATGTAAATAAATTTGGTTGCTGCTTTAATTAAATCTCACAGCTGGTTTAACCATGATTGCATTTCTGTATTCTGACTGTACTGTGAATTCGTTTTATAACTAGAGACTATAGTGAAATTGTATTCTATTTATTAAAAAAATACTTTTTGTATAGTGTATTAAGATATATGTAATGTATTTGCCTTGATTTAAAATTTATTTTCTCGGGCTTATAATCATAGATTACAGCTATGATAATAAAAAATGAAGAAAACGAATAACTCAATATATTAATCAAAAACAGAATTTTCATAAAACACCCTTTTTATAGCTTAAAATAATAATCTTAATTGAGTACAGATATATTAATTAAAAAAAGGCTGATTTTGTAAAAACGCTCATTCTATAGCTTAAATAATAATCATAATTGAGTACAGTTATATTAATCAAAAAACGGAAAGACACTCCTCATTTTTTATTATTATTTAGCCTAAATGGAGCTGTTGTATAATGCTCAAAAATTGAGAATTTTTCGCTCCATTGATTTTTGTCGATTAATGGAGCAAATTTTACTCAATCGGGAGAATGGCTGTTTGAAGTAAAAAAATTGAGCAAGAATATTCTCCGTTTAATTATTATTTTACTCAATAGATTTAAGCGTGTGCATGAATTTAAATGTAAACGTGTATTGCAAGGGTGCAAAAAAATATTTTGCTTCGTAAATTTTGTACGACCCCTGAAACTCGATCATTCGACCTTATTTTCTTCTCTTCAAGAGCCATTGAAAAGCGCTTTAAGTCAACATAAACTTATTTTCGTATTTCTGGCACTTTTTTAGGATATAATTCTCAAAGTCTGTTCTTCGCCTCATTAGTGTATGGGTACATTTTAGTGTTAGGGCGTTCTTTGTATGATGATAGTTCACAAATTTAAAAAATATCACTTTTTGGAAATTACCATCAGGAATTTTTTCTTAATGTAGTCCTTTTTTTCTACCTTATTTTGAACATTTTTTTCATTTTACACTTATCTCTAATGACAAAGAGTTATACGTATTTCACTCTGAATGGTGTGATAAATGTGATAAACAAGGTGCTGTGTATAATCCTCACTAAATATGATCAGTAATGACTGTATTTTTATCTATTTATCCGGTTATTTTATATCCTCTACTCGTTTTGCGAATGTGTGGCAATGTGTGCGAATGTGTGGCCATTTATTCAGCAAAATTACTGCCGTATGCGGTGCTGTTTGACTTCTATCAAGGCGTGCGTCATTGCTAGGCATAATCATATCCCTTCTTTTAGTGAATTTTATTTATTTATTTATTTATTGATAAATTCAAACTGTTTTCCGTAAAGAACTGAATAAAGGAAAAGTTTTTTGAGTGCTTCTACTAACTGCAAACCCATAAAAGTTTGCTCTGGCAGTAGGAATACCGTATACAAGTGTTTTGCAACAAATCTGAACAAAGGGAATGATTTCAGTTTGTATGTATATCCCGTTGTTCTTGCTGTAACTATTTAAGGCAAAATGCCAGAATGCCACTTTTGTGCTCAACGACTAGGCCACAATGGAACTGTTACTCAAACTATAGGACTTTAATTTTCAAAATTAGCAATTTATACTTCAGAAATCTTTTATTTCAAAAAGAAAAATAATAATATAATCGATAAATAATAATAATTAATGCATTATTCTATTTACAAAATAGTAATAATAATCAAAACAAGATAAATAATGACAAACACATCAACAATAAAACAATTTCATAAACATTTGCATTTTTGTACACGCACAATTTCCATAATAAATAATGGAGCAAATAAAACAGTTAAACTGCTCTATTATTTATTACTAAATTATTTCTAGTACTTCTTTCATCCAGTTTGTAGGTATGATTCTGTGATTTCCTGTAAAGACCATACAAACTGTGTCTTTCATTTTCCATGCGTAGCATTATGTCATAAGCATAAATAGTATCCGCTAATTTAACCTATTAAATGCTAATTTAACCTAATAAACGCTAATTTAACCCAGTGCCCTTTTTTGAAGACAGTCGCAAAATTCCTTGGTATTTAATTTCTCGAATAACAAATTTGATTCCCCCAAAACACTCAGAGATTACAAAGTAAATTGCAAATCTTTCAATGTTTTATTCATATTTTTTTTGAAAAGAATATATTCTTCACACTCCACAAATGTAGGAAATTTATTTATCACTGCGAATATCAACATGAAATGGGGAATGAACGGCCGTTACGGGAATAAAGTAGAATAACGTCACTAAAATACAACTTGAACAATAATTTCCTATAGAACCTAATGTGTTGGAATTATCTCTTGTGCTTCTGCAAAAGAACTATTAAAATTTTACATACCACTGAAAATAGGGCGTAGTATACATGAATTTCGCGGCAATCAATGCAATATCACGGAAAGACAGACAGATAGACAAAATGGAATACCGAACTTTTTCAACTCATTAGGGTGTGGTATATATAAACTTCGCGGAAAGACAGAAAGGCAGACAAAATAGAATAATGAACTTTTCAACTTAAAAAATTGAAATCATAAAAAAGTAATAATAAATAAAGTAATAATAAATCATTTTTCTTTTTTCCACTTAAGTTCTTAGAAAATTAGCAACTTCAGCGAAGTACGGCGAAATCGTATTTCCCTCGAAACCGTTCCGGTGTTACATTAACATTCTTAAATCTCTCAAAAATTAACGAACTGCCGTAATTTGTCTACGAAAACGTTTCTGACGACCGCAACAGCGTTCTCTAACCCCATTAAACGCCGTCAGAAAGAAAGAATCGATAACGCTCCACGCCGCTAATTTCTCTTTTCCGCCCCGCAACATCCGGAGTCTTGAAATGGGAGTAGCGGCAGCTCCGAAAGAAATTGGGAGAAGCGCGGCGGCTACCGTGCGCCAGGATCGCCGCCAAATTTGGCGAGAAGTAAAAATGAAACTGAGTCATAAGCACACCCGCGTAGAACTCTTTGGAGGACCTCCCTGAAGGTGTAGAAATAAAACGGAAAATCTTCTAAAAATAGATAATTATCAATGAAATTTTGAGTTTAAAAAATTTTTCAAAGTTTTTTTTTTTCCCCACAAAAGAGAAAGTTTATTTTAAAATAAATACTTTCACTTATACCGGGTGATTCAAAATAGATGTTAAGGCGATTATTTTTGAACCGTAAGTGATCGAAACATACTTAGACTATACTTAGACTACATTACCAATTAGAAAAGTTCGTCAAATTAAGAGCAGCTTTCAGATATGGCATTTTTTTTTTTTTTTTGTACTGGGGGTTGCATACATACTAAGATACGAAATTTAATTTTTATACGGTCCTTACTTTCCTACCCTTTATATTTAGAAGAATGTTGCTCTTTGCCTAAGAAAATTATTAAGACAAATTCCGTGTCCCTACGTGGAATAGTTTCCAAAATATATCAATTTGAAAATTTTGGCATTAGTCGCCAAGTAATAAGGGGATGTCTCCAAAGTGAGAAAAATGTAATTTCTTTCAACTGACGTTAATTTATATTAATATTCACTGAATAGACATAGTTGACTCCTCAAATCCTATTTTAGGTAGAATTTTCAAATAGCGCTCCGTTGACAATTTCTATTGAAAGTTTCCACACTATTATTTTGTTATTTTTCTTTTACACTTTAAAATTTCTTCCTCTAACATCGTGATGTAATTACTGGATGACCCCGCTAAAGCACTAAATTATCGCTAATTTCATAACGCAGTACCGATCCATTCAGGTAAAGCTGCACCTGTTAATTTCACACGTTTGGATGTGTTTAATTGTCATTCGCAACAATAGATCATTATTTAACATTTATCTACTCATAGTTGGTCCCCTAAAGTCAAGAGTTTTTTCGTGTGAAAACTGACGCCAACACAGTAAGTAAAGTGGTGTAAGTCCCTTTTTAACATTAGATTTCTGGCTAACCATTCCACTTAGAGACACGAGATTTGTTTTATTAGTTTACTTAGGCAAGGAGCAACAGTCTTCTAAATATAAAGGATAGGAAAGGAGGAACAGTATAAAAATGAAATTTCGTATTTTAATTTGTATACAACCCCTAGTAAAAAAATGCCATATCTGAAAGGTACTCTTAATTTGACGAACTTTTCTAATTGGAAGTATATTTCGATCACTTACGGTTTAAAAAATAATTGCCTTAACATCTATTTTGAATCACCCGGTATATATAGCACATGATATACAGTCGAAATGAATTATACCATTACTAGAGAGGCTTCATAATTATTTATCATTACGAGGTTCAGAAAGTTAGCGAACATTTTTCAATATTGATTGTAGAGTAAGTGGTATAATTTGTTTTTTGATTTTGTTAAGTTTGCTCTAATTTGTTATAGGTTGACATGGGGAGCCGGTGGTTGAGAAATTAACTGCCTGTCCTTCTCTCCGCTCCTCTTCCCATGGTTGTTTGTGTTTGTCCTGTGAGGAGTAACTTTCCTTTCTCTGTGATAGTAAAAACTGTATTTGCATTGTTCACTTTATTGCTGCTTTTGTAACAAATCTGAGAATATGCATATTATATATATATATGTGTGTGTGTGTGTGTGTGTTCGTTAAAGAAAAATATAAATATATGCATAGATTTGGTACAAAAGCACAATATTGTGAATTATTATAAACTAACTGTTTTCATATTGTATTTATTTCATGTATATCATCAATGCAATTCAAGAAATTATGAATTAAAATTTTGTGAAAATTAATAAAACAGGTGTACTGCTGGGCCCGGGCTGGGGCTGTGATTTAGCAAGGCAGTAGGGCACTCCAGGGACTGTAACAGCCTTCAAACCAAAAAGGTAGGCCGGCCTTGAAGGTATAGTATTCGTCCGTTCGGACAGCTAACTGCCTCATTTGTTTTTTATGCCTTTTTTAAAATTAAATTTTAACATTTAATTGGATTTCTTTTTCAGACATGTAGGTTTACGTTTGTATTAATTGTTTATTTGTACTTTTTTATAAGTTTCCATTCTTTTGGTAGTATTATATTGTGAGTAATTTTATTTTTGTATTTCTTTGTTTATTTGCCAAGCAACAAAAAAGCGTTGTTTTTAAAATTTGATGGCTTGAGTGAAAAGAGATATTTTAGTTTTATCATTTTCATATTGGAATAATTTATGTAACTTTAACCTATTCGGATTTGAATTTCCTAAAAGTAGATACAAATCTTTGAACTTACTGTATTGAGTGATATTTATATAATGTTCTCGAAAGCCCGTCTTCTGTTAAAAATCACTTCTGTTTCAAACACGTATTTCTATTTTTAAGCGAAAGAGAGCAATATTCATTTAAAATGGGTACCTCAAGGAATTCGCGGTTTCCTGAAAAGTCACTTTTGTTTACTCTTGTTAGTAATATTATAATCTTATTTAAATACCGTTTGAATTTATCTATTTTACGGCTGTTTCGCGAGACAGGCCTATTTTTTGTCTCACATCCACCACTAGTTCCATATTAGTACGAAAGCTACTCGGTCTGTGTTGAAGTATTCGTTTTGAAAATATCCAAAATTGGCAGAAAAAATAATCGTGCTAGCTTCTTTAAGAAGCATAAACGATATTATTTTACCAATTTTTAGCATAATCTTGCATTTTGGAAGAAGGCATCATTTTTAACGTTGGAGATATGGCCGGAGTACTGAAATGTAAATACCAGGTATTTAAATCGGTTTAATCAGTAAGGCATCTTCTAACTCACCGATATTAGCGTTATATATTCAATCGTTAAAAAGATTATAACGGAATGCAGTTATTTTTTACGTCATAAATTTTGTAAAGCTCTGTATATAAAAATAAAAAACAAATTCTTTTATGGTAATCCTGTGCGCAAGAAATTCAAATTAGGAAAAAGAAGGCCTATATTTAAACAACTTTAAAAATAACGATGTAACATTCTATCTATTTTAAAAAGATTTTTAAAAATAACTTTAAAGTTATTGAAAAATAACTTTAGATAACTGAGTTTGTATAAATGTAATACTGAGATAGTCAACTTTAAAGTTTTCAGCATTTATTGCCGATGAGTATGACGGAAACCAGTTCAGAACCAATATAAAAGTAAAAATAATATTTACATACTTCAAGAGCTTAAGAAACAAACATAATTGCTTTCGTTTCGAGTCAGAAGGAAAGTAAAGAACAGTACTTATTCCCAGCGAGCGAATATTTTTACGAACAAAAAAAAAAACGTAATTAGTTGCATGTCAGAGCCATCGACATTCACCGTTTGTAACTAATTGTACCAAAGCGTAGGTGTTTTTAGAAGGATATGCTAGAATTATCATATTGCACTGTAAACAATCATTTTAATTGTAAGGTTGTTACGATTTGTGATTTCAGACTGATTCATTTACCTCTATACTTAATTACAAATTAATCTGATTGCACTAGCGTTTTCCCTTCTGAGCATATTTTTTCACGCTAGAGGAATAATAAATACCCATCCATCCATCAATATGCATAGCTTGGGATCTCGTTTTTCCTGGCAACCCAATCTTGTAATGTGCTTTTAAATGCAAATAAGCCATGCACTTCAAAACTTACTGTCTCTCTCTTTTTTTATGGTATTTTACGTATTGTTTTTACTGAACCAATTCAGGTAACATTCATTAAAAAAATTCCCTCAAAATAGCCCGATAACGAATGCCCATTGAATGAATGCCCTCAAAATAGCCCATTGAATGTGAGTGTTCCATTCAAAGATTTCTTTCATTTAATACTACCCCCCCCCCCAATCCGAAATTCACATCCATTATTTATTTGGCATGATATATTACAGCAAGCTCTACCATGTAGGACTTGGGTATTCAAGCTCTAAGTTACATTTAATAACAAATTTTGCAGCTTACAAAAAATGTTTTTAATTTCGGGCTTATGTAATTTGATCCTGAAGGGAAAAATAGCAGTTTTTCTGGTTCTCATGGCGACCCAGTATATCCTTCAAAAAGAAGAGCCCGCATGCTTTTAATTGAAATTGGACACGCCACAAAATTTTGAATCATCCTTTTTTATGGCTCAACAGTTAATGCACTGCTCACCGAATCATCTGAGATTAATATGCAAGTTTTCTCATACAAATCCCATAAGAAATGTTGTAAGTGTGAAAGGTCTCTAATCTGATATTTTTTAACCCAAAATATCCAACTATGTTATTTACTTGCTTTGACGTATTAATCCATTCTCATTCACTTTTCCCGATGAACTTAATTGCAAATTATTCAGCTTACATTGAGGTCTGTCCTTTTTGGTTTATTTATCTAGTTGTAGATGAATAATCCCGTAATAATACCCGACCAGCTATCAATAAGCAAATGCATAGCTTAGGATATGCGGTTTCTATGGCAACCCATTATATTTTATAAAATGAGGTCGTATGATTTTAATAAAAATTAGTTATACCGCAAAATTAAAAAGGCCTCCTTTATTGTTCCACAGTTCATGCAATGCTTACTGAATCAACTCAACTTCATATGCGTGCTTTTTCAACTATGTACCTCAAAAAATATACTTTTGTGTGTGAAAGATGGCATAACCTGATATTTTCCACTCTAAAAAACCCACTTACTTATTTACGCGCTACGACATATTAATCCATTCTCATTCTCTTAACCCGATACACTTAATTACAAATTATCTAGCTTACACCGGGGGTCTCTCCTTTCGGGCTTATTTATATCGTTGTACAGAAAGAATAGCCAAACAATCATCAATATGCATAGCTTAGGATCCCCGGTTTCCATGGCAACCCAATCTATCGTACAAGAGGATGAGGCCGTGTGCTTTTAATGGAAATTAGACACACACACACACCACAAGAGTTACTGCCCCTTCTTTTCGAGTTTCTACATTTTATGCATTGTAACCTTTCCTTTAACCATGATTAATTTCCTTTAGAACGAAAAATAACGTATTCGGATGTTTGATGTTGAAAGAGAATGAAGTAACGAATGATTGCAGTTTGTACGTTAGAATTAGGACGCAATTAACTCTGTTTAAGTTATGAACATTTTGGTATGTATAGTTAAGTAAGTATACAGTGTGTATTTATTTATTCTAGCGGTATAACTTTTTGTTAAAAATACTGAAAAACGGAAGAGAGAAACATAGAATCAAACTCTAGCGATGTATTTTTTACTTTAGTTGACGCACAGACAGGGCAGCAAAAATATATCGGTTTAATTCGATATATATTTATGTAAAGAACAATAGTAATGGTATCGAATTTTTCATCTTTGTTTATAGACTTAATGAGCGCTGTACAAAGTTCTCCAAATGCTATAATTATTTATTTTTGATTGACTAAAATATGAAACTGTTTACAAAAACATTGTTGTAAAGCAGCTTACGAAATCAAATTTGAACTGAAGTTTCAAAAGAAAAAAACAGGGAAGGAAATCTGAAAAAATATCATATTTAAAATACGTACGAAAGTGCTACGTATTAAATGCGTATAAAAATCCATTCGTCGGCCCTACTTGTCTTCCTTCTTCCTTTAAGTTGAAAAATTATCCTAATCCACGAGTGTCCCGTACTTGTCTTTCTTGTTCCATAAAAAACTTCTTCAAAATTGAAATTTGTATTAAAATCACCTCTTAAAACATTTTTACATCTTTGCTTTGCATATTCCGACTATACTTCACCTTTATTTACTCTAGCCTTCATAGGCGCTAATTAATATTCTCATAAAAGTAAACAGTAGGGTTTGCCAATTTCTCTCTAAGTATAGAAGATATTACCAAGCTGGGCCCAGTTTTTGTGTATTATTTTTAGCACCAAACGACGCGACGAATTGGCAAAAAATGGCGAACTTTGGCTACATTTGACATTTTAATAACCTTCTCCACCGGTATCTGGCAACCCTTGAAAAGTGAAATGACATCTCCTGTGCAGAGAAACACAGTCGTCTGACATAATAGTCCTAATTTTTTTTTTTTTTTAAGAAAAGAAATAAAGAAAGGGAGGAAGATAAATAATGCCAAACACATCGATTAGAAAACATTTTCCAATACAACAGTCTTTTTTGCTACAAATTTGGAGATATACCGTAGTCAAACTTGACGAGATTTTGAAAATAACCTCAAAATAGCTGTGTGTTTAATGTGAAATATTATCATGTAAATTCATGATAATACTTCACATGTACACATTCATGATAATACTTCATGTATTATCATGTAAATTTGGAAAGCCCTGTAAAAGAGCTTTAAATGTTATTTGCAAATACAAATTTGCAAACGATTATATTTGCATTTACATGGAAATATAATCGCTTGCGAATTTATTATTGCACTTGAAATTTATTAATGTAGCTGAAAAATTCTGTGTGCGCGACTACCTCCTTTTAATACCTTTGCTTAACCGTTCCTGATTGACAGAAATGCACAGTTTAAGTTAATAAAAATGGCTCACGTACGGGATAATGAGTGCCTGTTGATTTTCATAGTTTTTGCTTACAGGAATACAAATTTCGGAAGCACAGGCTTCTTCTACTCTACGCCTACCCCTTTTTGGCTGCATCCCAGTTTATTTAGATCAGTGGGTAATTTCAGCGTTACGAACATGACAAACCGCAACTTTCATTGACAAGAGCACATTTTAGGAAAGTATGTACTGTCCATTTTTTCATTACAGCAAAACAAACGTTTTTTCTTTTTTTTCTGGTATAATATATTAAAACACTAAACAAAATAAAATATAGCAATCCATTAAAACAGTATTTGTTCTTACATGAGCATTTTGAATTGTATTTCTGGCTTATTCTCTTTAAATTGACAATGCATTTTAGAAAATTGATTAACGACGCCATCTAGCCTTTTTTATTGTTTTTTTGTTTGTTTGTTTAATCTGAGCTCACAGTGATAAATAATAAAAATAAATAAATAATAATAATAATAATAATAATAACAATAGCAACAATACTTAAATAATTTAAAAAGAAAAACTCTTGCTTTCTTAATCTTAGTATCCTTATTATTTGAAAATCAATTAACGCTTTAAATTATTTCGCATGTCATAATTTAGTTTATATTACATACGAGGGTGCATAGTATTCTTAATTTATAAAATTTTTATATTTGTAAAGCAAATAAAAATCCGTGGAACAATATTCCACAAAAAAAAATTAAAAAAAAAATTAAAAAAAATTATTAAATACAGAAATATATTTAGATCAATCAATAGCCCTGCCAAGTCGAACAAACGGCTGCTACCCAGAACCCTTCTTCGGAAGCAAATCGAAGTTCTTTCAACTTTCTATATCTCAGTTTCAAATACAAGCAGAACCTTGAAAATTTCGTAAAGCATTATACCTAACGCACTTAATTGAGTTCCGAAATTACTAGTTTATGATAGATATAATTCCGAAAATAGCTACCATCAGAATTTTGCTATTTCGTCACTGACTCACAAATCATCGAAATTCTAAGGTACTTCTGGCAGACCTACAAACTCGAAAATTGGAATACAGTTAGAATTTAAGGCAGGAAAGACTAAAAGAAGTATAAAACTAGTGAGTGCGTGTAACTTTTTTTTTGTGGTTTAAAAATTATAAGCCAAAACTACTAATCCTAGTTCAGGACCTTCAGGACCAACTACAAGTTAGGCTAAATACTAATAATAACTGTATAATATATGTAATGGAGATTCAGGTTGGTTAATAAAATAATATTCATTTGGTTAATAAAATTTTTATGCTGCTGTGCTGATTGGGGGTTATTTCCAGCACATCGTTTTCAAATGGAATGTGGAATTGACGTCATTCATATGTTGCAAGTTTAAATTTACGTTAGAAACTCAATGCAGTTTAAAGACATTTGTGTTCGCTACAGTCTCATGGAAGAATTTTACGGCTATTACTTTTGCCCACTGAGATATGAAGAGAGATATGAAAGGAACGTTTTGGCCTACCACCTAAGCGTGAAAACAATATTTCGACCCTGTACCCTCCTTTGCGTGAGCATTCTAAAAAAAGCCTGAAAATGATTTTTAGGCATTGTGTTCGCTATATCTTAAAGCAAGAATTTTATTTTATGGCTGTATAGTTACCCCGTAACTATAAAAAGAACGTTTTCGTCCCACCCCGTTTGGATGAGAATTCTTAAAAATCCTGAAATTTTTTATATTTGTGTTACACTTTAACTCAAGAATTTTATAGATATCTCTTTCTTCCTTTGGGATGTGAGGGGGAATGAGAAAAGAACGTTTTGGCTATCCACCACCTTGTGAAAATAACGTTTCTGTCCCCTTACCCTCATTCGGGTAAGAATTTTGAAAAAGCTGAGAAAAAAAATTTTAGGCATTTGCGTTTGCTACACTTTAAAGCAAGAATTTTGAATAAAGCGAGAATCTCTTTACCCCATTGCGATATGAAGGGGACTGTGAAAAGGACGATTTGGTCTCCCATTCTCGTTTGGGAGTGAATTCCAAAAAATACCGGAAATGATTTTGGGGCATTTGTGTTAGTTACATTTTAGAGGAAGAATTTCTCTCAAGAAATATATAATTTTCTTTTAAATATGGAGGGAGATGTGAAAAGAACTTTTTGGGTGCAAATTTTTGAAAGACGTTTTTTAAATAACGCCTTGGGCACGAAAGAAATAACCTCTGTAACTCAGGTTCTTCACTCAAATGACGAAGCATGCAAAGTTCAAACAAAACAGGCTGTTAAACACAACAAACGCATTAATGCTGAACACTTTACATATAGTTAAAAAGAATATTTCTAGAAAGAGGTGTAAGTAAAAGATCATCGCAGCAACGGATTAAACTATATAGAATGCGAAAAACACAGGATGTCATATTTTTAATAGAACTTTAGAGCGAGCTCAACTCAGAATCCCTAAAGCACGAAACTCGCAGGGAAGACAACTTAACTACATGGATTTTTCATTTTCTGCAAGTACTTACGGTGGTTACACCTCCTAAAATTTCATGTCTGTTATCTCCAATAAATTTGGCTGAGCGTTAATGTGTCAGTCAGTCAATCATTCAGAACAACTTCCTTTATAGATAAAGATTATTTTTCTTTTAAGGGGAATTAGCACCTTTCAAATGTCGAAAACCGATAAAAACATGGATTTTTATTTTTCTTCTGCTTAAAGTATAGTCTGGCATACCTACTATGACTGAAAGAAATTTTAAAACAATCTGATCAATGCAAATATAAAAGGCTGTGACTGCATTGATGGCCGTTTAAATGCGACTCCTTTGAACTACGTTTTCTCAGTTCCAATTTTTTAGCAAAATCGTAGTATTTAAAGTGTTAAAACCCCAAGATATATTCAAAAATGGACTTGATTTTTTTTTGTCTGTTCAGTATGATTAGCTTAATAGAATTAGAGATGTATTTTGCTATATCTTGAGAAGATAAAATCTCAAAAATAAAAAAGTAACAGCTAACATGCTTTTTTCTACATTTTTCCATGAAATTAAACTTAATTTTTTTCTCTCTCAAACAAATTCATCAATTGCAAAACCCATCCCTAAAGCTGTAAAGCATACTATTATAATTATAACACAAAATTTTGATAAGAATAATTGATAAATAAAGGAGAGAGAGAAGAAGGAATTCTATAAAATTCTTGATTTTTTTAAATAAAATTTGAATTCTAAAACTTTATATTAAATAAATGTTTCTAGTGATTTTTTTTAATTTAATCATAATACGTGTAAGAATCTTTACGGTTTCATATCGTACGCAGGATGACGTGAAATAATTCTCAAAAACAAATAAAAGAAATACTGGATCAGTTTACACTATTTACAAAACATTCTTTTATTTGTATCGCTTTGCAACACACATCATCCCATCCAGTAACTTTTTCGTACTCCACTTTGTTCTTTTTTTACTACTGCCACTCACAAAACTTACAAAATCATAATAAATAAACATTGCCTTGGCAATGTGAAACCAAGAAGCTAACATATGTAATGGAATGCTTTTGAGATAAGTAAAAATTCTTAAATATTAAAAAAAAAAATGTCAAAAGGTACCGAATCCACATTAATTAATGAAAACAATATTCAAACTTCAAAACATTTTATTTTTATTTTTGCTAGTTTTCTTTACCTATTTTAATTGTGTTTATTGTGTGCTATATTTTGTAACCTGCAAAGAAAATCAGTTACTTATATAAAAATGTTTGTGAGAGAGAGAGAAAGAAAGGTAATCTAATTAACTGTTCCTTCCTAGTTAAAACTATTTTCACATTTCTTGAAACATTTCGCGTATATTTCTGCATAGAAAAATAAAATAAACAACCCGAAAAGAAATTTCCGAGAACTTTATTTTCGGTGTATACTTTTGTTATTAGCAGCCAAGAAACAGCTCAATGCTTTTTAGCAATAAACAATATTAAAAAAAGAAATTAAACGTGGTTAAAAAAATATCAAACCAAAATTGAAAAAGAAAAAAAAGTATTAGGATTAAGAAAACATCGAGTGTACGGACTGGATTTCATCACTCTCGTTGCCATAGCGACAGACACGTGATGCTTTCTCTTAATACCTTTTCCAGCTCCGTCTACTTCATAATATATGATAGGACGGAACAAACTTTACCTTTGCAGTATATATTAATAAATAATGTTATATATTTTTCGAAATTCGTTTATCATCTGTAGAAAAGTGCATTAAGAGAAACACTGAGGATTATTTTAAAACTAAGTATCTCCTAGTAAACATTAAAATATTAATTCTCATATAGAAAGAGCGAAATGTAGAAAATGTTGCATAAGTTCCAAAGACGATAGATTCGAATTAAACAATGTGCCAAGCGAATAGAATGTGGTCAAAAGTTAAATTTGCCGAAATAAAGTCTACTTAAATCAAAAGTTTATGTTATATTACTATTGAAGCCAGTAAATGATCAGTGTTTTAATTTATATAATGTGCTGGATTCCTCAGATGTGTCGTACGAAAGCACAGTAAAAAACAAAACAAAACAAAAATAACATTTATATATTATATATCCCCTTATAGCCAAAAAATAATCATCTAATTTCACTGGGTGATTCAAAATAATTGTTAAAGTTGTGGCTGCGCGAAATCGCTCCACACACACACAACACCCGGCAACTGAAGGCCGATTAAACGGGCACCTTTTGGCCCTGCTGAAAAACGCCTCAATTTACCACACTGATTTCATGGGTTCAAACCCGGCTACCGCCGCACGCTCTCCCTACATTGGTGACCCGGGCAACAAACACACATTCTTCTTTTCTCCTTGGTGAAGGTGCCAGCACCGATAGATGGTGCCGGCAACGAAGTCCACAGCGAGTGGCAGCGACCTCACAAAGTCCGCAACGAGTGACAACATTCCATAACGTTTACAACATCGTTCGCCAGCTTCCGACTGACTCTCTAGGGAAGGAGTAGTGTGGCTGTGCCAGACCACCTCCGCACACACAACACCCTTCAATTGAAGGCCGGTCAAAGGGGTACCTTTCTGCTTGTCTGGATTGCGTCTCATTCTACCACGCGGATTCCACTGGTTCAAACCGGAACCCGTTGCACGATCTCTCTACAAAGTGATTATCTTTTAAATCGTAAGTGATAGAAACATACTTTCAATCAGAAAAGTTCCTCAAGTAAAAATATCTTTCATTTACGGCAGTTTTTTAATTAGGGACTGTATACATATCAAAATACAAAATTTAACTTTTATACGATCCCTCATTTCCTATAACTTACACTTAAAAAATATTGCTCTGTGTCTAAGAAAAATAATTTAAAAAATCCTATGTGCTTAAACAAAATATTTAACAAGATATCAAATGTTAAAAATAACGACTTACGCTACTTTACATGATGTATTGAAGTCCGTTTTCAGGCAAACAACTATGAGTTGATAAAAGTTCAAATGATTTCTTTGTTGGAGAATTGCTATTAAACGCATTCAAACGGGTGAAATTAACAGGTACAAATTTATCTGAATTGATAGTTCTGCATTATGAAATTATCGATAATTTAGTCTTTTAGAGGGTCATCTACTAACTTCTAAGTCACGGTTCTGGACATGGAATTTCAAAATGTAATAGAGCGTGACAAAGTAATAGTGTGGGTTAGCTTTCACTAGAAATTGCCAAACATGCATTAGAGGAAAATTCTAGATAAAATAAGATTTCACGGAATCAAATGTAGCTGTCAAATGATTACAAACATGAATCAAAGCAGTTGAAAAGTAATTTTGATATTTCTCCCTTTTGAGATATCCCCTTATTATTTGGCGACAAATGCTAAAATTTTTACCTTGCGATATCTTGGTAACTATTCCATTGAGAAACCTGGCACTGGCATTTTTTTATTTACTTTTTAGACACAGAGCAACATTTTTTCCCCCAAATGTAAGTCGTAAGAAAGAAGTGACCGTATAAAAATTAAATTTCGAAATTTTTCATTATTTAACTTTCATCAAATCACAGTCGGTCCCTTAAAGTAAACATTTTTCTCCTGAAAGCGGGCGCAAACACAGCGGGTAAAATGGTGTAAGTCGTCTTTTAAATATTAAATAGATTGCTAACTTGTTAATATGCATACAGCCCCTTGTAAAAAATTTTCCATGTCTAAAAGCTACTCTTTATTTGACGAACTTTTCTAATTCAAAGTATGTTCTGATCATTTAGGGTTTAAAAGATAATGGCCTTATCATTTATTTTCAATTACCCGGTGTACTTCAATGAAAATACACATGCAGGACTTTCGTATACGTTCTTCATTAGATAAAAACAGGATCCTCCAGCACCAATTCTTTTATTACTGAATGGCTGTTAAATGTAGTCGCGGTGCTGTTTAGCTGTGAAAAATCAAGCTTCTTATGAGGTGAACTGTAAGTTGAAAGAAGTAGAGATGCCTTAATCAAATCGCATCGGAGTTTCGAGACGGATTTGACTGCTTGATGAGTATGAAAACTTTATTATTGTGATCACTAAAATTTATTCACCCTGTAGAGCTAAAATCTGACGAGTAAGTGCAATGCGTTAGTCAGTATCATAATAATTTACAGGTTGATTCAAAATTAGTGTGACCAATTTTTAAAGCATATAACTATTTATGGTAAATTTTAATCGCTTTACCATCAGTTTTATTTTTTTAATGTTTAAATTACCAATTAAACTATTTTTATTAGTGGGAGTAAATAATGGCTCCGAAATAAGATCTTCGAACCCGAAACGAAGCTTTTGAAGGACTGATGCTCAAATTCTGTTATAAATAAAGCATTTAAAAATCAGAAAAAAACATTTTTCTAATGCATTACTATCTAAACTTCGAAAAAAGAAAATAAAATTTGACTGGCAAGCAAAAGCTCCAGGGAAAAAATGTGGGGGAAAGGAAGTCCTTGGTGGAAAAGAAAAAAGTAGCTGAAAAGACTTGCCGCTGTAGAAAATCCTCTGCCTTAAAGAACTTTAGCAAAGAAACTACAGGTATCGCGATCGACAGTTTGTCGTCGTCAGATTAAGGAACTTGGCTATAAAAAAGTGAAGAAACCAACCTATCATCAAATGTTTACAAAGACCGTAGAAAAACGAAGAACGTTCTTGGCCTCAGTATTTGATGTTACGCAAAGGTAGATACAAGACAACATGGATAACTTCGGATGAAGCACAGTTTCGTCTGTAATCCACAATTGGCAAAACGAAGATACAATATATATTCCACGCGAACAGAGTCACAAAGACGCAGCTGTTTTGCAAAAGGCAAGTTGGCTGTCAGGTGTTATTTGAATAGGAATGGCCTCTCAGGGCTTAACAAAACTATTTTTGTACAACCAAAGGTTAAAATTGATGCTAAATAGTATCAGAATAAAGTTTTGAAGCACATGATCAAAGAAAGTAAAGGTCTTTACCCTCAAGGAAACTTTGTTTTTCACCAAGATTCTGCACCAAGTTGTACGGCAAAATCAACTATAAAGTGGCTGAAAGATAAAAAAATTAATTTTCTTCCTCCTGAGAAATGACTATCATCATCCCCGGATTGTGCTCTTTGCGATTATTTTTTATAGGCATACTTAAAAAAACAATTAAATAGACCTAAACTAAGAACGTTTCAAGAGCTTCAAACAGCAATCAAAGAGGAAGTTGGGAAAAATACTCCCAAAATGTCGAAAAAGCTCTTTTGGCTTGGCCTATACGTTTACGTAAAGCGTACTGTGCTAAAGAAAACCACACAGAAAATTTCATATAAATAACTTAATCCAATAAAAATGTATGATGCTCTGAAATGGATCACATTATTTTTGAATAAACCTGAATAAAATCAGCAAAGAGTATTACAAACTAAAATTACGTTTCATGAGGTATAAAAAAACTTTATTTGTCAACTGGAAAACATTCTCCAGCGCAGACGTAAACAGAAAAGCAAATGCAAAGGTAAATTTAAAAATAGACTGAGAAGAAGCAACTCTTTGTTTTTTTGAAATTCAACTTGTCTGAGCTGACTTACCTCAGTCCAAGATACTTTGTCTATGTGGCCCGTAAAAAATGAAAAGATTTATTTAGCTTCAATCTCTGGAGACAAGTATTCATTGGTAGCTAATTTTAAGATATTTTTGCTTTATAAAGTTATCTGCTTCTTTGTATACCTAACAGGATGCTCACTAATCAGGATCAGGATAATTAGTCAATAATAATATTTTGTATTTAAAGATGCTATATTTATTTAACCAAAAACGAACGTAAAGTCGCTACTTATATAACAAACACTAATAATTGCTGTTTCGCTGTAAGCAGACAGGTCGAAATGCATAACAAAACTCATTTCTTACTATCATCTTCGCGGTTCTTTCTAATTTGTTACTCTGGCCCGTCAACCAAGTTTTTCGATGGCAATAAAAACATTGATTTCAATCCATCAGCTGATTTTTTACATACAGCTGAGAAAATTACTTATCCCTTCATTTTTGTTTTATAAGGACAGAAAATTAGCCCTTTACGCGCAGTGTTCCCGCTCTGGGAACACCAAACTCTGAGGTTTTGACTGTTGCCAGTCACGAAGACTAGATTGGATTTCTATAAAAATAGTTGCGGATGACATAGCTCCACGAGAATCCTTTACTTTTTAGCACGTCATTCCCCGTAAAAAAATTGTCACGATTAGGTATTTTAACAGCACTGACATCTGCTGAAAAATGGAAGAATGCGAGAACAGCTGGATAGATTTCCCAATGCTGAAAAAAGGGCAGCAGTTGCCATCGACAGCTGGCTGTGCCGCACAGCCAGCTGCGTCAAAAAAAGGGTCTCTAGATCTGTGGCACGCGATGAACATTTCGATCGTCCGCCATCTTGCTGGTAGTGAAGTCGAGCGATGGCAACGGCCGCCCTTTTTTTCAGCATTGGGAAAGGGTTGCGCCTCAAAGGGTTAATGATGTACAGAAACCTTTTCGGTGACTTTAATAAAAATACTGAGATATTTATGTTATATTTTTTTTATATTTGTGACTAATATTTTGCAACCTACAAATTTTCTAGACACACATGAATCAAGACATATTCACTGTTGCTAGGAATATGAGCTTATAAAAAGTAAAATCTTGTGATATTTTGACAGCTAAAGTTTTATCGGAAATCAAGTCTGTGTCTCATTAAACGGTTTTTGGAATGTTTCTGACTGGCTAATTTCTTTAAAGACAGCCAAAGTAATACATGGTTCTGGAAACAAACAGCCATGTTTGTCTATCTATATTGTTTGTCTAAAACCTATCTATATTGTTTGTCTTTATTTAAAATTATAAACTTGTCTATACTTAATTATTGGAGATCATTTGTATTTAAGAACAATGCAGCTTTTGCTAATTAACAACGAACAAGGTTATATTGTTTTTTTCATTTCAAAGGTGCTGAACCAGACATTATCGTAAGAATAACATATAAGGTTGTTAAGATTCTCAAATAAGGCTGTAAACTTTTCTTAATGTTATTTTATGCATATATTTTTATGTTTTTTTAAGATTTAGTTTAGTACAGAGAATTTACTCACTCTCAAAAAATTATTAAGCATAACTCAAATTTCTTATGTCGGTTTCATGTTTTCAGGTTCATTATTCTTCGTAAAAGTGAATCATATCATATATAATGATAACTTCTCTTATTTTTTTTTCTAATTCGGTGTTTTCAAAAAGTAATTAGTTATTCACAACTAAAATAGGAAATTTGGCTATTGCTGGAGTACTTTTTCGAGCGAGTGTACACTAATAAAACTCCACTCTTTCAATTGGCAATTACGATTAAGATCGCGAATAATGATTCTGTTTAAAAAAATAATAAAAAAATTTGCTGTTTAAGTATAATAATTTTTCAGTCAAGCTAAAAATAATGAAGATTGAGTTAGTTGCTTTTGTTCTCCATGTCTAAGGAATCCTACTTATATTTTAAGAAGTGTATAGGCTTCATAAATAATTATATTTAGAGCAATAAGTGCTAAAACCATTTTATGTTACCTATATTTTTAGCTTAATTGCTAAAAGCGTTCATAGTTTCAATACTTTGGGAGTCTTACTCACTAAACTTTTTTCTTGCCTTAATACGTGAGTTTTGTGTACAAAGACGAAAAAGAAAATCGTTTTCTGTCTAGACCACTTCGAAGAAATGAATCTGAAACAAGCAATAAAAAAAATACCCAGAAAAATCCAAATCCTCCTTTTCAATTACTTTACAACCATCATTAAACATTGTTAAACAAAAATAGAACAAAAAAAAATAGGTCGAGTTGTTTTTCTTTAAAAGTTTTCCAAAGTTTGCAGAACATTTCTTTTTAATTTCAGCATCAGATAATAGACAGATAAAAATGATCAGAATGACTCTGTACTAGATCACTATTTAAAATAAGAAACAGTAAGAATAAACTGAAAATTGGTTGTTACTTATTTTGTTTTGAACTTTTTTTTTATGAATTTAAGTGAAAATGCTCTCAAGAGTCTTAATTTTAAGATGAATTTTTAAGATACTGATATTGAATTTTTTAATGCGTCATTATTTTTATTCTAAGGGTTGAAATGTGTGATCTCATTATAGCATTTTCGGAATCATATCAAAACTCGCATATTACGTATCTAAAGTACATTTTTAAAGCTCCGCATATACTTAATAGAGCAAAAAATTCTTTATATAAGTGGATTTTTAAGCCTTTTACCTCAATTCTGCTATTTTTGCCTTTATACTCCTGATGTGTGTGTGTGACTCTTAATGAGAGTCACAGTGATTGTAAATATTTCCAATTTCTGTTTAAAATTATCTTGTTTTCTGCGCTTCCCTTTTCACGCGTGTGATTCGACCACCGTATTGCTGTATCATGGAGGTATAATAGTATGTTTCAGCCATTAGTTTATTTTACTATATATGTACAAGTAATGCAATGTATCAAGTAATGTAATACAAGTAATGCAGTGTATATATACAAGTAATGCAATGTAATGCAATTATTAAATTTTATTATATTCTTTTAAGTAATACTTTTTTTAGGTTAGAATTAATAAAATTCATTAGCTATTATACTAATATTACGATAGCAGCAGATCTATTCATGAAATTAACAAGAAAAGAAATATTTTTTTAGCTATTTTATCAAAAAGTTGTTCCCATTTATTCTTTATATTTGTCCAAAAGTATTCCATTAAATTTTAAAACGCACCTATAATATAATACAGGTGTTTTTTCTTTAGTAATTGTGGTCAAGATTCAAATGGAATTTACGCTTTAATAGTTTAACCAAATTAATAATTTTAAATACCATTTTATATTAAAATAGGTAATATGTTATTCCGTAATCCTGTTTGAAATAAATTCCTTAGCCTACTTATTCAGAAATTCAATATTCATAGTACACGTACGTATTAATGTGATGAGACTGGCCCCACCCTTCATTATGGTAGTATTATGACTTCAAAGGACCGACGAATTGTATTCTTTGTGATGTATATTCGGCCAACAGCTATCTCAGAAGTTAGCTGTCAGTTGTTGCTTCATTTGTTGCACGTGATGTA
This sequence comes from Cheiracanthium punctorium, assembly GCA_038373885.1. NCBI lineage: Eukaryota > Metazoa > Arthropoda > Arachnida > Araneae > Cheiracanthiidae > Cheiracanthium > Cheiracanthium punctorium. Next base: position 299,758 of record JAWZYV010011767.1, read on the forward strand.
TTAATTATTTTCCAAACTACCCAAGGTTGGATTCATAAAATGAATTTTACAAGTATTTCAATGATGCTGTGAACTGTGTTTCCTAAGTGTTGTAATGCTTGTGTCGTGACACTTTGTTATGTATTATCGTCGTAAGCATAATTATGCCAACACTTTTATACATGAAATTATATTCTGATTGCACTTAAAAATATTTTATATTTCCAAGCGTATACATTTTAACTGCTAAAAGTTGAAAAAAAATGTTACATTATGCATTTTGAGACAATTTTCGCAAATCTCAAAGTCTAATCTATTTTTTTTTTAATTGGACTGCTTTAATGTAAGTTGAGTGACTATCTATTGCGTCACCAAATTGCATTTCACTCGTTTTTTACCGATTATTACTTGACTGTCGAACAGCAGTTTACGCATCTTGAAACGTGTTTCGAAAAATATCAAAATAAAGAATACATTTTTTAACTATTCCTTGTTTATAGATTCAACTGAGTGCCCACTTATAATCTCACCTGTAAAGTCACTATTTCATTTAATTTGCTTCAGTCATTTTTTTTGTGATGCGCGAACAAAAAAGTGTCATGGACTGAATGGCAGAATGACAAGATGAGCAAACGACAGACAGAACAGACAAAAATTTATTTTGACCGTCCTACTGTGTTTCTAGGCGCTTGAAACTGATGGAAATCACGAAATTTTTGAATTCCAAGTAAAGTACAGAAACGTCTAGTTTCTCTACTTTATTTGGGACCCCACTAACCCCCTAACCCTAAGGAGGTGACACACAAAATTTGAGAACTATAAAAAGTGTCAGAGATAGGAAGATAAATATAACACTGGCTTAAACCACTTTTCAATGGCTCTCGAAGGTAAAAAATCATGCCGAATGATCGCATTTCAGGGATCGTACATAAATTACGAACGAAAATCTTTTTTCACTCGATTAAACGTTTATACTTAAAGCCATTTATAGTCCTCGATCCTCTTTCTTTATAGATATATCTGCGACATTGTATGATGAAAGGCTCAAATTTGGTGCATCACCTCATGAGTGTATGGAGCACATTTTACTATGCTTTTGTACGCGGTTTTTATACAAATTAAAAGAGTGTAACTTTTTGAAAATTAACGAGAGGCATTTTTTTTACGGAGTCTTACTTCCGACTTTATTTTGAACATTTTTTTAAAGTAACACTGCCCAGGTATCTCTAATAGATAAAGAATTAAAGCCCGTTACCACCTTTTTGGCGCACCCTGTAGATGGTATTAATTCCTATTTCTATCCAGCTGTCCTTGCATTCTTCCATTTTTCAGCAGATGTCAGTGCTGTTAAAATAATCGTGACCATTTTTTACGGAAAATGGCGTGCTTAAAAAGTAAAGAATTCTCGTGGAGCTATGTCACCCGCAACGATTTTTATAGAAATCCAATCTATTCTTCGTGACTGGCAATAGTCAAAACGTCAAAGTTTGATGTTCCCAGAGCGGGAACACTGCGCGTAAAGGGTAACTAATAGTTATATAGAAAACTAGCTGAAGTACCCGTCCTTGACGGGTTAGTGAATGCAAATTTCCAAAAAGCAAGAACTTTCGTCAGCATTGTAGGAGTACACAGAATGGATGTAGTATGTTGCCAAAGTAAAGAAAGCGAAGTTATAATTTTTAAGTATTGTTAAAATATTACAGGTTAGAGAGTAACTAAGTAATATCATTTCATTCGCTTTGGTCGTAATTATGTGATGCGCGAACGAATATTGACGCATATTGAAATAATTTTCGCAAAATCTCAAAATCTAATCAACATTTTTGAAAAATTTTGAAGGCTAGAATTTAAGTTGAGTGACAACCTATCCTGTCACCCAATTTCGTTCCATTCCCTGCAGTCTTTATTTCGTGATGCTGGAACAAAATTTCAGCATTTTAAAACGATTTTCGCAAAATCTCAAAATGTAATCAATATATTTTAAAATTTCAACGCCTATAAATTAAGATTAGCAACTACCTATCCTATCACTCAATTTCGTATCATTCGTATTAGTCGTTATTACGTGATGTTTGAAGAAATATAAGCGTATTTTGAGAGAATTTTCACAAAATCTCAAAATCTAATAAAAGTGTTTAAAAAATTGGACACCTATAGTTTATGTTGAGCAACCATCTATCATGTGACCAAATTTCATATCATTTGCTTTAGTCATTATTACTTAATGCGGGAACAAAGATTCACTCAGTTTTAAACGATTTTCGCAAAATCTCGAAATCGGATCAATTTTTTTTAATTAGATGCTTATAGTTTAAGGTGAGTGACCACCTATCATTTCACCAAATATCATTTTTTCACCTTTGCAGTTATTACGTGATGTGCGAACACAAATTTACGCAGTTTGAAATGATTTTCGCAAAATCTCAAAATCTAGTCAAGATTTTTTTTTAATTCGACGCCTATGTTCTAAGTTGTGTGACCACCTATCATGACACCCAATTTCATATCATTCGCTTTAGTCGTTTTTACGTGATGCTTGCACACAAATTTACGCAGTTTGAAAGGATTTTCGCAAAATCTCAAAATCTAATCAAGATTTTTTAAAAATTCGACGCCTATGTTTTAAGTTGAGTGACCACCTATCATGTCACTCAATTTCATATCATTCGCTTCAGTCGTTTTTACGTGATGCTTGAACACAAATTTACGCAGTTTGAAAGTTTTTTCGCAAAATCTCAAAATCCAATCAGGATTTTTTAAAAATTGGACGCCTATGTTTTAAGTTGAGTGACCACCTATCACGACACCCAATTTCATATCATTCGCTTCAGTCGTTTTTACGTGATGCTTGAACACAAATTTACGCAGTTTGAAAGGATTTTCGCAAAATCTCAAAATCCAATCAAGATTTTTTAAAAATTTGATGCCTATGTTTTAAGTTGAGTGACCACCTATCATGACACCCAATTTCATATCATTCGCTTCTGTCGTTTTTGCGTGATGCTTGAACACAAATTTACGCAGTTTGAAACGATTTTCGCAAAATCTGAAAATCTAATCAAGATTTTTTAAAAATTCGACGCCTATGTTTTAAGTTGAGTGACCTCCTATCATGACACCAAATTTCATATCATTCGCTTCAGTCGTTTTTACGTGATGCTTAAACAAAAAAAGCGTCACGGACAGAATGACAGAATGACAGAATGACAGACAGACAAACTTTTTTTTGAGGGTCGCATCGGATTCCTGGGTGCTTGAAACGGATAGAAATCGCAAAATTTTTGAATTCCAAGAAATGTACAGACAAAAGTCTAATTTTATTTATATAGATATCAATCAAAAACTAATTCTACAAATATTTAACAAATTCGATGTTTTCTTAGAGAAGTATTTGCTGCCAACATTATAGCGAAGTGCATTTCCTTTTACTTTTGCTGCGTTTCCCCTGTCTGCGTTCTCTAAGAGTAAGCTAATGTCATTTCTTATCAAGAAAGACAAGAACAGAACTCAAAGTTCCCCGGAGGTCAAATGCCACTTCGTGTGAGACTCCACCGCTAATCATTTAAGTGCTGATTTATGTTGAACTATGATTTTGAGAGAAGTTCTGGGCGCATTTCCTGATCAGTCGCCGAACGAGAATTCGAAATGGATAAAGACGTCAATTAAGGGTTATGTAATGTCATTTAAAGGAAGCTGATCAAAGATGTTGGTTTCTAGATACATCTCTGGATTACTTGAATCTATTGATCAGGTGTTAGATGCACTTAAAAACACTTAAATGAGATGAAAATGTTATTTGAGTGCACTATTAAATTATGCTGGCAAGTAAGATCTAATGACAACAGAAATACTAGAGTTTCTCTCTATTCTAAAAAAAAAGTAATGGCCGCCACAGTCAAAAGCTTGTTCCGCTATCTCCTCCGAAATCGTGGGTATTTGAGCTTCGACGAAGGTGTCCACAGATTCGGAAAATTCCGGAGAAGCCGATAAGCTGACTTAAATTTTAAAATTCGAATTGTTTTAGAAAACATGAATGAAAAACTGAAAAAATAAACATAATGGTTGCCCTGTTTGGCAATTTTCGCCAACCTAAAATCATTCATATCTTTGGAACTAAGCAATTCCAAGTATGTAGTATCGCGTGAAATTGATACACATGAAGTATAATTACACCAATTTTACGCCAAATTAAAAAAGGTATATGAAATAAATAAGTATTACACAAAGTTGGCGATTTTCGAATAGTAAGTTCTCATAGATAACAGGAGTTTAGAATTACCGATTATTCGTTTTTTTAAAACAGAATAACTAATTGTAACAAAGCGCCATTTTGGCATCAGGTACGATCTGGCAAAAGGCTATGTCTGCAAGCAGGCCGAATCTACACCGCGTGTTCTAAAATGGTAGCACCCAGTATCTCGAAAATGAAAAATAATTAAAATGCACATAATAGTACAGCCGGTTAGGTTCAGTTTGTGTATTTGCTACCAGTAGAAATATTTGGCGGCTTTAACTATGACATTATAGCAGTTAATTATTGTACAGCTTGGACATTTGCTAGCGCGGCGAGATGATATATTTCGCTGTGCTAAATACGCCAATCTGCAAAGGATTATGTATATGAATATATGGATAACGGTTTTCCCGGTAACCTTAAATGAGCAGTAATTGTCAGTTATGAGCCATTGTGAATCGCCAAATAATGAAATGTCGCCATCGGTGGCTATCAAATATGCTGGCTCTGTTCTTTAATTTTTATCAATAAAACATATGAAGTACTGTTTTCTTAGAACTAGTTATCAACTATAAATATACGTAAGTCGCCAAATTATGAAAAATCCCCATGGGTGGCAAATAGACAAGGTGTTCCATAGGTTTTACATAATTAAAAATAGTGTGAAGTTAAAATTTTTGTGTTCCAAAGAACACGAAGGACCAAGCAGTGTGTAGCTCGGTAACATTCCATCAGATCCAATCTTTAGGTTTTGTCTGTTGAAATTCTGCCTTTTTTTATGAATAAGCTTTATTAGGGGCCAAATGCCTTAACCGAAAAGCGAGCGTAGCGAGTCTGAGGGACTTGGTCCCTAGTGTATTATAAATTTTCTTTCTGAAAACAAAACACTGGGCTTTCAACCAAGTTCCTGCTGTTTTTTTTATTTTTATTTTTTATTTTTATTTTTATTTTTTCTACATTCCTAATGCCATTACAAGCTTTTGGTATAATCGTTTAAGTAAGGAGAGGAGGTAAGTAAGGAGTTAAGAGGAGTTTTTGTTCTGCCGAAATCTGTGTTTTTGTTTTTTTGTTCACGTTAGTTTATGTTAATTTCAGATCATTAAAATAGAACGTTAAAGAAAATGAGCATTTACCGTCATTTCCTTTTTCTCGCTTTTAATCGAGGTTCTAAGGCCACATAAGCTGCTCATGACATTTCTATTGTGCATGGAGAGGTTGTCATAGCCTCTAACTGGTATAGCAAATTCAAGAATTTAAATTTTGACCACAGATGCGCACTTCGTTCTAGTCTTTTTTATTTTTCAAGTCCAAGAACAGTGTAATTTTTTCCAATAAGGTATTGAAAATCTTCTTGGAAGGTTTTGGTTTGAAACGGTTTGAACCACGCAACAGAATACATCATTGATTAATTTGTTGTTAATTTTTATTGAAAACTAAACTTTTTAAAAATTTCACCCTTTCTGGTCTGGCGTCCTACTAATAGTACAAATCTTTGAACTGGCTCTATTGAAGGATATTTATAACATTTTCCCCGAAAGGCTGATGTTCTTTTAAAATCATTTCTATTTTAAATATATATTTCATTTTTTAAGCAAAAAAGAGCGATACTTAACAATAAATATTCATTTAAAATGAATGCCTCTAGAAATTCAAGTCTTTCTGGTAAATCACTTTTGTTTACTCTTGTTATTAATATTGGGTTGTAACGAAAGTTTCCCGCCACCACAAATATCGCCTGCAAACAGTTCACGTTGGTGTGTTTGCTCATATTTTGTCAAACGATATTTGTCATTTGAAAGAAAGATACTTACTTCAGAACACTGTGTTGTTAAAAAATATCGTTATCATTAAGTACAAGGTGTCTGAAATGGAACTATCACGTTACCGGATTAGAACCATCATTTACTTCCAGTTCTGTTGCAAAAAGTGCTACAGAATGTCAAAGAATTATGTGTGTAGTTTAGATTCTTCTGTTGTATCATATGGCACTGTGGAGGTTTGGTACTGAAAGTTAAAAAACAGGGTCTATGACATTTAAGGAGCAGAGATATCTGGCCGGCCTACTGATGTTGATGAGGACTTGTGGAAGAAGATCAGTAGTTAACCACTTGAGAGCTAGCTAAAGATTTAAACATTAATGCCATGCCCATTAGCCATCACATAAACTTCATGTACAAGTTCAATCGCTGGGTGCCGCATGAGCTGACTCAAGCAGATTTGACGGAGAACTTTCGTTACAACCTGATATTATAATCGAATTTAAATACCATTTGAATTCATCTATTTTAAGTAATGTGTGATGTTTGTTTTGTTGTTATGGCAAAGCTATTTTATATATGAAATTGGCATAAGGAATTTGATTTATCATCGAATACTTTTTTTGAGAGGGTGAACTATCGATCCCGCTTAGTGGAATATCGGTTAAAGGAATATCCCGCTTAATGTAATAACTCTTCGGTGTACCAAACAGTAATAAGCTGTCACTTTTTAGTGATGCACGAGAGGCGAAATATGGGCCTGTCTCGTCTCTCAAAGTCCCTATATTGGAATGTTTAGATGCTTATCTCGTATAGCAACAAAGCTGTAAATCTCTTTCTGGTTTCGCAAAAAAACCGTCTCGCATGTATTCCTCTCATTTCGACCTTGGATAATGGAATATCCCGTTTATTAGAATAATTTTTCGTGCCAATTTTGCTATTCCATTAAGCTGGATCTACTGTATTTCAAGACGTAGGAAAGAAGTTGTAAACGACAAGGAAGAATACATTATAGATTAATTAATTGTTATTTTTTATTGAAAAATAAAAGTATAAATCTTTTAAAATTACGGCGGAAACTTAGTTGCCAGGCCAATATATGTGTATATGAGAGATAGTGAGTATTTTCTGAAAAATAATTCAATTTCGTTAAGTTATCAGAATCTGAATATTTTTTTACCTTTCCAACACTTCTAAAACTTTTGATCAATTATAAGTGAGGAATATTAATTCCAAACTTTTGTGTTCAGTACGCATCTGAAGAAGAAATCTATTTCTGTCAAGGTGTTCTATCCCCTTTGACTCTGGAAATAATAAATCATAACTCAAGACGTCTTTTCTTTCAAACATGCACTTCTACTTCATTGATCATTGAGAATGTGTCAGAAAATTTCTTCCTATCTTGTCAGTGAGGAGAAAATTATATATTAAGTTTCAGGAGCTTCTGTTGTGCAAGAGCCTCTGGCGGTATTTTTTTTGTGAAAGAAAAATCATCTTGTTATATTCCTTAGGGTTAAAATTCATTAATACTTTGTTTACAACACTTTTTTTGGACTTGTGATTTTTACTTGATTTGGGATATATAAAAGGTTCATCATGAAAAATTAATCTTGTTAGACTAAACATCTTTGCTTGTTTAAATTGTGTTTATATTATTATGATTATTGATGCTGTAACTTTTTTTCTTTTCTGTTTTCTTAATATTATCGTAACATAAACAGGTGGAGAAATATATGTAGTTTAATAATAAATCAAACAGAGAGAGAGGGAGAGAGAGATTTTCATCATATACATTAACCGACAAAACTAATACACTTAAATCGGAAATAAAACCTCAAGAGTGCTTAAACGAATGTAAGAAAACAAACTTTACAGTTTTTTACCATTTCTAGACAGAAAACCAACAGACTATCTACTATTAAAATTTTACGATCTATTTATCTTTAATTTCATTTTTATTTTATAGTATGATAGCTATATAAATTTTAATTCGTTTAATGCTCATAATAATTTAAATAAGAATGTTTATTTTAATTAACTATTTAAATAACGATTTTCATTGTTGGTTTCGGTATCCCTTAATATGGGCGCTCATATAATTGCTTGTAGGTGGGTGCAGGTCAAGGGTCCTTCCCCAGAAAGATACTAATATTTTAGCGTTTCTAGCACTTCTACCGTAACCCTTTGAGGCGCAACCCTTTCTCAATGCTGAAAAAAGGGCAGCCGTTGCCATCGCTCGACTTAACTACCAGCAAGATGGCGGACGATCGAAACGTTCATCGCGTGCCACAGATCTAGAGACCCTTTTTTTGACGACAGCTGGCTGTGCGCGGGCAGAGCCAGCTGCACCAAAAAGCGTCTCTAGATCTGTGGCAAGCAATGAACGTTTCGATCGTCCGCCATCCTGCTGGCAACTACCAGCAAGTCGAGCGATGGCAACGGCTGCCCTTTTTTCAGCATTGTGTAATCTATCCAGTTGTTTTTGCATTCTTCCATTTTTCAGCAGATGTCAGAGCTGCTAAAAATAATCGTGACATTTTTTTTTAAACGGGAAATGACGGACTAAAAAGTAAAGGATTCTCGTGGAGCTATGTCACCCGCAACTATTTTTATAGAAATCAAATCTATTCTTCGTGACTGGCAACAGTCAAAACGTCAGATTTTGGTGTTCCCAGAGCGGGAACACTGCGCCTCAAAGGGTTAAATCAGTGCGTAAATCGTAATAGTAATATGAGAGCTAGGGGGAGGGATATAGCCCCTCTCTACCCGCAGGAATGGGCGCCCATGTCTCTTAAAAAATTAGAATTATCTAACACTTTCCTTCCATCATTTAATCTTTTTCTAGTAAGTCTGGCTAACCAATATGACTCGTGCATTGACTCTTCCAAAACGCTCTACGGAATATCACTAGTCATAGTTTTTTTTTTCATTTTAGTTTTTTTTAATTAGTAAGTTTTAGAATATATTTTATAGATAATTACAATTATTATTGATAATAATATTGATAAATGTGTCTCTTTTCTAATGGTTTCTGTAAATATGGCCGCTTTAATAAAGTGCTTGAGAGATTTTTTTCCCTTTAAAAAGTACTCACAACAAGCCTCCAAACTTTAATAAAAAAAATTAATAACTTGCTCTTTCAAACGTTTCCGGCATCCATTCATGGGTGTTACAGTCACCTCAACTTGTAAGTCCACACGCCTCATAGTTGATCCTTCCTCGCTTCTTCTATGAAAAGCTTTCCTCGCAATCCCTAGTCCAGGTATTTGGGGATTTATTCTTGTCACTCTCAAATACTACGTAAAGAATTTCAGAAATTAAATTAGAAAGAATCGGAAGGATTTATTTTTTTTTTCCTCCAACTACTTCTGCCAAAAATTTTCATTCCTGTGCTCTCTGATATTGCTTTACCGGATTACTTTGCGTGAGAAAAGATTTATCTTGACCTTTTTTTAAATCAAGACACCAACATAAATCTGAACTTTTTCAAAATGCGTAAATGAGTGATTTTTTTTTTTTCAAATCTGATGTCAGAGGATTTATTTATTAAATAAATAACTTAAAGCAAATTAAATCTTTAATAAAATATGGAAATCAGGTATACTGATTGAAAATAGCTTATGAATAATGATTTTAAGCAAATAATATATTTTACGTGTTTCATTATTAATTTTCATTTTTTTTACTTAAATTATAGTTGTAAGGTTTTAATGTTTTTTTAATAATCTATGTATAAACCAAAAAAATATTCTGCTAAATTGAACAAAATTTTCTAGATTCAACAAAAATGTGGTTAGCGCTATTTCACTCAAGTAACTTTGTTGGTTTTAACATTTTTTTTATTAAATCACCAAAATATTTCGTTAATTAACAAAAAATTTGTTGATTCAATAAAAAATATTTCTTTTAAAGCAGCGAACCAAAATTTTGTTGAATCAGCGAAACATTTTCTTTTTTTTTATCAGACCTCTGGTTTAACAGTTCCATCTGGTTTATCTTAAAACGACTCAAACCTTTAAAAAGATTTTTAAATCTTATCCACTGTTTAGCATTTATTGAGAAATAAATATTTTTCTCCCGTGTTCATTTTTTTTCCAATGACCGGCTGCTGCCTTGGAAGGCTTTGGCCACAACGGGCCGGAATTGTTGGCCACTTTATTATGGGGCACCTAGTAGGTGGACCAACGTCGCCCCCTATGAAGGGACAGACAAATGACAACACATGGAACATCGACCGCTGGGAGTTGAACCCGAAACCGGAGTACGGTGCTTTACCCACCATACAATCCGGTCGGCTCCATGCTAATTATTAGTATAAGGATTTAAGAGTGAGGCTATTTTAGAAATGCATATCAGACGCTTTACTTATTAAAAGAAAAACAACTTAAAACATCTTAAATCTCCCCCCAAAACATTAAACCAAACATACTGTTTGGCGATGGCTAAAGAGCAACCACTTAAACGTTTTTTCTTAATTATTTAGTAAATTATATAAATACTTCTAAATATAATTAGATATGAGTTTAAAACTTTACATTTGCCTTGGTTTTATTTTTCAATTCATATTTTTAACACGAATGCACTGATTTATTTCCAGGATTTCATTCAGTGTATTGTTATATTAAGAAAACAATCCCGTGCATTTAAATAAGTATCAGACGTTCTGCAGCGTCGGTGAAATCCGTTGTTATGGCGACCGGATAAGGACGAACAGCTGAGTAAAAATAGCCATGAATTAAATAAAGACAAACCGCGAGAGAGAGAAAGAAAAAGAAAAAAAAGTTTCCCCCAACTTTGATTTCGTTGCTGGATACTGTGATATTGCCTTTGTCAGTTAATTTGTGTCAGAGGAGGATTAGATAAAAAAGCAAGAAAAAAAAAGAGCTTTAGGTAAGGAATATTGCAGGAGGATAACGAACCAGGAAGAAAGATAAAGTAAACTGAAGTCAATTAAAAGTGGCTATAAACGAAATGAGTTGCTTATTTATACGGTCACTTTCCAAAAGTTATAAGATGAAATGAAAGAAATATCCTTATTTTCACAAGTGTAGGAAATTAGTTGGAATTTAATGCTATAGTGGTCACTACTGCTCCCGAATATAAAAATGAAAAATAAGTTTTAATATTAAATATGTTTGATTAAAATATAACGGAAGGAGAGGTGGGCTATAACACATATTTTTTAGCCATATACAGGGTGATCAGAATACGAGTACATATTTGAAAAAATTAACAATTCACGGGATAATGTATCTAGAGAAGTAAAAATTGGCACACATGCTTGGAATGACATGTTGTTTTATTACAGTATCAAAAAAAAAAAAAGTTGAAAAAATGTCCGACAGATGGCGCTTCATGTGAAAGAAAAGTATTAATTAACATAAAAATTATGATAAACCAAAGACGATGTTCTTCAGAACAAATGCTCAACATGTCGACCGTCATTATTCAACAATAGCTGTAATCGAGGGACAATGTTGGGAACAGCACTGTGCAGCATATCTCTTATGGTGAGACACTGGCGTCTTTTAGCATCCCTATTGAAGTCGGTCGTGATCGACTTCAATAGGGATGCACAGCCAGCTGTCGTCAAAAAAAGGATCTCTAGATCTGTGGCACGCGACGAACGTTTCGATCGTCCGCCATCTTGCTGGTAGTTAAGTCGAACGATGGCAACCGCTGCCCTTTTTTCAGCATTGAGAAAGGGTTGCGCCTCAAACTGTTAATGAATATAAGTAATTATGTGTAATGGGGCTTGGTAGTCACAAACTGCTGGGGTAGAGGAGGGATGTGATTACCTACACCAGGTGATGTACTAAGCTACAGAGAGCATTTTTATTGAAACAAAGACAGAATTATTACAGAAAATAGGTTAAATAACGAAGAGTAATTATTTGTGGATAATTCAGTCAGTTATAAACATGCATAGGCCTTTATCGATTTATCCGGGAAGAATTTTCAGATGCTCACTTCGCTTCCGCATCCGCATAACCATTTTCTGAAGCAAAAAGGCCTACCTGGCCCAGTAAATGTAAGTCTAGATGACAGTATTCAAACTATTTGTCAGGACCAAGAAAGTCCGTACTTTTCAGCGAATGTTGAAACACATTCAATACAAGTTCCACCAGAAGCAATTAATGAAGCCGAAACTAGAGCAATAAAAGTAGCAACTCCTCAAGAAATCAGGCCATTTGCCATAGCACATCCAATATATCCTTCGAAAAATAAGCATAAGTCAGGAAGATAGGTTATCTACAGGGATACGCCTGAGAAAAATGTCATTGCCTTAAGTGAAAAGCATAAAATAAACTTACAAGCAAAAAGAAACGCAAAAAAGGGTACAGATACAACCTAGACCCAACATTCTAACAAAAAAAAAGGAAAACGAAAATTGTTACGATTTTTCAACAAGTGAACCATTAGCCGTCGAACTGGAAACAGAAAGCGACATCTCAATAGACAAAGATTTGGTGAGCAGAAAAAACCTAACATCAGTCAACTTGAGATCGATGATCTTAGTTAAATGTTTAGGCAAAAGTTCTGTGAAATACTCTGTAGGCAGAATACCGAAGATATTGGCTGATACGTATGAGATTGAAACAAACTCCATGACGCGTTTGCCTTCCACAAATAAAAAAGTTTCACTTTTGAATCACTCAAAAACAACGATATCTGCGTCCGTCGTATAAAGGATGCAAGAGCTATACTCGGGGCAAACCCAACCTGATAGTGGAGGAGAAGGCTAGGGCGGCCTTTTCACAACTCACCGCGTGTATAGCTCCGACACCCGTTTCTCCTTCCAAGTATTTGGCTGTCAACATCACAAAGCAACCCAATCATAAGGCAAATAAATCCGCAGTACTAAACTCCTGCCATCACAAAAGAGGTGACGCTTGACCAATGATAATTGCTCGCCTGGGAAGGTGTTACATCTGATTTCTGGCTTAATCCTTTTAATCACTGCATTCAAGTAACACAAGCATGCGATTATTTTATAACATTCACTTTATTTTAGCACTTAATAGATGGGAAATGCATTAGTTCTATAACAACCTGGGCAAACGGAAAGAACTATTTGAGAACGGCGAATCACACGGTCTGTAGCTTTACCTCCACTATCAGGTTTGGTTTGCCCCGAGTATAGTCTTCCGCCGCTAGCTCTTGCTAGTACAATCTCACGAGGTGTACAGATCAGTACAAGTTAATTTTATAGAACCTTTGGTTTATACTGTGCAGTAGGCTCATGTTACAACCTACCCCCTATGAGGTAGGTTGTCTCATCACGAGTTTGAATAGAAAATGATGATTTTGAATATGAAAAATATGTTTTATTGTTTTTCGTGTTAACGTGATTATAAGGAAACATATGGTTAATTTATAGGTTAAAATTTTTATTTAAAAAGTATCGTTACGAGTAGAGTTATTTATAAACATGTGTGAAAAGCGAGAAAAGCTATCTCTCCTTCTCCTACCTGTATCCTCTATTATAAAACAGATGGCATGTTTTAAGTGCCACAATTGAGAATGCTAACAATCAGATTAAGTAGAACTTACTAGTAAAATGCGATTACTTTACCTTTTTTTTCAAATTGCATTTACCGATAGGATAGGTAATTATAAATAATAACTAATTATTATTGATTACCAGGTTCATAAATTAAACCGCAACATAAACGTATTGCTCATAATTTTATTGTAGAATCAAAATTAATAATTAATAAAAATAATAAAAGCATGGTAAAAACACCATAAAAGTTACTTATCCACAAAATGATCATTTTGGGTGGTCTAAAATGGTCCACATTTACTTTATTTATTTGTTTATTTATTTATTGTTCCTTTTATTAAAAATGAATACTTATAATTTTTTTTACAATAAAAAATATCTCTGTATGCTGTCTAAAAAATTCCAATAAATAGCGCATTAAAATATAAAAAGGAAAAAAAATCCAGCCTTCAGTTATGCAATTGCAGAACCCTTTATATACTGAATTTTTATTTAAATCTATATATTTGACACATAAATAAAAGTATAATATGAAATACATAAGAGATCGTTGCATGAACCGGAACTCAGAAGGAGAGAAAATCAATGAATTCTATGTATTTCACTGTCAAAGAATCATCTTAATGTTCTCGTTTGCTATTGTTAGTCTGTTCTCAAAGCGCCACTGCAGAAACTTCGCCAAAAAATCAGAAAATACTTGATTATCTGCCAAACTATTACTTGTGCTGATGTATGGTGTAAACTTCGAAATGGGATCAAGGTCTCCAGACGCTAATTTCTGTTTTAATAATGAATTTATTCAATTTATTAAAACGCATTGAGACTGGCTTTTGTTAAATGATTGTCATTTTCTCCTAATTCTATTCACTTTGGCATCTGCACAACAAAATTAATAATGTTAGATTTAAGTATATAGATAAGTTTTCTGGAAATTACCTAAGAAAGGTTTTGAAAAAAAAATCTAGTTGATTTAATATTCCTTAAATGCTTGAGAATTTGTATTATTTGAGAATTTCGGCAGAAGAATTTGATGTATAGTATTAATTTATATCAGTTACTCAAATACAGTATATTTATGTATATAACATTACAAATCAAAAGCCGCTAAAATCCCACATTTCTAGAACTACGCAGTTTTAATTCAGTTGGAACAAAGGAATCTGCTTTCAAAAACTGCAATTACTACACAGTCCCTTGCAATTCCTTTGTAATTTTGTAGACAGCCCCAGTGTTCAGTCACTCTGGCATCTTAAAAGACGTAACAAACCTTGAAAAACTGCTGCGCAGTTGTAGCGTTTGGCCAATAATTGCAACGTGCTTGGGTCATGTGACACGACCTCAAAAGTTAATAAAAGGGGCTGATGCAGCCCAGGAGCGACTCTTCCGCGTGACTGCAACTGATTAGAAATATGTATCCAGTCGTCCAATAAGATTATGTAATCGCAGTTCGACTCTTTCTTGCATCGACGGCCGCTATGGCCCAAGGGTTATCACAGCTCGTTCCAGCGTCTGCCGGCCAGCGAAGACCGGCCAGAGTCCCGAGCCCCCTCTCCTAATATCCAACGTCCAGGAGGCCTCAACAGCATCGCCTTTCTCCGGTCCACGACTACAAACTTTCCCGTAGCCGCTTAATGCTACATGTATGTTAGTACATGTGATGTACGCACTATGAAAGTATTTACTTTTTGGTATGCCGGGTGATTTAGAAGAAATGTTGCAATCTCTTAAATTGTTAGTGATCGGAAGATACTTTCAGTTAGAAAAGCTTTTCAGGTTTAAAGTAGTTTTCAGATAATGTAATTTTTTTACAAGGGGATGTATACATATTAAAATGAAAACCTTAATTTTTATTGGGCTCTCATTTCCTATCCCTTATATTTGGGAAAATTTGCTCAGTCTAAATTAAAAAAAAACACCAAGTCTATGTCTCTGAGCGGAACAGTTAGCGAAATGCTGCAAATTAAAAATTTTAGTATTTGTAGCCAAGTATTAAGAGAATGTCTCAAAAGTGAGAAAAAAAAATCATTTGACATTATTTAATGTTTGTGGTCATTCGACAGCTACATCCAGGAAATACTATTTTAGCTAGAATTTCCCTATAATACATGTTTGGCGGTTTCTAGTGAAAGTTAAACCACATCATTTTCTCTGTCATTTTCTTATTACCCTTTAACCCTTTAACACGCAGTGTTCCCGCTCTGGGAACACCAAACTCTGACGTTTTGACTGTTGCCAGTCACAGAACAGATTTGACTTCTATGAAAATAGTTGCGGGTGACATAGCTCCACGAGAATCCTCTACTTTTTAGCACGTCATTTTCCGTAAAAAAATGGTCACGATTATTTTAACAGCACTGACATCTGCTGAAAAATGGAAGAATGCGAGGACAGCTGGATAGATTGCCCAATGCTGAAAAAAGGGCAGCCGTTGCCATCGCTCGACTTAACTACCAGCAAGATGGCGGACGATCAAACGTTCATCGCGTGCCACAGATCTAGAGACCCTTTTTTGACGCTGCTGGCTGTGCGGCATTGGGAAAGGGTTGCGCCTCAAAGTGTTAAAAGTTCTTCTCTGGAAGTGTGATGCAATTAATGGATGAACCCAAAAAGACTAATTTATCGATAATTTCATAATGCAGTAGCTATCAGTTCAAGTGAAACTAAACCTGTTAATTTAACAAGTTTTAATGCGTTTTATTGCCACTTTCCAACAAAGAGATCATTATTTTACTTTCATTGACTCAGTTCGCCCACTAAAATAAAGATTTTTTTTTCGCCTCAAAAAGACGCCAAAGCAACAGGTAAAATGGCGTGAGTCGTTATTTTTAAGGTCAAATATCTGGGTAACTATTTCACTCACAAACATGGGCTTTTTTAAAATTTACTATATTAAAAACAGAGCTATATTTTCCCAAATACTAGTGATAGGAAATAATTGACCATATAAAAATAAAATTTAGTATTTTAATACGTACACAGCTTCTTGTAAAAAAAATGCCATATCTGAAATCTACTGAAATTTTGACAAACTTTTTAAACTGGAAGTATGTTTCGATCACTTACGCTTCAACAGAAAATCATTATAATGTATATTTTTGATTCATAATACATAAAGGGTGTCGCTAAACTGCTGACATTGACATTTATTTCTTAAATATTGCTCATGTATATATACAATAAGTTAGAGTTACGAAAAAAAGAAGCACAGGATTTTATGGAAATTATCTGGAAATTATGTCTAAATAAATACAAAAGTTAAATTTTTATACGGCCCCTACAGAAAAATTTCCAGTTTCTAAAATGCGACCATACACCAATGAGGTTATGTACAAAATTTGAGTATTTTATGCTAAAATGTGCCATAGATATGAAAAGAAATATACTCAGACTAAAAACATTTTTCGATGGTCTTAGAGAAAACGTCCCGTCTTAAGATCGTGTTTCAAGTGTTGCATAGAAATTACGAAAGAAAACAGTGATTGCGTATATACACAATACTTTTCCTATTACTGCTACAGTACAGTCTCTCATCAGCCTTGTTTAAACATATCTTTGAGTCTAGTTATGATTAAAAGTTGAAATTTTGTACATCATCTAATTAATGTATGGAACCCGTTTTGCTTGGGAGTTTTCTTGTACAAGAATTACACGTACAAAAATTTTAATTTGATATTTATTTATATTTGATCTCCTAAAAATTTTAATCTATATTATAACATTCTGTCCTTTTTTTTAAGTAACTTTGTAATTTATTGTATGTATCTATCACAATGGCATCTATTTTACTCGTTAAGACTGATTATTCATCCTCTTTGATTTAGAATGTAAAATGAATTTCTTTATGTTTAGGCAAGTGCTTTCCTTTGACTTCATTTATTTTCAAATCAAAATTGGAGCTCTAGGCTGTTTTAAGATTAAGGCTGTAAAAACAGAATATTCTTTTAAAGCAGGCCTGAACACGGTTACAGATCGACTTGGATTTGTTACCCCAATTAATTAGTACTTAACTCTTTATAATTATTTTATTTTGTAAGTTAATAATTCAACTTAAAAAGATGATCAGTAAAAGAAAAAATGAACATCTACATTATTTCAACGCTTATTATATATACTGTGCGAATAATTTAACAAAGAGACGCCCATATGATTACTTTTAATACACTTTTACCACTATCTAAAACTTAATTATCATATTAAAACAAAACGACTGAGATGATTTGGTATTGATTTAATTTGCAAAGTAAATATGCCTAAATTAGATTTTAGGAGAGTCTTGCTAGTTCATTTATATTTACTGTTTGCTGAGAAAATATATATAACTTCATTAATCTGCAACTCCACGTTTGAACAGAGGTAATATTTAAAAATTGATTCTTATAAGAAATGTCCAAAACAAGTTCGAAGGTAAATTCATCTTTTAGTGTGTTAACTTTAACATGTGTTTATCGAATGAATTATAAACAAGTCCATCAAATAATCGATACAGATAAGAGACACACACAAAAAAATGAGAAGACGTTTCTGAAAAGTAAAAGATAAATAATTTTGCTTCCCAAAACCCTAAAAAAGAAAGGAAAAAAAAGCCTCATCTATAGAACTGATGGGAAAACTCCCAGGATAAACTTTGATTTCTTCCCAATCCTCAAGACCTGGGAAATAAAAACGTGACATTAACATTTAATAGGTTTTTACTTTTAGCATAGTGAATGTTTCATAATAGATGAGTTGAGTTGAGAGGATTGAAGAAGCTTTCAGTGTTTTAGGAGAATATCCTACATATATTTCTGAAATATACAACAGTGCTGAATTTATTCTCGAATGGCTTAGGTATAAAAAGTTGCGTTGGAAAATGGAGTTTAACTTTTTTTTTATATTTAATGTATGCTTCTGAAAACACTGAAAAATAATTCAGTAAAAAATATATACGAAAATGATATTTTTTTAATGATCAACTTCTCTCTCTTTTTAATATCACTTAATGTTGTGAATATCTTTTAACCCTTTAACGCGCAGTGTTCCCGCTCTGGGAACACCAAACTCTGACGTTTTGATTGTTGCCAGTCACGAAGAACAGATTTGACTTCTATGAAAATAATTGTGGGTGACATAGCTCCACGAGAATCCTTTACTTTTTAGCACGTCATTTCCCGTCAAAAAATGGTCACGATTATTTTTAACAGCAGTGACATCTGCTGAAAAATGGAAGAATGCGAGAACAGCCGGATAGATTGCCCAATACTGAAAAAAGGGCAGCCGTTGCCATCGCTCGACTTAACTATCAGCAAGATGGCGGGCGATCGATACGTTCATCGCGTGCCACAGATCTAGAGACTCTTTTTTGACGACAGCTGGCTGTGCCGGCACATCCAGCTGTCGTCAAAAAAGGGTCTCTAGATCTGTGGCACACGATGAACGTTTCGATCATCTTGCTGGTAGTTAAGTCGAGCGATGGCAACGGCTGCCCTTTTTTTCAGCCTTAGGAAAGGGTTGCGCCTCAAAGGGTTAATGTTATCAAATAATGTCGTAAAAAAGGGGACTGTTTTCCTTTGTAATTTTCTATTTAAAGCAAACACCCTACTAAGTGAAAAGAAATTGCTAACTAATAGCTTAAGCAAAAAATTGAACATATTTTTAGGATATTTTGTGGTATGATTGTGTAAGTAATGGATTTTCATGTATAGTAACTCTTTCTGGTAAACTGTTCCAGGTTTCAGGTTTCAGAATAAACGCAAGAAGGACTAGAATGGCACGAGAGTTCCGGCGTGCCTTGCTAATATTTGTTTGGGACCTCCTGAAACTTCTGGAAGGGTATTTCGGTCAGTGACGTGACGGAAGGCACAAGCAAAGTAGTAGAGAAATTTCATGTTCTCTCTCCAGCTGCCTGTTTCTATTTGCTCCAACTGAAAGGTGCCTTTCATTTATCATAATTGCTTATCAAATCTTTTACAAAGAAGTACTTGATGTTTGGAAATTTAGACGACCCATGGAACTCAACGTCCATGAAAACACGAAAAATGAAATCCAGATCATGGTGCTGGATACTGATGAACTTAGGTTTTTGGGGTGACCCTTCTCTTCAAGCATTTGCTGTACCCGAAAAAGAACACCTGTCATCTTGCCGCTATCCACGCTTGTTGTGTCGGTTATAATCATCACAATTGATTCCAACAGGTTGAACTCCTCCAACACATCCTGAAGTTCTTCTTCGATTGTGAGTTTTCCCATCTTTCAGCTTGAGTTCAGGCAACTTCTTGGATCATTCTTCAGGACCGAGACCTGATACTCAAACCATCAATGTATTTGTCGTCAAAGCGTATATTCTACTTCTCCCGAGGAAGCATTCTCACCAAGCGCTTCTACACCTGAGCAGCTTTCATGTAGATAGCCTTGTGGATGGCTGACTAACATGGGGTTGGGATTTCAGTGCTCAGCAGAGAACTGGCTGTACACCTTTGTTGCTCCTTGGGACGACAGCTCTGAGCCGTAAACAGTAATGTATCAAGTCGTCTAAGTAACAAGTCGTCTTGCGTTGCCTGATGCTTCATTCTCCTGCTCCCAAGGACTTTCCTTACAATTTTCGCATGAGTCCGTGTAACTTTCGGAAAAATCAGATGGCAATAAGATTGTTGACATCAAATTAAGCTAATTAAAACTCAACTACCCTATTTGAAAACGCTTATATAGCAGTTTACTCCACTGTGAAACAGCTGAAAATTTTTTAGTTCTCTACAGAAGCTTTCCGAGTAATTACGTAACCGTAAATTATGAGTCTGGCTGGACGTTTTGTAGATATAGACGGACTGTAGATGTTACAACAGTTGTAAACACAAAATTTCAACACTCTATATCCAAAGAAAAAAGCCCTCAAAAAGAAACTAGTGTTAGAAGATATATCGTAACATCGCATCTTCGGTGGTTTTAAATTTTTTTGGGGTTACATTTTATCTATAAAAATGTAACCAAAAGTATTCTGTTAATAATAACCTACTATGTAGTTACGCTAACCCCTGATTCACTGACTCTGGAACAATTCCGGTTCAACCACTCTAAGATAAAATTTTAACAACCATAACTCCGAAAAGATTAAAATGTTAAGCACAAAAATCCACACCTTCTGCACGATCAGCTTGAAATTTTTCGTAATTATGTAAAAAGATATAGAAAACAATCTGCGCTACTTTAAAAATCAGACAATCCACCCGTTTCCTAATTTTTAAGCGGTTTTCCGCTATTTCCACTTCAATTTTATTTTCGAGAGTAAAAATTGTTAATCATTTTTCAGGACAAAATTAGATATCGAAATTGATATTGACGTCATGTTGATGTCACGATTTGGCATTAGGCTTTGAGCGGGAAATTGCGATTCCAATTCGTTTAAAATGTTTTTCCAAATTAACCAGTTTAATTATTATTTTTTTCGCAAATCGAATGATTGCCTCTGCATGGAGTATTGATAAGAGGGGATGTTCTCACACGATGAAGTCTTTCAAATGCGAAAAGTTTCATCACGTTTCCAGAAGAACTTGAAAATCGATATGTGTATGTAATAAAAATTGAAAATCAATTTAGTTATTTTAAGTGAATGAAGATGGAATATATTGAGTGTATACAAAGTTGTGTGAAATGTTTTTTCTAGCGCCTGTTGTAATTGCTACCACAACAGGCTTTATCTTCTAGTAGCTAGTATTTTCTGAGTTAGGCAAGTTACATACGTATAGATGTTACCACAAAACTATTCAAAATGGAATGGGCATATATACGCATGTACGATGAGACATCACAACCAAAACTTATCGAAGTAAAATGAGGAATGCTCAAAATCCATTTTTCTATAAAATTCCTAATACCAAATCTTTTGCAATCACAATACTACCTGAAAAAACACTCAAAATACTGGTGTTAAACGATAAAGTAATTGTGTTTTTTACAAAGTATTTTAATTACTTTACAATACTACCTGTATTGCGCACACGGAAGTAAAAATACGCAAAAATAAGTCAATATTTCATGTATTTCACTTCATGCAATCCTTTTTATTATAATTAAAAACTACGTCAAAGTAGTGTATTAATTTATTTTATCGCCGCATTCTAGAACAGGATTTTTGGAGGGTGCCAGTGAAGCTGCCGATAGCTAAAAGATATGCCAATAACTATTATTTCTGTCTTACATTCTTTTGTGTATTCTGTATTTTTATTTTTAGGTTAGTAATTTTACCTATACATTATCGTAACATAGCATCTTCGGTGGTTTTTGGGTACATTTTATCACATATTATTTGGCTACACATTATTTGGCATTACACATTATTTGGCTACATTAGCTTTTGGCTACATTTTATCTATAAAATTTAAGTAAAACACTATCTTACTATAGAAAAGTTACATTTTAGGTGCCAATAACTCTATTGTCTACTCTACAACATCTCCTTACTTCTAAATTAATTTCAGCTCAAATAAAATGGTCATATAAACCATTAATTATGGCTTCCAACACGGCTGAAATAAAAAACCCAAGCTAAACAGTTTGGAATAATTTTTTAGTCATAAAAATTTGTCGTATACACACCAAAATCTATACAGGTTGTATGCTTCCTTATTGATCCGTCCGGCTGTATATATTTATCTCCGTTTTTCTTTTTAGAATTTTTACGCCTCAGGCATGAGCTCTGTATAACTCCCAGACTACCTATTACGCATTTGTACTTTCGTAAACATCTTTATCAACATTTTGTAAACTTATGCACACATGATTCTGCCAGTCTCTTCCAAACAAATGAATTTCTTGTTAATATACACGTGTGCATTACACCCACGAGCAGAACTAATCTATTCATTTATGCGTAGTTACAGAAGCAAAAGTGGCATCCTAAAACATTTTCATCAGCGTATAAAGTCCCGAGTTATTTAGCTGTAAGCAGGGAGTTTTTATTCCATGAAGGAAGAAAGTTAACCAAAAGTATTTGCATGCCCATAAATTATCTGTCAGATCATGATGTGAATTAATATCTTTATTGTTACCTTACATTAGAAGAGACGGATATTTCTTTGCTTGAAAACATTTCCTGCATTTTATTAATGTCTTGTTATAGGTTCTGCTTGCAAATATTTATGTACCTATAAATAATTATTAAAAGATCCCCTCCAGCTTTTTTTTTCTTTCAGGCATCATGGGTAAGATAAAAATGCAACAAGATTAATTGACTTTGACGATTTGTTTAAATGTCTGAATTTGTTAGGGAGTTTTTAGTGTGTAGTAATACTGATGTTAACATTTTATTTGCTGTAAATAAAGCTAAATCGTCAGCACTAAAAATTTGGAACAAAATTTTGTAGTTTTACGAGAGCGTACAATCTTTTACCACATTAACCATTATTACACACCCACAAATTTCATCTTTAGAAAGATGCTCGTAATTTTCTTTTCTTTCTTCTTCTATTTATTTATTTATTTATTTAATTTTGGTTAAAATGGCTTTTTATAATGAATCTTTCTTGAATTAGACTTTTCTTTTACTGTATCTTTTAATATTATTTTCAGATTGTTTCGTAGCTAAAAGCATTTAATTTGCCCACTTTTTATCAAGCTTTAGTAAAACTGAATAATCGGATAGTGTATGTAAAACCTATATAAATTATATACATGAGTGCACCCGTTTGTTTCTTTTTATTTTTCTTTGTTTATTTTTATTGTTATAGAAAAGCTACGCATGGGCTATCTGTCTAGGACGGGGAGTGCCTCGGTAGGAAGACTTTCTAAGGGGTTCTTATGCGTATTCACATTACATTTGAAATAAAACAGCCCAAACTCCAGACCGTTAGATCGACATCTGCACGATAGACCAGGCCAGAAAGCCGGACTTTCACACTTCAGCGTCAGTAGTCTTCATTTTGAGCGTTTTAGCCACTCGGCCAAGGTCAGGTCACTCAGCAATAGGGTGGAAAAAAAACCTGGAGTGACTCCAGTCGACTTTCCGAATGTTTGATCTTTACCAAGAATTTCAAAATTCGATTAAAATCAATCGAATACTGTGCGATGTACTGAATGTGAATAATATGAGAGAAAGGCCGGAATATATAAGAATAGTTTTTTGTAGACCCGTGGAAAAACGTGAGTCCTATACACAGTCCTGTACTACTAATTTGAGCTGAATCGAATGCACCATACAGGAGCTAGCGTTCTTTCAAGAATTAGAGTCAAGAAACTGTAATGTATAAGAATTCTTTTTTGTGGTCCCGTGCAAAAACTATAAGCTCTATACACACTGAAATCCATACAGATTGTGTGATAGTGACCTATACTATACATATCCAATTTAAAGTTATTCCAATTAACCATTTAAACATTAGCTCGCTTGAAATGATTTGCGCTCATATTCCGTAATGTATGAGAATTATTCTTTTTAACCCGTAAAGAAACTATCAGCTCTACACTCACCAAAATCTACTCAAGTCATGTGACCGTGACCTGTAATAGGTCATAATTCAAATTTTTTCTGTTTTGTAGCCCTGTAAAGAAAATTTTAAGTCCTATACACACCAAAATCAATCCCGGTTATGCGAGGATAGTCTTTAATATATGTACACAATTTTAGCTCATGCACCGTTCGTGAGCTAACGGTGAACCGTTATGTTCACCGTTAGCGAACATAACGGTTCACGAATCGCGAATGCACCGTTTGCGAGCTATTGCTCACTCACTCACACACACATATATACATACACTAATACATATATGCATACATCACCGTAAAAATTGCATAAATAAATTTAGGCGACCTGAAAACGCATAAATGCATCAAAATATCAGAGTGGATTTTTTTTTTTTTTTTTTTTTAATTTCAATACTTTCTGAACGCGGTACAATTCCTGAAAATAAAGAACAAAATGTTCACTGATGTTCACATTGTCCGCCACATGAAGAAAATAAAAGCAATCGCCAGTGTACGTTATCCGTGTTAACTCATTAAATTGTAAGAAAAAAAATTAGAAGTTTTTCAAAAATCCCCGGAAAAAGGCAAACATGTCTTTCTCCGACTTCAAAACGCAGGAGGTTATTAATTCGCCGGAAACAAAAATAAACTTGCGCAAGGAAAAAATAATTCACGCACAAACATGGTTACTGATTAACCCTTTAACCCGCAGTGCTCCCGCTCTGGGAACACCAAACTCTGACGTTTTGACTGTTGCCAGTCTCGAAGAATAGATTGGATTTCTATAAAAATAGTTGTGGGTGACAGAGCTCCAAGAGAATCCTTTACTTTTTAGCACGTCATTACCCGTAAAAAAATGGTCAGATTATTTTTAACAGCGCTGACATCTGCTGAAAAATGGAAGAATGCGTGAACAGCTGGGTAGATTGCCCAATGCTGAAAAAAGGGCTGTCGTTGCCATCGCTCGACTTAACTACCAGCAAGATGGCGGACGATCGAAACGTTCATCGCGTGCCACAGATCTAGAGACCTTTTTTTGGCCAACTGTCGTCAAAAAAGGGTCTCTAGATCTGTGGCACGCGATGAACGTTTCGATCATCCGCCATCTTGCTTGTAGTTAAGTCGAGCGATGGCAACGGCTGTCCTTTTTTCAGCATTGGGAAAGGGTTGCGCTTCAAAGGGTTAAGATAATCGTCTTGGGCACTTGTCAGAGAAGTTTTTCCATTTCCATTCGGAAAAATTTTGCCACATATTAATTGAGATAGGCTTTGGGGTTGTTTTGAAGCCATCTTCCGAGCTTCGGCCTCCCATTCATTTTTTTTTTTTTTTCAGAAAAGAGATTGAAATCGCAGATCGAAGCTATATGCCGAATGATGGAACATGCCCCATTTAAAACGCCTCGGAAATTTTATGGGCGAAGGTGGCCCAAAGTGATCCTAGCGGGCAAAACGATCCACATATGCTTTCTTCCAGACAGGCAGCGCTATTATCTAGGTCACACACAAACTATTTGTTCCAAGTCAAGAAGAAGCAATAGCGATGTTTCAGCAGTCGGTGTATTACGCGTCTGAGTAGAAATCTTCAAAAAACTGGGTTTTATCGTATCTCTTATAAGGTAAGAACTAACTTTCCTATTTATTTAGGAATACAGTCTTTACTGTGCAGAAATATGACTTTGTTGGCTGAATAGAGTATGCTTTCAGATGTGTATCACACTTGTTTAGGTTCTCGGCGTGATCCAGTAATATGACCTAAAGTGGTAAGCCATACTGCCAGGTAAAATGATCTTTGGACTGAAGTAACTCCAGTGCAGGGTCCTAGTCATCATGGCAGAAGTTATCAAAATGCGTTACTCCCCATTACATTATTGAATTTATTTCTGCGGTTATTGTGGGATGTATTTTTTGAATTATAATTTTGAAATGCTTCATTTTATTGTTTGTCACACTTTTTTATTTGAAATTTTTATAAAATAAATTGTTGTAATAAAATAAAATTTTATTTCACTATGTAAAGTCATAATTACTTTTACATCTTTTAGTTTGCGGGTAAGAAAACAATACTACTACAACAACAACAACACAGGTTTACAATTATTTTCAAATGAAGGATCATTTTGACCTTGGGTGAGGGTAAAATGATCCTTTGTAATCTTTTTCGTTACTTAGTTTTGGTTTAAAATATTATTAAAATATGTTTTGATGTAAAACATTGTGTAAAATACTGTGGCTAAGAGCCAAAGGTTTGTTTAACGTTATTACATGCAAATTTTCCCCTTAAAGGGGATCATTTTGGGCCATTTTCCTTTACAGTAGTGAAACGATCATTTTGATAAGTATCTTTTTATGTGTGTTATCACACGCATGAAAAATGGGTTCCTTTTTTATGTGCGTTATTTTTTAAATTAATTTTAATGTAAGCTTTAATTTCACACACCCACGCACACACATATATTTAAACAGCCTGAATTATTTCCATTAATTTGGCGAGTCTACCTGTTTACATGGACACGACCCAAACAGATCTCCAAAGAAGTATTTCATGACTGCATAAAATTAATTTTAGAACAAGTGTTTTGAAATAATAAGACTGAACTAACAAGAATGGCAGACATGTGATTATCAACATCAAGCATCAATAAAATTCTTTGTGCAACACCAGTATATTTAAAAAAAACTTGTACTCATTTTTTACGCTAATTCTTATTACCCGTGGGAAATGTGCTTTATTAGATTCACACCAGAAAATTTATTATGCTTGTTGAGGTTATGATAAATCCATTAAAACCCAGTTTTTCAGAAAGAAAACAACCATGCAAATTCTTTTATGTTTCATTAAATGTAACTTTAAGTCTTTTTCTTATTTTATTTTTAAAATTTATTTTCAGTATGACAAGCAACATGTTTTAAGTCTTCTTTTATGAAAGTCAGATTATGACTTCATTAAATAAAGTATTAAAAACTTTACAAAGGGATTTTATTATTGTCATATTTTCTGACACCAAATCTCTCTGAACATTGTTTATTTTTTACATGAAACGTCATGTTACTAGTATAATGCAAACTCTGTATAACTCTGCATAGTTTTTTTAAATACAAACTTTTGATGATTTGAAACATGATACATGATGTCTTTGATTGTAGATAAGTGGGTAGGTATATTATAAATAAAATACGAGGTATGTTTGTGTGTGATGTTGAATTACTGTACCATTAAAAAATGTTTAAATTCTAAGAAATTTCCATATAACAGTAACTATTTTATTCTGCTAGCTTTCAAAGTGATTTCCCCAACGGTGTATATCTATACACGTCATAGACAAACAAACATATTTTCATTTTTAATTATAAGAAGATATGAGAAACCTAAGAAAAACAAACCAAAACTGAAATAAATACATTTGAAAAAAACGTGTATTTTTTTTTTCCATTTACCACAGCAAAATATGCTGAAAAATCTTGTTAAAAAACTTCAATCTGTTTCTGAAGCATTGAAATTTTGCTTAATTGTTTAGCTTTAATAATGCTTCTATATTAATGACTATGTCATTTTATCTCTCACCACCTTTTGAAAATGTGACATAAAAATGAGTCACGAAAATGCGTTACGAAAATGCTAAAGTAAGAATACAAAAAAGTAAGAATAAAAGACCGCCGAAAATGTTAGTATGTGTTACGTAAACCACCGATATTTCTAAAAGCTCGTAAGGTTGTGTTTATTTGATAAATTATTGTTTAAAAATTTCATCCGTTTTGTAAATGTTATACGAAAATGTGCCAACTATGTGTAGATAAAATACAATGCTAGTATGCGTTACGTAAACCACCGATATTTCTATAAGCTCCGTAAGGTTGCATTTATTTGATAAAATGATTGTTCAAAAATTTCATCCGTTTATTTAAATACCATTAGTACACAACAGCTTTAATCTATTGTTACAATATTTCTGCATAATATGCATCTCATGTATTTTTCTATAAATAGGTTACAATCATAAAAATTTAAACATAGGGTTACCAGGCGAAATACAAGAAAGATGAGTGATAAAATGACATAGTCAATTAATATCGTTTTAATATGGCAATAATGAAACTAAAAAATTAGGGGGGTTCAGGAGGGGGTCTCCCCTTGACGAGGCTCTAACAGCCGAGTTTTATATTATGTATTCAATATAAAACACTTTTCTTGTAATTTTTAGCACTCTGGTGCTATTTCTTTCAAGCACGGGATTTTCCGTTTGATTCATGTTTTCTGCAGAGTGATTTGATATTGCTAATGGAAACATGGACTATCCCTTCAGATGATTTTCAAATACCAGGATTGACTTTGGTCGAACGGATAGACAGTGGTTTTCAAAACAGAAAGCCATCTGGAGTTATGATTTTTATAGAGGAAACTTTATAAAAATCACTTTATAAAAAGGATATGAAACACTTTACACGTGCCTACGAGCCAGATCAATGGTGTTTGTTCAAATGGTCCATTGGTATATTTGAGATAAAGTGAGATTTGCAGTTACATACGCTAGTCCTCGAATTTCTTATGAAGATAAATTAGACGCTCTATTCGAAACGTTACTGATGGAGGATGAATGTAAGACTGTTTTAGTAGGAGATTTTAACATAGAATTAAATTCTGATCAAGAATCCGATTTCATAACTGAAATGGATACATTAGATTTTCCAATACGAAAACATTCACCACTAGGGGCCAAACAACAATAGATGCAATTTTCAGCAACAAAATTATGCGAGCAGGAGTGTATATGAGCACTTACAGTTATCATTCTCCTCTATATGGAAGAATTGATTGATTTCATTAAAAAAAAACTGAAATTCTTCCAACCGAGTGCGTAAATAAAATCTAAGAATTTCAGATTTTTTTTTCTCCGATTTCTGCTATTAGTTCATACTCTTTCTATATGTATTTACATACCTTGTTTTTTTTTTTTTTTTTTTTGTTCATTTTAACGCCAGTTGTTGTTGGTGCCCTCGTAATTTCAAATAAGAAGCTTGGGCAAAATCTTAGAAATTAAAATGTTTATAAAAAGGAGATTAAAAAGAAGGAAAATCTAACAGTTAAGACGATTTAAAAGTGTAGAGCTAATAGTGACTATATGTAGTTAATTAAAATTAATAAAGTATACTGAAGATTATTAAAGATAATTGAAGATTAATAATAACTACTAAATAAATAATAATTATATGTTTCGGTTATAAAAACTGACTTTTCAGCCCCAACATAGACGAATGGATAAGACACCGAACATAGAGATGACCGAAGGGTGAAGGTTCAAAGATCTGGTCAACCACGCGGCTGTGAATCTCAAAATCTGGAATTCTGGGCGGTTTGGTTATGACTTGGTTTTCGCAAGATGTAACGTGAATATGCGATAGAATCCTTTAAAAAGTCCTCTGATCCAGGCACCCCCCCCCTCCTCCTTTGGCAAAAGTGTAGCTTTGCTTTAACCTAACAAATCAATTAAAAACTGACTTTTGAAAAGTTACAGAAAAAAATTATATCTAAAATTACTCTGTAAAATGTAACAATTGTTTATTAGCGAAACAACATCCTGGCTCAGAAGTCTACTGCACATCCTACATTTACTTAAAAACTAAAAATAAAACCACGGTAACAAAACTACAAATAAAACATCCTCACTCAAAATATTTGATTTCGACTTTCTACATGCTGGAAAATTGTTCCCAAATTCGGATCTTGAATTGAATGCCATGCTTGGTGTCTCCTAAGTAGTATTAACCCTTTGGAACGTGGTAGTTTCGCAGTGAAACCGCCTTATTTCAGCGCTTTCACTGCTAATTGCCACGAAAATGTGATTAAACGGTCCCAACGCTGAAAAAGCTGCAGCCGTTGCCACGAATTCATTTAACTACCAATAATATGTCAGTCGTTCGAATAGCCCATACGGCACAACACAGCTAAAGATGTTTACTGACAGAGCTGGCTGTACAGTGTTGAGCAGTCTATCCAGTTGGTCTTCCACAGTATAACCCCGATATCTCGATATCAAACAAATTCGAGATATCGAATTTTCGATAGGCGAAATAAAAGAGGTCAGTTTGTAAGGGAAAACACGTTTACTCGAGATATCAAGGTTACGCTGCACATTGATGTGAAAATGCTTGCAATTCAGAGTGTTAAAAAAAATAAAACTGTATTCACGACATCACTCTCCCCAACTGCTTTATTTTAATCAGAGTAAAGAGAGATAGACGGAGATGAGACACGCATCAGCTTAATGACTTTGACACAAAAGGAAAAGGTGCGTGATGACCTCTTCATTGAATTAATTTGCAGGGGGAAGCAGATGCCTGCCTACTTACTCTAATGACGTTGGTCTCCATCGCCACTAGATAGGGAAACGGAATCGCCCGTCGAATGCGAAAGTTGATCCAAACACGGCGACTTGTTTGACTTTCCCAAAACTTTCATCATCAGAAGAGAAGAAATCATATATCATTCATCAAGTCTGATTTTCAAAAAGAGAAATATATTAAATGGAGGTGCATTAAAATAGCATATATCTTATTAATTTTGATGCATACACAACCTTGCCATAACTAGGCATTTTTACTACATATATATATATAATACAGTTGCATGGCTTAAAAAAGCAATGAAAATTTTGTTTATCAGAATACGAGTACGTTTAGGCGCTCTCCTGCTTCTTGTTTGTCTAATTACATAATTGCAAATAGTAGATATCTTAACCCATTAACGTCCAGTGTTCTTTTTTTCAGGACGGTAGCAAAATCTGGTGGTTACAAAAATACATAGGCATTAATTATTTTCCTATTTTAATTTCTCGAATAATTAGTTTGATTTCCACTAAACATTCAGTGATTACAGGGTAAATTGCGAATTTTTCACTGTTTTATTTTTATTTTTATAATCTATATTTTTTTAAAAGAAATACGTTACGCATACCCTACAATTGTGGGAAATTTATTTACCACTGCAAGCATCAATTTGAATTGGAGAATGGAATGCAAATGGCCGGACGTTAAGAGATTAAACAGTTTTTCTTTTTCTTTTCTATTGCATTAATTTGTAGAGCTGAAAACAGGAAAAATGCGCTGAAAATTGGGCATCGGGTAGATTTTCATATTTTTAAAGCGGCCTGTTTCTTTTTCCTGTTTGTCTGCATATCTTGCATCTCTATTCAAAATTTCAAACCGATCGGCCTGGTCGTTTAAGAGTAAACGTTGAGCATATACACATGCGCAGGTACATTCATTTTTATTTACATAGATGACACTGTTATTGCACTAAATAGTACGTACCATTCACATTACCACACAGACAGTAGAATGCATCATTTGAAAGAAATCATTTAGTAGAATGCATCATTTTAAAAAAATGTGATCATTACATGTTGGAACATCTTGAAATATGTTTACGGTCATCCGCATTTGAGAATCTTATTAAATTTCAGGAAAAGATGGAATTTTGTACTAAAACTCACTCAAATATTTCTTGTGTACATAAACGAAATAGTTAGGCACTTGTTGATTTCTAATTCAATTAGCAGTTTAATGACGGCAAGGTGCCAATGATTAAAGTGGAAATGGTTGAAAGCCTTTGCAATCTGGGTTGTTAGAAAATTTCCGTAATATTCCTAATTCACATAGCTAAAAATGTCAAAATAAATTAATAAAACAAAAATCTACATACTTTATATCCTGAAAGCGTTTTATCTTATCAATATTTTCAGTAAATGAGAAAAAAAACACCCTTTAACTAAGTTCTAAAAAAGACAAAATTCGAAATTTTGACGTCATATGAATTTAAAATTTTGAAACTTAAACAACACACACATCGCTAACAAAAACAACAAAAATTCTTTAGTGGTTAAACGTGATTAATCCAAGTCCTGCACTAAAAGAATATTAGAGAGTTGGAAAAAAGACTAATCTGTGTATAAATAGTCTGAAAATAAGGGTTTTTAACAAATTAAAGTAATCCCTAAATAAGTCCCAAATAAAACCTAAAGTTGCGCTAGTTGTTAATTATACAACGGATTCAGGTGTTTAAAATAAGTGTTGCCTGCCAGATGCGTATCTATGCCATGGGTGACTTAGCACGAGAACGTTAAACGTTATTTTTTAAGAAGGACATTAGAGATAAGACGGGCTCAGCCCGAGGCCGAAAGCCCGAGCCCGGGCCCGAACCGGGCTCGGGCTCTGTAATTCACAATTGCGTTCGGGCTCGGGCTCGTGAAAAATTTCTCCTTTATTGAACATACTCCTTGACACAGATTTTAAAAAGTGATTCATGAGGAAAATAAAAGTACAGTCAACTCCGGTTACAGTGAACCTCTGGGGACCATTAAATTTCGTCCACTATATACGAAGTTCACTAAAACCCAAGTGTTTTCATGATGGATAGAGATACTGTGTGTGAATCGGGACTAATGGTTTGCGTTCACTATATCCGGGTTCACTATAACCGGAGTTGGCTGTGCTTATAAAAAAATAGCCGCACTGGCGGGTAGAAGGTGCGTTAAGCTCTTTGGATATTTCAGAACGGCGGTTTATAGTCATTAGTTAGTCATGAGATCCGACATTATTTGATAAACATATGGATAAATAAAGAATTTTAGAAAGATTGAGAGTTTGCAACTATATTTGTCTTTAGTTTGCAGAAACGGCAAAATTCATTGTATTCTATCAATGAAGTAATTGGATTTTTTAAATCTTTAACTGAAATTTCAGGCTCGGGCGGGCTCGGATTAAAAGTCCTCGGGCTCGGGCTTCAAAAAATGAGCCCGAACTCATCTCTTAAAGGACATGGCTGTTTTGCGCCTGTTAAATTTTGCCGCAGTTAACACTCATGCTGAAAGCATTTTTCATGAGATTTTTTCTTTACAATGAGGATGATGTAGGATTGCGTTCCTCTATAGCTGTCCTGTAAAGGAAAAAGTATATATATTTCAGCATCGTTGGAAGTTACAAACTTAGTTGATTAATGGGGAAAATATTTTTCAACATCGAGCAAAACATGCTTTTGCGCAATTTATTCAGGAATCAGATCATACGCAAACACGTGACGTGCATAAAAAATTTGGGAAAAATTCTGGGATGCCTGCCAGCTGATTTAAGTTTCTAAATTTCAGATATTTTAGAAGATATTAACAAAAACTGAAAAAAGCTTCATGGCTTCCAATGCTTGTCTATTTTCGGCCTCATAAAATGATTTATGTTCCTGAATATATGTTTGTGTGTTATTGCAAATCTACAAAAGGGCATCTGCCTCTAGGAATACCTTGGACGGAGGACTTTTTAAGAAGCCTTACGGGTTTTCATGATACATGTAGAGGAAATCGCCCAAAACTCCAGACCACTAGATCGACAGTCATGCGATAATCCGGAACTCACAACCTTCACACTTCAGCTTTCTAACATGTTTAGAGTCTTTTTCGCTCGCCCAAGATGGGTAATCTGAGTAACAGATAGAAATGTCATTAGTAAAAATCGTTGATTCATCTTGAATCGTCATTTCTAATCAAAATATCATCTGCATGAGGAAGCAGCGCTGGAATTAATTGTTTTAGGTAAAATAATAAAAATTCATTACAAAGTAAACCTAGTTTTAGAGTTTTGCAAAATAATCAACTGGTTGATTTACTAAGTTAGCGATTTCAAGCAGGTAGATTGTAGAGTTTAAAAAAAAGGGGGGGAGAACAACATTAAGTAATCCTACGTTTATAAATTTCGCAGTAAATTCAACAGACAAGACACTCTTTTCTCTTTTTTCGCATTTCATTATAAAAGTATTTTAATAAACATGAAATATTGGTTTCAAGTGAGTCATTGAGAAATGCTAATAAAATTTCTCTAATATTTAACCCATTTTATAAAGCTATAAATGATAGAACTGTCAGATTTAAACAGACTATTGGCATTTCAGCCAATAGAGTTCTCAAACGCTTGCATTTTGAGTACGACCCGCATGTAACATACGTCATTATTTCGCAATGCAAAATAAACTCTTTCAGAGCGTTACCTGCATACATTTTCTTTATTTCCTCTTGAACAACGCAAACAAACAATGTTTACGACACACACCTTAGTGTAATATATTTTCGTCTGTCATAAATGAAAAATAGCTAATACATTATAAAATTTTAAGTATAAACCCCAACCTTCCCGAGTGGTTTCGATCAATCACAAGACAAATGGGCAGTGTGTACATTCCGATATCTTGCATCACGTACCATACATCTAAATAGAGTTTTTCTTATAAAAGTAATAATGGATTTCCTCTCATCTATTTGCTGAATAAATATCGTGGGTTTATGTTTTCGATAAGAGGTCCGCCCAAATGAATAATTGAAGTAATGCAGGATCTTAAAATATACTTGTATCTCCTTGACGTCTGCGCCTCTGTAAAACGAATGCATGCTTTTCTGTCGCAAGCTCGCAATAATTCTTCATAATGTATGGGAAAGGAAAAAATTCCTGTATAAATAACACATACATGTTTTAGTAAATAACAAAATGTTAAAGCTTCTTCTTTTAGAAATAGCACAAACTTTCGAACAATAGGAGTCGAAAAAATTCAGAATACTTTCTACTAATGCAGTTTACTACTTATTTCGGATCATTTCGTTCCGTTCGGTCTCATTTCGTTTGAATTCGGTTTGAATTTTAACGTAGGATTACGTTCTTCTCTAACGGTCCTATGTAAAATAAAAAATAAATAAAAAAATAATATTGAACAAATGAAAAATGAAAAACACTTTTTTTTTCAATATCGTTGCAAGTTGCAGAGTTACTTCAAAACTTGCTTCTGCGGATTGAGAAACAGAAGGGGTTTACTATATCAGGAACAAAATCACCTGCGAGTACGTGAAAGGAATAAAAAAAAACGGAGGGGAAAATTCAGGAATGCCAGTCAGCTAATTTAAAACACGAAATTCGAAATAATTTATAAAATATTAAATAAAAGCTGAAAAAAAGCATCGTGATTACATGCTCTGCAAATTTAGGCCGTATAAAATGACTTAGGTTCTTGATCTAAGCACTCGATAGAGATGTCATTCGTAAAAGTCACTGCATAATCTTGAATCACAATTTTTAATCAAACTATCCTCTGCGTACGAAAACAGAGAGGGAATTAATCGGTTGAGGCAAAATAATAAGCTTTTATTGGGACCGCTGTAGCTCAGTTGGGGGAGACGTCGGACTCGTAACTGAAAGATTGTGAATTCGACCTGATGCAATCTCTGAAACATTCTAAGATCCGGCATTCGTCTGAGATAATGCTCACGATACATTCCTAGTGCAGCTCTGCCGTTTCCATTTGCACGGCCGTACATGTATTCATCAGTACAGCGTTTACAAACTTTCAGGAGAGATAGAGTACACCAAGACGGTTCAGAATCACATAGTAATACGGGGTCGGAGATGCCGTCTTTATGTACCTGTTAATAATCACTTCGGAAGAAGTGTTGAAGTAATAGTAAACTTTCCGACCATGGTTTTTCAAAAACTAATCCATCTTTCACCAATTGCACTTGATAAAAATTGTTAATTCAGAATTTTTCCTTGCATTACATTGATGAAATCCTCAGAGAAAAGCCCATTGTTTATGAAACTTGGTTAAGAAATTAGTCGTACACTTCAACACTTCTTTCAAAGTGATGATTAACAGGTACATGAGGAACGACATTTCCGACCCCGCATTGCTATGTGATTTTTGACCGTTTTGGTATACTCGATCTCTTCTGGAAGCTTGTAAATGCTCTACTGATACACCCTGTACATATATATGTTATAAATAACAAGTATTGCAGTTTGGGGGCCTCTTATATAGGTTTGTTTCTTTCCTTTTTTTTCTTTTCCTTTTTTTTTTTTTGTTATAGGCTCAGGCTTTATGAGCCAATTTGGTAATTAGAGCGTGGCAGTAAGAAATCCTTCTCTAACAAATCCTACAAGTTTCATTAGAAGAAACTGCCTGAACTTCTTTTCAAATCTCAAACATTCTTTTTTTCTTTTTCTTTTTTTAAGAAAAAATAATTAATCAAAATAATTCTTGTGTTGGTATAACATTCGGAAGATACTTTTAAAACAAAAATCTTCATTTACAATACTTTTTATACACATTTCATACATGTTACATTAACTATCAATTAAAAATAATACCTTTTATCACGCTTCGAGTCAAATAGTTTTCATTGTGATAATTTTACAGCATTTAAAAAAAAAAAAAAAAAAAAAAAAAAAAAAATTCAAAAGTATTTTTCATAACATCCAGAGAGTGCTTGATTTTTTTTTTTCATAATGCATTTTAGACACAGTTGATGTTTACATTAAATATGAATTAAAAACAATCAATTTTCTCAGATTTGAATCCAGAATTGTTTACAATGTGATACTTTAACAGTACTTTTCAGAAATAACTTTGCAAAAATAATTTTCAATTTTCCATTTCGCTAACTAAAAAAAAAAAAAAAGCTGTTTGAAATTTGTTATGATACCATGATATCGAAAATCCTTGATTCAAAATTTCTGCGCAATATAATCAGTTTTTTAAAGCTACTTCTTGAAAACTTTTCAATTCTCGGGTAAAACAAGAGATAGAGAAACGTGTCTTTCATTTAGATGAATAGATTAAGAAAATGCATTTATATAATTGCAGCATATTACGGCAAATTTCCGAGAAGTTTTTCTTTTTTTAACAAAAAACAGTTTTGCATAAATTAGGTTTAATTATCACGAGTAATTTGGCACAATTATACTTTATAGTACTACTTATTAATGCTGTCTTTGACTACTTTTTTTATCTCCCTGTTCTTAATTACGTTTTTACTCTTAATTACATTAGTTAAAATGTACATTTTTTTCTTGTTGATGTGATTTTTCTTTTTTTTTTTAAAGAATTCATTAAATATACATTTTAAAGAGAAATTTCCTTGCTGTATGAGTTAAGTAAGTTTATAAATGAACTATATTTAGAGAAAAAAATATGCAGTTTATTCTCTTACCATTAGATGTTCTTGATGTTTCTAAGTTAACAACACAAAAGTTAGATGTATTTTACCCAAGTGTCTTTTTTTTCTGTGCGAATTAAAAATTACCCCATTCTTGAACTATTATTTTTATCTCAAACATTTAATTTACTGTTTTAATTTTCTACTACAGTAGAACCCCTCTAATCCATCACCTTTGGGGCGACTGGGGTTACGAGTCGGAACGCAAAAATGG
Source organism: Cheiracanthium punctorium (assembly GCA_038373885.1). Lineage (NCBI taxonomy): Eukaryota > Metazoa > Arthropoda > Arachnida > Araneae > Cheiracanthiidae > Cheiracanthium > Cheiracanthium punctorium. The sequence continues at coordinate 336,896 of JAWZYV010011767.1, forward strand.
TCATATTATCAGATAATAAAGAAAAATACGGACTTACAATAAAATAAACAATCTCTGAACTCAAAACTGGACGCATGTATTGTTCTCTGCAGTAAGAATATTGCAATAAACTGCACAAAGGCTGTTATTATTTCTGTAAAGGATCAATACTCTGTGTATTTATTGTACATAATGGAAATATTAAAGGTATCCTACAGTAAGAAACTTTTTTTTAAATGTCGGTTCGATCGTAGTCGGACCAACCGGAGTGGAGGATTAGCCGAGAGTGGATAAGAGGGATTCTACTGTAAAAATTTAGCTTCAACTTTTTACAGTGGAATCCTGTAAAAAGTTGTGCTACTAGAACCATTTTTCACTTTCAAAAACTCTTAAATATTATCCCTTAAAATCCAAATATTCTGCTTCAAAATAATTTTTTCTGCTTCAAAACTCTAATCTATTGGTAAAACCAACTTTTCACCCCAACCGATGGTCACTGTGTATTTTACAATGCACACATCTTAATTTAAAAAGAAAGTTTACATCCAGCTCTTTTATTATTATTTGAAGTTTTTAGTTCGATTTCTAGTGTAAGTGCAATAAACAATTTTTTGGCAGTTAAACGCTCATAGATATGCCTAAGTATGTCATATGTTTATGAAATTTGTCATTTACGTAGGCGGTAAGTGTACTAGTGTAATAATTTCTTTTTTCAATATAATGAACTAAATTAACAAATTATATGTATTTTTGGGAAAAAATTAGGTATTTAATTTAATTTATTTATTTTGAGGGCACAATAAAGCTTTAAAGACTCATGCCGTTCAGAAATGATGTACAGAGAAAAGAATTCGCTTTCGTCACGTCTTTATAAAGAAAGGAGCTACCAGTTTAAAGCAAAGAAGACACTAAGCATTTCTTTAATCACTGCCCTGAAAACTTAATATATGAGGGTTATTGTTTTTATATCTATAATACAATTATAAATGCTACGTAAATACTTTTTAATGGAAAGTATGTTGTCATGATCCTCAATGACATATATTTTTTTTTCTTGCCTACTAACGTTTAAAAAATGTATTAACAATTGTATTGTATAGCTGTATTAACGTTTATAGTCGTATTAATGTGTTATAATTGTATTGAGGGTTTTTTAATGTATTTTAAGCAATAACAGCTCATAGACCAGAAAACCGTTACGTAGTTTGTGTGCTCTTGTGAAAGAATTCTTAAATATACATACACTATTTTCAAGTGGATACATGACATTGTAAGAGAAAGTGAGGTCAAAAGTAAAGTAGGTCAATTGTAGCATTTCATATTGAATCCAGTATTGAATGCAGTATTGAATGCAGTATAGTTTTTACAGAAATTAAGTGTTGACAGTTTGGGACAAATCTCTAATATTTTAGGACAAAAACTGCAAAGAATCAGTTGAAGTGTAATTATGATTTATAATGTATTAATGCTCAGTAATTTTTTTTCAATTTTTTACTCTTTAATCTATTCTGAAACTTGTTAATATGCAATTGATTGGATAATATTTTTACGTAGCATGCTAGCTTTAAGAAATACGTCTAGAAAATTTCTTCCAAATACATTTGCACTACCAGTAATAAGAACTTATACATTACAATTTCCACACGAAGCTATTGCAATTGATTTAGCAACTGTAACAACTATTAAATTATAAAAATTTATTCACGTGTCAACTGTTATTAAAAATTGTATTCATGAAATGCTTGCAAAGATTCTGTGATATCTAACTCAAATTACAATGAGTGTTTACTTTAAGTTATCTAAAAATTGACAAAAATGTGAAAAATGTTACGACAGACCTCAGCCTCCCCCTACCTCACAATTAACATGCATTAGTTTCATAACAATCGAAGAATATTTAAGGAACCTTTCACACATTCCCTCACAGCACCGAAGCGCATTCTAAAATTGTAGAAATCCTAAACGCAGCATTTGGAGTGCAGCAATTCCAAAATGGCTAATAAAACTAGAATCTCGACGATCCTTTACAGAGAGACATTGACAGCGTTTTGCACTTAAAGTGTCGGACAGGAAATTAATGTCAATTGACAAGTGAATTCTTTCTAAACCGGCTAAACAACGTTTTATCTGTCAGGTCAATGGATCGTGCCAAAAAATATTTTTCGTATTTAGTGGAATACTGAAAATTTTCTGTATTTAGTTATATGATTCTTTTAAACATACATACAACATCTTTTATATAGGGTTTTCTTATATCTATCTTTCTATCTATCTCTCTCTCTCTCTCTATATATATATATATATACATATATATATATATATATATATATATATATATATATATATATATATATATATATATATATATATATATATATATATATACATATATATATATTAATGTACGATCCATGTGTCAATATGAAAATGTAAAACTATTCAGCGAATTTAACTGAATAAATAAGGTGAAAATATTTTTATGGAAGTAAGCACGTTAAACAATTTTTCATTTAAACAAAAATGATATTAAAAAGAATGCAAGACATGCAATATTTAAAAAAAACATTAAGCATTTTTTCTTGTAAAACCTATAAATTTGTAGTTCTGTCTCTGAAAGAGTAAGAATGTGAAAAATATGAACTTATAAAATTCCCACCGATCATTGTTTCATAGAAACTTTTTAATCCGCATGTTACGACTGTCTTATAAATTTTAGTCAGAAAATTATTTTTTTCCCATTGGGAAATAATCATCATCTATTTTACATAGAATTATCCTTTTAGATAGAATAAAATAAATAATTTTCACAAGAATTTTTCGTATTGTAAAGTTTTATAAAGACCATCTGCAGCTTATTAAACTGATATTAATTAAAGAATACGTAATTTAAAAAAATCAAATTATATTCATTTTCAATCAATTTATATGTATATCTGTATTCAGCACCTGAACCTGTATTTTAATAGTATTATGGCCCATTCGCCATACTAAACTTTTATTTGGTGAAGTGGAAAGAACAGCAATATAGCATGGGAGACCATATAAACAGGCAAGAAAGGCTACAGGAGAGAAGCCTTCTAACCGTTGATACATTGAGAACTTTTATTTCAGTACTAAAGGGTTGATTACTTTAGTATTAAAGCGTTTGACTCCTGAAAAGAGCCAGCGCCCCCTCTAAAACCCTGTAACTAAAACCACTATCATAGGCACTTTCATAATATAGGAGTAAAAAGCTTGTCTTCTAGTTTTGACCTTATTTGTTTTCACAAATTAAGAAATTTTGTTTCAGCCTTTTCTACACAGAAATTACGTCACTTGCAAAACTAAGAAGATTTGGAGATTTCACATTACTAGTAACACTTACGGGGAAAACAATCTGAAAAACTTTCAAATGAACTTTCAAAGAACTATTTCTTAAAAGCGTATCATAATCCATGCGTCAGACCAATCTGTCTTTCTTGTCTCATCATGTTGAAAGGGCATCGTAATCCATGAGTGGACCGTATTTGTCTTTTTTACTTCATTATATCTGAAAGTACATCACAATTTATGCGTCGACGATATTTGTCAGTTAGAATTCAGTTTCCTGGAAAGTGTATCATTATCTATACATCGGTCCGATTTGTAGACTTCTTTGTCCGACTTCTATTGTCATTGTGTTGGAAAGTACAAGCCCCACTTGTTTATCTTGTTCAATTATTTCGATAAGTGCATTATAAACTATGAGAGTGGAGTATTGGTCTTTTTTGTTCCATGGAACACATCTTCGGAATTGAAATCTATATTGAAATTACATCTTGAAGCTGTTGTACAATCACCGTCAGTCATATTATAACTATAATTTTTCTTCATGAATATTGTTTAGAAAGTGGCTCGGGGCTATACCTCAAGTAGACAAAAATACCAAATCTGAAAGAAACAGTACTATAGTACTATAAAAAACAAACGTAAGAGGATTAGCTGTGATGGCAGCCTGTTGACTACTTTTATTTATGTGCTGTATCCCTAAAAGTCCTTTTTGAATAAAAAAAAATTAACAAAGTTTTCACATATTTATAATAATAAGAAAAGTTATTAATTTAAAAAAAATCCTCGTACGCCCGTATATGAAGAAGCACTTGCGTCACGCGTATTTAGGATTACAGAAAAATTCTTGACATTTGTATTAAAGAATGTGTACTAATTTCGATTCAAATTCATGGTTTGAGATAGTAGTTTAACATACCGAGAAATATTTTGTTCGTTAATATTTTACTTGCTTATTAAAATAATGACACTTCTTTCAGTGGTAAAAATACAGCAAACTAACCGAAGTAGTAATAAAAAAGAGTGATTTCTCTTTAATAGATCTCATTAAGCTAATTATGCAAAACTACTACTTCTTTAATTATACCGAATTAATTTGAAGCTGCACTCTTTAACCTAAAATTAAAGGACCAGTAACCAGAAGAAAATCAGATTTAATTAACTAAATAAACGGAATAAAGAGTCTTTAAGAAATAACTTTTTTGGTATATCAGTAATCAGAAATTTACTTAAACAATTATTGTGCAACATCAGCTATAATTTTAATATTTTTGACATAAAGACTTTATTTTTTTAAATCGCATGTTACATGCAGCTTCGAAAAGTAATTGATACTTCTTCAGCTATTTTGTGTTTTAATAAGCATTATCGTGCTAATCTAGTCGTTACAACTGGTGCTGATTACCGAATAAGCCCATAGGGCCTGCGCCTATAGTAAAAAATATGGGCCCCAAAACTGCATGCTTCTTATTAAAAATATACATGAAAATACTATTCATGCTTAGAGAGGAAAGAAAAACTTCAACTGCCTTTATAGTTATTGTATTTTCCATTAAACATAAACATGGCTACAATACATTTCCGATTAAAAATGAGGAAGAAGTCTGTTCGGTAAGTTTTTAACCTGTTCATTCTCATAGCTGAAATTGAGAAACGGTAAGATTCTCTTTTGTGACCATTGTTGCTCCCCGACGCATTTGTATGCGCTGTTGGGACTCAGCTTTGAACAAGTGACGCACAGACTTTAAAATATAACTGCACATTTACTGGAAATTTTCAGTAAAATTTTACGAAAGCTCGACATTTATATTTGAATCCAGGACAATTTCCGTATATTAAGGTTCAGCTCCAATCTTGAACAGAAGTTCTTCTGCAATTTAATTCCCGTAAACGTACGGAAATAGTACTAGCGTCCCATTTACCAGCACATTTTCGGTATTTTCATGAAATTTTTTTTACTGTGCATCTCTTCAGATTCTCAAAGAACTCTTCTTCAAACTTATCGTTCTTATCTTGAAACTTTTCTGCATCTACTATTGTTAAGCACTTTTCGCTTTTATTTTTGTTTTTAACTTTATTCCGCAATTCCACCAGTAACAACAACTTCAACTTCAACACTTCATAAATGTACACTCTCATACATATATCAGATATCACTCTTTTTGGAAGACTCGCTCTTGCACATTGTCATAAGAGAGTTTTACTTGTTGCCATTTACTGAAATGTTATTTTAGTCGGAAAATCTGCACTTGTGACGAGTGTTTAGCTTTTAAGGATAGATGATAGGATAGATGAGTACAATTTTTTTTTTCACCGTTTTGATATTGCATTAAATAAGAGCCCAAACTAACATGTGTCGCTGTATTCAGTAGTTTGAACGTTATCGCAAGATCTTTGTGATTCTGTAAGAAATGACGACATAATGATGAACATAATGACTGATGAAATAATGACGACATTCTTTTGAATTTAGCAATTAAAACATGCTTTGATGTAATAATATTTGACATTTTCCGAATAAAAAATCAGGTATTATTTTCAATATTTTTTCAACGAAAAGTTCATTAATTATACATCTTTATCAATACCTGTAATATTTTAGTTTCAGATATACACTGCCTTATTTAATTATAAAAGTATAAACAAATTTTCTCTTTTAAAAAATCATATTTAGGGATTGTGGTTCTTTCAATTTACCACTTTAGAGTTTCAATCGACAACTATACAAATGTTTCAATCGACTATTATGCAAATGTGGAAATATGCTATCGTTTAGATAAATTTACCGGGAATTTTGAAAAATTCTTCTTTGGAGAAAAACGTTCTTTGCCTGGCTTAACTTTTGACATCAGAGAGAAAGAATGAGGTAATGACAGGGAAAACAGAAAAGAAATGTAAAAAAAAAAAAACATGTTACCCTTTCTTGTAACAAAGAGAACTATGAATAAACTAAAAAAGTATAAAAACTAAAACCTCGGATACATACAAATTGTTTACAAAGCTTAAAAATGTAAGGAATTCTTTTTCGTTTAAGCCTTTTATAAATCTGAATTATTTAACTATAATACAGGGGGATTATAATTAAAGTTCCACTTTAAAACGATCAGAAAAGGAAAACTACTGGACCAAACGGTATCAAACTTTGGTAATTGTGTAAAGGTGATCATGAAATTTATTATCGGCAAAAAAAAGTTCAAAAATTCAACACCAGGGGTAACGACGTATTGAAGGGGGGGGGGGCTCCAGGGGTCCGAACCTCCTCCCCCGCGAAATTTTGATTTTTGTTACTAAAATGATATTGATATAGTGTCCTTTTGAGAAAAAGTACTGCCTTTTTTACCGTTTGGACCCCCCTCCGAAATTTCAGGACTTCCATCAAAATGTTTTTCATGGGGCGGGTGGTGGAAGGAGTCCGGACCCATCTCCCCCTCTCCCCCTTAACTACGTCGTTACCCCTGATGTTGAAATTTTGGACTTTTTTTCTGTGGATAATAAATTTCATGACCACCTTTACACAATTACCAAGTTTGATGACATTTGGTCCAGTAGTTTTCGTTTTCTGATCGTTTTAAAGTGGGACTTAGATAGTCTCAAATAGAGCTTAGATAGTGAAATTAGATAGTCTCAAGCCTTAACTAGTCTCAAAAAGGTGGTAATACGGTTTAATTCGTTGAATGTTAAAGATAAGCGGGCAATGTAAACTGAGAAAATATTCAAAATGAGGTAGGAAGAAAAGGCTACGTTAAAAACAAATTCCTCTCGTTAATTTTCAAAAAGTTATACATTTTAAATTTGCACACGATGTGCTCAGCCTTTCATAATAAATGTCTCACAGATATCTTTTAACAAAAATGGTCAGGGTCTATACCTCAATTTGAATGTAGATATTTATTGCTAAAGATCAAAAAAGTATTTTCTTCCTCAATTTGAGTAAGACCACTGAAATGTGATCACCCGGCGTGATTTTTTCCTATCGAAAGCCAATGGTTTAAGTCAGCATATATTTATCTTCATATCTCTGACACTTTTTAGCATACAGTTATTAAGTTTTGTAAATCACCTCATCAGTGCATGGATCTCATTTTACTAATTTGAAATTTTAGTGCGAGGGTCGTACACAAATTTAAAAAGTGCAACTTCTTGAAAATACTAACGAAAGGAATTTTATCTAAACGTAGTCTTTTTTTTCCCTACCGTATTTAAGATTTTTATCAATTTACATTGTTCATTTAACTGTATTAGATAATGAATTCAACCGTGCTACAACCTTTTTGGGACACCCTGTATATATATCTTTAAGGATTATTGTATGTTTGTTTGGGCAAAACATACACGAGGGGCATCTGCCTACCGGGGAGGGGGGGGGCGTTGTCCTGATCGGGTGACCTTTCCTAACGCGGGAGTTTCTAACGCGTATTCACGTTATACATCTGAACAAAACCGATCAAAACTCCAGACCGTTAGATCGACAGCTGCGTGGTAAGCCCGAACGAGGGACCTTTCGTACTTCAGCCGTCTACCATATTCAGTCCACATCCACTCTGCCAAGTATTGGATTCTATTATGTGCCGAGTGGAATTCATTGAATTTTTTTGCGTACTGCTGAAAAAAGAAATATTCATGATTTATCAATTTCGATTGCTGCATTTGTTAATGACTCATTAAAAATTTCCTGGCAGTACATATTAAAGTTCGAGTGTAGAAAGAGGGAAATCCAAATTATCATCTTTGTTTTAAAGTGTTACGGGCGTAAAACGCTAAAAATAAATTATTTTTAGAAACTAAATTTCAGCGTATCTTTGAACATTTTAACATGACTACTAAATAAATCCCCTTTTCTCTGTTGAACAGCATGCTTTTTCAATTCTTGGTACTTAAAAATCGTTTCAAAGACTACTGTTAGAATGTTTCTTTCTACGTACTAAACAGAAGAAAGTTTAAGTAAACAGCATTCAGTTAAGGAGTCTTCGCTCACATACCATTCTCTTCTAAATTTAAGTAAAATTGAGAGAATTTTTGTCTAGAAAATTTCCACTATTTATTCTTGCGGTGTCTTCATTAAAAATGCTAAGAGCTTTTACGCTAGAGGAATTTCTGCATTTTAGAGATAAAAACTATTTACAAATTCTCAAGGTTTAAACGGCTTTAATCTTTAGTTCTTTATATAAAATGATTTCTAAAACAATGCAATTATTTATCAAAAATGTGTCTAGTTTAACAGCATTATGAAATTTATATTGTGTCTAGTGCTGTGTGTTATAGGATAACAGTATGTTTATATTTTAATGTTTTATAAAATGATTTATTTTAGAAATAAAAAAAAGAGTGAACAGGTGTAGTTTATTGAATTTATAGCATATTACTGGCTATGCATTAAAAAAAGTTACCCAACCTTTTCATGACTACTGTCCCCTTTAGAAGAGAAAGTCAAACGCCTCATATTCCATAACAGTTAAATTCATATGAAATTTTAAAATATTGTTATTAAAATTCAGTATTGAAATATGTGTCTGATTTATTTTTAGAAAATGATAAATAAGTTATTAATACAACAAAAACCAAATGTACAGTAAAATTGTTTACCAATTTTTTTTTTAAATCTGATGCGGACACCACATGACTTTGCACGTCTATTAAATCAAAAATATTTTCGGGTCACTTCATCTAAACTTATTTTGTTTGAAATAGATAAAACACCGCAATAATACTAAGGTTTAGTGATTTCTAGACAAATATTTGAGATATCGCCAAGCTGGGGTCAGTTTGAAAGATTGGCACTTAATTGGGCGATATTTCGCCAAAAGTTAACAAGCTTTTGGCGAAAGTTAGCGAGATTTTGGATAATAGCCGAAATAGTGATTCATCACAGACTTTTGATGAATTGAATGTATCCATAGACCGTAATGTATTTAAAATCTTTTTGGTTAACATGTAAATAAATTATCCAGTCGATTGCAATGAAAAAAGATGCATAGTTGTTAGATGTTAACATAGTTCTAAATACAAAATTTCAATATTCTACGTTCTCAAGTTTTAGAGTTATGCGAGATACAAAATTATACTTAGCGCCAAATTTGGCTATATTTTAGCAAAACTCGCCAAGGCCTATGACGAATGGCAAGATTTTGGGTATAGACCAAACAATGACTGACTACAGACATAATATATTGAAGATGTCCAGAGATATTAATGTATTGAAATTCTTTTCGGCGGCACTGTATATATAAGCTGTCCAGTAGATAGGAAGCAAAAATCGAGATGCACAAGTAGATGTTACAACAATCTTACATATGAAATTTCAAGAATCTACGACTAATAGTTTTTTTGATATGAAAATGAAATATACATACACGCTTTCACCAAAAGTCGCCAAGCTTGGCGGACCATTATCTAACTATATTGTAGGAAGGTATTATGCTTGAAATGGCTGAATGTCTCTAAAACTGCCATTGACGATAATGTATTGGAATTGTTTTTAGTATTCCTGTAGAAGAACTATAAATGATAAAGACACTATTTTCGATGGGGAGATTCATATTGAAAACCTTAACAGCATGTATCACTTTTGATTCGTTTGAAAGAGCCTCATACCTCTAAAATACGCTTGAATGAATTTATGCCCATAGAGCATAATGTATGGAAAATCTTTTGGGTGGCCTTGAAAACAAACTATCCAGCCGATTGGAATCAAAAGGGGAGGTACACAACTAGATGTTACAAAATTCTTACATATAAAATTTCAATATTCTGCGACAAATAGTTTTTGAGGTATGCGTGTTACGTACTTACGTACAGACGTGAGGGAAAAACTGGTCAAAATGGACTTGTGGTCTGTCAAAATGGATTATACATGCATTTATAGGAACACACATGCATGCGCTCGATGAGATGTCTCGCAAAAATTCTTAAAAGTATATTTAAAGATAGTCAAAATCAGGGTATCAAACTTTACTTCCTTATACTTCGTACAAGGATGTAATAAACACAAAATCAATAAGAAATAAAAGAACAATGAGATAAAACACACAATTAATTATAAAATTTAAAAGAGATGATAGCGGTTTGGGAGATTTTGCAATTTGTTAATGTCGGAATCCTGTTTTGTTGACATTAAACGCATAGTGCCTTGTTCAGTGATAATTATCCTGTTTCCCTCTGACAGTAAATTAGCTACTGCACTGAATCCACGCTCAGCCATACAGGCAAAAGAAACACGACTAAAAGCTTAATGTAAGGTGATCAGAAAATGAGTATACATTTGAAAAATTAATAATTCACAGAATAATGTGGGTAGAGAGGTGAAAACTGACACACATGCGTGGAATGACATGGATGTTTTATTGTAACCACAAAAAAAGTTCAAAAACTGGCCGACAAATGGCCCTTCATGTCATAAGAAAAGTAATAGTTAGCATAAAAAATTATGACAAAGCAAATGTTCTTCAGAAAAAATGCTCAACATTTCGACCACCATTCTTCAGCAATAGCTGTAGTCGAGGAACAATGCTGTGAACAGCACTGTACACAGCAATCTCCATTTCTTCCTGAGCTGTCTGAGCAGCTATTAGCATTTGTTTTCGGTCGGCCGCTACGGAGCCCGTCATCTAAACAACCCGTGGCTTCGAACTTAGAAATCACTCTCTTCAGAGCTGAACCTGTCAAAGGACCTTTACCCTTTCGAATACCCTTCTTATGGTGGTAGGATCGTAAAGCTGCAATAGCAGATTCCCCATTCTGATAGCACAGCTTTAATAACAGTGCCTTTTAGGTACTTCAACATGCTGCGATTGTTGGTGCATCTGATCCCCTCTCTCATTACAGCTCCTTTTATGCACGAATCTCAAGCAGCGTCACTGACATTTTGCTGTCCAGCTCGATCTGTCGGCCACCTTTGGAACTTTTTCTTTTTTGAGGTTGTAATAAAACCTCACGTCATTCCAAACATGAGTGCCAGTTTTTCTCATAGTGGAGAACTCACAGAGTGGTCAATTCATAGTGGAGGACTAGTATTAATTTTTGAATCCAGAACTCTTAGTATCCATGTTTGATTTTCTCCAATTTTGATGATTCTTCACTATCTGCCTTTATGAAAGAATCTAAAACCTAACTTCATGTTTCAAATATCACGAAGAACTCCGTAAAATCAACGTGAAGAACGTCTCAGAGGCTTTTAAATATTTAATCATAAAACCCGGTATTTTGAAAGTATTTTATTGTAGTATTTTCCAAATTTATAGGTACACCATGACCACTCTTCTTCACTGCCACGATACCCCACATTTGTCTCTGGATCTGCTACTTCCTCGACGAAAACTCCAACTAGGGAACGCTATTTGTCCCGCTGGGAGTCTGCATTAAAAGAAATGAAAATTACTTTTAATATTTCTAGAAATTACTTATTTTAACCTTCTGAATAACATTAAGATTTAGTAGATATCTTAATCTTGTTCAGATATCATCAGATCTATCATCTATTAGGTCAGATAACAGATTAAGTAAGATTTAGATTTCTATTATCTGACGTCTTTTCATTCTTCCAATACAGGTATGTTTTGCATTTACTGAACCACATATATATAGTTATTTTTCAATAGTAAAACTTGTATACAATAGTAAATATTTATTTTTTTCTTAATATGACTTTTTGTTTGCTTTTTAATTAAAACATATTGCATCAAATGTTTTTGATTTCCTTACTAGCTGTAAAAGTTATGTTGTGTCACTGCGAATATCGATAAATCGTAAACTAATATTACACACTGAACTCCCGTAAATAAAAAAGGAAATACATTTATATATAATTTAGTAGTTCTGAAACACTAACTTTTTTTATAAGTTGGTTAAATTTGAATTTAATAATATAATTTCGCTTCGTAAATTTGAACAAAGGAAATATTTCTCATCAATTTTATTTTTAAGAATTTAAAGGTTGTCACGGTAAAAAATAACTTATACCGTAAATGTTCACTTTCATTAGATACTCACTTTTTTTGTATAAAAGTACCAAATTTATTTTAACTGACTGTTTAAAAATAATGTACAATTTACTGTCTGAATTTATGCTCATTACAAATAACAATAACTTCTATAAAAATAATAGCTCACATTAATGCATCGAGTATTTTAAATCTGGCAATGCTTTGTATCATATGGACAACTATTATATATGTTGCCTTGCGAATGAAAACTTAGAACAAAGGACTGCTTAGAATAAATATAATTTGACGTTGGAAGTTTCAAATAACTTATAAATAGAAATATACCTTAATTTTAAGCAACTTAATGCAGCAGTTTACATGAAATGACTTGTAAACAAACAAGGAAATGTTCCAGGTTCTTCTTGCGAGCACGAATTTTTAATAACTTTTAAAAAACCTTTATATATTTAAAATAAAATATTTTAAACAGTCTCTGTAGTAAGAAACACTCTGACACCATTATGTTAGGCAATGTACAACAATATTTCCTTTGTAAATGATAGAGAGTAGAATAAATATAAAAAAGAATTTCAATACCGACTGAACTTTCCTGTTTAAATCTTCACATCGATTTAAAAAATCACTTCCATTAGCATTTAACTTCATGTTTTCAGAACATCAAACATTAAAGATATTTTCAAAATAGAAATCCATAAGCACGTGAAAGAAGATTTCAGAAAAAACATCTTAAAAGATACTTAAAAGATGCATGTACTTTTCTTTTATGTTCTAAAAAGCGATTGTTAAGATGTAAAAAAGGGGAAAAGCGCACGTAGTTCAAATGTATTTTATTATAAAAGCTCGATTAGTGTAAATTATTCATAAGCTGCTACATAAAATAATAGTTTTATTTTAAGCAAACCAGTTCGTCGTACTTTTAAATAACTGTTAGATTTAGATAAAAGGTTTTATTGTTCCTAAAAATCTAAAATTTATATCAACTAATTTCAGTTGTTTTAATAACGTAACATCTACGATCATAATGCAATAAAACCCGTGTATAGAATTGAATCTTTGATTCTGGAATTCTTTTCCCCCATTCTGCACGTTTTATTTAGGTTCATTTTCAGTAAAAATTATTACGAGCATAATCTTATGTGCTCTGTTTAATTAATTAGCTTAAACGAAGTTGTTACAGCACAAGAAGAGTGTCTTGATAAGTAATTAATTTATACTCTCAAAATATCATTTATAGTCATTGCAAATCAAGCACTTTATTTTTAATCAAATAACTAAATGACCAAAAATAAATAAATAAGTAAATAAAAATATTTTACACTGAATCTCTCTCTTGAATTTTGACTATGAGTGGTTCGTCTTATCCCCCCCCCCCTTCTTACTTTTAATGGTCAAGTAAATCTAAATTTAACTATATTTGCTTCTGTCATTTTTATATGATACGCATCATACGCCAAATAAAGCGTCACAGTCAGAAAAACAGAATGACTGAGAAACTCCGTTTCTGAACGATCGTTTTGGGATCTCAAGTGCTTGAAACGGAAGAAATAAAATTTTGGAATTCCAAGTAATGTATGGACGAAAGTCTAATTATCTTTGCATAGATATCACAGTTTTAGCGATATGAAAAATATCTAAATTACACAAGAATAGAATACTTTTGCACTTGTATAAAATTATGTCTTACTTCTGAAAATAATTAATATTTCTTAATTGTAAATAATTCGATATCCAGTCACAGAATTAAGTGCGACACCTATAGTAACATAACGTAAAATGTTTATTAGCTTCCGTGTTTGTTCTGCAATAGAATTCTTTTATGTGCTCATGAAGAAGAATTGAAAGTGATACATACATCATTTTCACAAGAAAACATGCGATTGTAATTCTCAGTAGTATATCCAAATTTTCTGGCAATCTATGCTTATTGAGTATGGACTTAAAGAAAAATCGAAAACATAAATACTTTTCAACTTCTCTAAAAAGTATTTGAAAAAGTGAATGAATTAATAACATTGCCACACGTTTACAAAGTATCATTAGCTATTATTTCATACTTCTCTGTAAGCTTTATAAATGTAAGCAATAATAATAATAACAGCAACAACAATTTAATTATCTACAATAACAATAATAATCATAATTTAACATCTTGTAAAACATATTTCAACATGCTCTACTTTTCTACATTCTCTAATATAAAATTCAAATTATTTGCATGAGATAAAATATATCTTCCCGCGAAAAGAAAATACATGGTATTTTCTTAAGCATATGTGGGTTGAAGCAAAATATTTACTTTGCAAATGCATAAGGCTACATACGAAAGAAAGTACACACCATAAGCTAACACATTAGCAGAAAGAGATTACATGAAGTTGGAGAATGTATCAAAAGCATTTCTGTAGACAAAAATACATTTTATTAATAATGTCGTAGATATTATATTAAGGAATTGAAAAAGAACATAATTTATCTAAACGAGTTTTAGAAATGTCGTAGCTGAAATATTTTTATCGTACTATTTTTCTTTCGGAAATTCAAAATTTTGTACTTTAATTTCTCAATGCATGTATATTACACTCATGTCCAAAATTAAGGTTATACTCAAAATCTGTAATAACTGTTGAAATACTCGGCTTATTGTGACAAAATTTGGCAAAGAATCATATTATTATAGAGAAAGCATATAACAGCACATATCATTGTAAAACAGGTAAACTGTTAGTTCATATACAGATTATAACAGAAACCATGTGATATTGACTTTTTATATCTCTCCACCCAATATAGTGTGTGGCTACCGTGCACTGCTATACAAGCCTCGCAATAAGCCGTAATATTGTTAAAGAGCGTATGGGTTATTTAGAAGGTGTCATCTTGATTAAACCGTTTTTGATATAGCCTGTATATTAACAAACAATTCACATTTTTGTTTAATTGCTACGTTGCTATATTCTTATAAATATATTTTTACAAGCCTTTAGCAACAAGGTACAGTAATATATTCCTTTGCCAAATTTTGTTACAATAAACGGGATATTTCACCAGTTACTACAGATTTTGTGTGTATTTTTAACAACAGTGTTATTCATCAAATTTCATTTTATGTTTCACAAAATGAATTTAAACTACTGTTTCAAGTTACCGCTTTTTTTTAAATCACATTAATTTTATTGTAGCTTTCTAAAATATTTATTTTAAGTTTCAAAGATATATAAAATCGATTTTTATTTCTTGCAAGTTCTAATCATTTAATGAATCTGATCCCTTGAGAGAGAAATCACGAGAATTTGAACAGAAAACAAAGCTTGAATCATTTTAAACAAAATGACCTTTGTATAGTGTTTGAAAAAACAAATGCAGTGGACTGACTCTCAAACAGCTCCCGTTTAACCAGACTTCTGCTTTAACTGGCTGTAATTGATTTAAATTTAAAAAAAATAATAGGATTTCAAAAATTAATCTTCTAAAATTGCAACCGTAGTAGAAAAGACAGACTTTTAACAACTTGGTGTCGAAATTCAAATATATTAGTCTGCGCCAAGATGTCGATGTGGGAGCTCCGACAAGAAACTTCGCCATCAACGGAATGCATGTCGCTGATGTGATTCACAAAACTATGATTATAGTTTTATATTAATCAAGAGGGGGAAAATGTATTATCCAAGAGAAGAAAATAAAATAAATAAAGGAATCTCTCTCACTAGTCAAGACACGTCTCAAATTGTATTGATGATTGTCTAATGAAGAAATATTTCGATTAAAAGAAGTATAATTATCTTAAACTGTGCTATTTTGCGAGTCAAAATTCTTTTTGCTTCCTCTTTGAATGTTACTAGCAACATTTGATTTTGTGCACCACCATTGTACTGAAAGTTTTTTTTAATTATGTAAATAAATAATCTTGTATTTTCCTTTGTTTAGAATTTAAATTATTTCAATTCCATTTTTGCTGGTGATAATGTGCTTATTCGACAGTGAAAAATAAAAATAGAATAAATCATTCAGTTTAAATTTAAACACTTTTTGATCGAATAGTTTTCTTTGTGTGTTTTAAACAGTAAATTAAAATGATATCTTTTAAAAAAGAGGAAATCTCGTTTTCTAAGATGGGATAAATTTATTTTAATGACACGAAAAACACTTAAACCGCTTCCTAAATGCATACCAAATATGCATATATGTAAATGTATATTTAGAAAGTGTGCATTTAGCGTAGCATTTTAGCGTAGTTGCTTGGAATCAAAAGAAACTTTCTGATTGCAAGCAACTACGCTTCATATTAGCAATGTTTGCTAAACGAATACTTTAGCTTTTCAATTACGAAAATCTCCAGCTTGCATCAAATCCACCTTTCACTTAAATGTGACCTTAGGAAATGCTATTTACGGCTCCCTTTCTATCTCCTGGGAGGAGTCTTCTCCCCTAAACACAGAGAAGGGGGGGGGGGGAAGCATTGAAGCCAGCGAATCATTCTTCAAGGAGAAAATATAGCTTTTGACTTCATTTATAACAATGGATTAAATTCCAGAAAACATGAAAAAACACTTCACTTCTTTTAGAAATTACTCAATCATACGTTTTTTAAGAATTCTTAAAATATACTGATACTTTCACATAAATTATGTATTGCGAAAAATATTTATTATCATAGAGGCACTTTTACCTTAGAATATAAAGTAAATAACAATAAGCGATTCTTGAGAAAATATTCTTCTTAGGTTTTAACCCTTTGAGGCGCAACCCTTTCCCAATGCTGAAAAAAGGGCAGCCGTTGCCATTGCTCGACTTAACTACCAGCAAGATGGCGGACGATCGAAACGTTCATCGCGTGCCACAGATCTAGAGACCCTTTTTTGACGCAGCTGGCTGTGCGGCAACGGCTGCCCTTTTTTCAGCACTGGGCAATCTATTCAGCTGTTCTCTCATTCTTCCATTTTTCAGCAGATGTCAGTGCTGTTAAAAATAATCGTGACCACTTTTTTACGGGAAATGAGGTGCTAAAAAGTAAAGGATTCTCGTGGAGCTAGGTCACCCGCGACTATTTTTATAGAAATCAAATCTATTCTTCGTGATTGGTAACAGTCAAAACGTCAGAGTTTGGCGTTCCCAGAGCGGACACACTGCGCGTTAAGGGGTTAAAAAGCGAGGTACATTTGAAATAGAATAATTTAGACTTATTAAGGATTAGCAGTAATTAAATGCTATCACTTCACTAAAAAATATTTTAAAACACATTTAATTGTATTGAATTATTTTCAGTCATCTTTTTACTTTGTCAAAATACGTGACAAAAGAATTACACGTGAAAAGCATAAGTAAAGATTTTGAATTTATTAATTTCATTCAGAAACCTTTCATGACGTGAGCACTTATATTTTATTGTATTTTACAGGGAAAGGGGCAGTTTACAGTTCAAAAGAGTCCTATTGAACTGCTTTTCTCTTTCCTGTAAATAAGAATTTTTCTTTTGAAAAGGATTTTTATGCTAAAACTGCCTGCATTTGCATACTGAACGGAATAAAACTGGAAAACGCTCTAACAAAGTCACAAAACGGTTGAAAAGTATTTCTAGACTGTCGATTCTTCTTCTTCTTCTTCTTCTTCTTCTTATTATTATTATTATTACCTTTTTTTTTAATGGGCGTGCACTTGACCGTCAGGCCTTCGCTACTACTAAGGCCCGAAGTACTCATCTCTTTACTATGGAGGTACTTAATATGTAGGTGGACCAGCATTGCCTCATATGGAGGGACGGTCGAAATGACACCCAGCCCATGTCGGAAATCGATCCCGGACCTGCGGTGTGCTAGAATGGTTCTCTAGCCACTACACAACCCTAGCAGCTTGTCGATTTTTATAAACTTCTGAGAAGCATTTCGGTTTTAATATAGAACGTAAATTTTTATTCCTTTTCTAATGGTGGGCTACAGTTGTTTATAGGCATTGACCACAACTAGGCCAGAAGCACTCGCCATTTTACTATGGAGACGCCTAATGGGTGAACCAGCGTTTCCAACTGGGCGAAATAACCCGCAAGCCCATGCCGGGAATCAAACCCGTAGTGAGTCAGAAGTTCTTTAGCCACTACACAACCCGGTCATAGACCCAAACATATAAGAACACCAAAATTAATTTCCCCTTGTATTTTCAAGGAAAAAATAATACCTCCTTTTCGGTTTCTTAAAAAAAGTGATGAGTTGAAATTTAAGAAAAATCTTTAAAGTCTTTTTAATCAGTTTACACATATTGAATAATTACATTTTAATAAGTATAATAAAAATAGTACATATTAATAATTTTGCTTGCATTTTAATATCGATGTGTCGTCAAACTCCAATATAAGACTAGGGATATATCACGATGTAGAAATTTCAATATTAGCTCTTTCGCCAGTGAACACAACTAGTTATAAAAAAAAAAACAATAACTGCAGCTATTGCTAATCAATGGCTGCAAAATAATGTATTACGTTTAATAAAGGAATTAGGACACTTATCACTGCACAATTTAACCCTTAAAGTAATATCTTCAAAATGTAGGGAAAGAGGAGAGAATGTGTTCAGGATACTAGAAAAAAATTGAAAATAATGAGGTCAGCAGGCAGTACAAAAAATAACAAAATAAATATGTGCGAAGTGCATTTGAGTGTGCAATGTATGAAGTGCATTGAGTGTGCAGTTAAATCTATTCATTAAAAAAAGTATTTTTTTACATGTATTTCTTTTTACCGATTTGTCACCATTGATGCTCATGGTAATCAGGTGGAATGATATACTTCATAGGCCAAAAGCACAATCAACACTCTATTCTTTCTTTTTTTATATAAAATAAATCTCTTATTTTGTTGGTTATAGGACTACAGAATTAGAAAAACAGCTTACTTGCATTTATTTATCTATTTGTTACTGCATATATTAAAAAATGGTATTTTTTTTAGAATATCAGTTTTTTTTAATGGATCTATAGAAAAAACATACAATGTTTAGCAGAGATCCTATATAAATAAAAATAGACAGCACATTATAGTTGAATTTTGAATATATAGTTGAAATATTTAATATGTGGAATCCTTCCATTTTAAGAAACAAAGTCTGCTAAACATACTTGCAAATAAAAGGTAAAGGGACATAAGACTTTCAGAAAAAGTCTAATGCAGTGTCAATAATGATAATTCAGTGTTCTTCCCTTTATTATACATTGTATTCTAGAAATGGGGGAAAATTCCTTTAAATAGCGCTTGAACACAATTTGTTTTATAAATAGAAATTGAATGCATTGTCCTTCCGTTGATTTTTCAATAGTTTTTCCATTTCTGTATATTAGATATATAAATGTTCTTTCCAATGGAAAATCTTTCAAGAATACTTTTACAAATACTTTTTTTCTGACTACCGATAATGTTAAAATGTAGAATTTTCCATTACTGAATTAAATATTTAAGGTGAAACACCTGCTTTTCTCATAAATCTCAACAAGATTCTAAAACAGAAGCTAAACTTTTTTACAAAAATACATTAATACATGTATTTTTCTACAGCGTATTACGCTGTTAAAATTACTTAAAAAGTGATTCTGACTTTCTTTCTTCTCCGTTGTTATTTCTATACTATTTTCTAATAAAGCAAGCGGGTTCGTTAACCCTTTAACGCGCAGTGATCCCGCTCTGGGAACACCAAATTCTAACGTTTTGACCGTTGCCAGTCACGAAGAATAGATATGATTTCTATAAAAATAGTTGCGGGTGACATAGCTCCGCGAGAATCCTTTACTTTTTAGCACGTCATTTCCCGTAAAAAAATGGTCACGATTATTTTTAACAGCACTGACATCTGCTGAAAAATGGAAGAATGCGAGAACAGCTGGATAGATTGCCCAATGCTTTTTTCCCAATGCATGCTGCCCAATGCAATTTTCAGCATTGGGAAAGGGTTGCGCCTCAAAGGGTTAATATAATTTCACTTAATATAACAGCTGGTGTGCAAAAATTAAGCAACGATGTAAATTTCAATCAGATAGACATGAAATTGCAGAAAAGAAGTTCTTGCGGTCACTACAATGAACACGCAATTCAGTAGAAAGGTCGTGCGTATGCAAATGTGGAGAACAAAACGTCACAGGCGAACGCGTGAACGGATGAAAAAACGCGCGCGTTTGGGGCGCAACTCAAGACTATGATAAAAGGAAGGACGAAGACATAATTAAAGACAGTCGCTGAAAGTGCAAGTGAGTTCTTTCATGAAATTTGGCAAGAAGAAACCACCTGGACGACTTCATACTTGAAAGAATGATCGGAAAAGCGTTAGGAGGGGAGTAATGTGATCAGTGTAGCTGAAGAGTTCGGAATCAACAAAAGTGTTGTTTCGCGCTTATAAAGCCTCCCAAACCATAGGTACAGGTGTTAGAAAGGTTGGTGGTGGCCGCCTTAGTAAAGCAAATGCAGTGGATGAGCGATATATTGCCCTGCAGGCGAACAGAGCCCGAAAACAGTCAACAAGAGCCATTGCTCAGTAACTCAAGACTATAATGAAAGGAAGGAGGGACTGTGTAAAAGGAGGCTGTGTACAGCGACAATTGTCGCGGTTTACTGAGTCCAGTAACGCCTTCACAAATTTGGCCTATTCGTCCGCCGTCCTGACCACTCCATCCCTTTGAAAGTTGGCCTCTGGCGCCGCCGTTTAGAGTGGTGCAAGGAGCACAAAAACTGGACATCTCATCGGTGGAGACGTGTCCTCAGGCCGGCACTCATTCAGCGTGCGTTTCAGTACGCTATAATGGGAAATCTATGTATTTTTCCGTATCTCCAAGACGCATTGCGGAGAAAAGCTGCCCCTTTGTGTGAGTGGGGTGGTTTTGTGGTTTCACGCGTTATCCTTTGGCGGCGAATCTCGACGGGCCATTAAAAGTCAATAAATCCTTGGCCCCTGCACTGTATCCCCCCCTTGTATAATGCCTTGACCATTAAAAAAAAAACCGCTGCGTCCGGAAAAACGCTGCATGTGTGCCGGCCTCGTTTTAGGGCTACTAGCTATTCTCAACGGCAATTGGTTTGGAGGGAGGTCGGGATACGGCTTTATCCCAATAACATCACGAATGAGACCGTTACTGTGGTCCAGTTCTCGTCTGCGGGTGAGGCATTATGCTGAACAGGGGAACTCAGCGCCCCGTTTTCGACAGAGGTTCTGTAACCGGAGATCGCTATTGTCAGGTGATCCTTCCCCATTTGCGTCTGTTCCGAGATGCCATTGGAGCAGACTTTGTTTTTATAGATGACAATGCATGGCCACACCGGGCTCCTGCTGTTTAGGAGCTATTGGAAAGTGAAGATGTCACTCGAATGGACTGGCCAGCGTACTCCCTTGATTTAAATTCCATTGAACATGTGTGGGATGATGCTTTGGGATAGACGGCTTGCTGGACGATGACATCCTCCGGGGAATACCCAATAACTGAAATAGATGCTGATTGAAGAATGGCCACGCTTACCTCAAGAACTGTTGAATAATCTGGTGCTGAGTAGGGAGAGACGGTGCGAAGCAACCATTGCAGTAAGGGGAGAGGGCATATATCCCACATTAAAGAACATCTGGTTGTTGCTCTTTCTCTTGTACAGACAATCATGCGTAATGATACTATGAGTTCAATAAAGCCTCTTTTTTTGTTTGATACCATACGGTATGCATCGTATTCCTTTTGCGCAACTATGCTTTCGTCATCGTATAAAATTCAAAATGTTGTCGCTCATTTCTGAATTTTATGTCTCTCAGATGTTTTGTTGTGGTGTTAAGGCAATGAATCAACAGATAAGCGTTTGAAAAATTGTTCAAGAGCTTAAGAAGTTTATTCACCATCATCATATTTGTTAGTGCGGGCTGTATGTGATATCTACCAAAAACAATTCATCAAAACAACTTTTATTCAACTGAAGACGAAATCAGTTTTGTGAGGTAAATCTTTTCATACATCAGGTATTAGCACCTGGTTTGAAAGCCCCTTTCTTGAACAGTTTGAACAGAAGTGAGAATTATTAAAATTTAAAAGAAAAAAAATCTATTTGATTAGGTGTGTATTTTTGATTAACATAAACCAGGAATCCCAATCTTTACCCAAACTGTAAATTAAATGTTACTAAGTAAATTTAAAATTAAGTGAACTAGTGTCCCTCCCCTCTTTCCATTCATGTCCCATTAAAAATAAATCTTGATACAAAGCTTTAATCCAGGTATGGGTTACCTTTTGAAAGTTGTGGGTCAAACTTTAGGATGTTAGCGAAGTCTCGGACCGTATAATTGAGATTTATATTGGATTTTGAATGGCTTATCATATGTTCCGCTGGACGGATTAAAAGCCGAGGTGGGCCACATTCGGCCTGTGGGACGGAGGTTGCCCATGTGTGCTTTAATCAGTTAATAGTATGTTAAGATTGAATACCTCGAGTTTTCATTATAAATCCGAATAATTGTTTTCATATTACTTCTTCTTTATAGAAATTCTTCAGTAAAAACAAATGCTTACGAATTAAAAAATTTCAATGCGATTTAAGAGAATAATTATTTTTATTTATTTATTTATTTTCAAAATTCAATTATTGTCAGAAATGTATGCAACCTTTTTCTTAAGGCGGGTGAGGGAATCTCCTCTTTTGTTTATTTATTTATTTCCCTGTTAACCCTCCTCCCACCTCCCAAAATAAATAAATAAATATCCTTTGAAACTGAAAAGACTTTCAATTTGCTTTCAATGCATTTGTTCTCTCCTTGCGTAGCATAAATGCAACGGTGAAGATACCGTTTCCTGCTCAGCGTACTTCCTTGCTTCGTAGGAAATCAAAGAACTGTGCAGAAAGATTAAATCCGAGACAGGAAGAATAAGCTGTTACATGCAAATACAGCTTTTCCACGTATTCGTACCATGCAGGCGCTCATTGTGGTACCTAGAATGTCTTTAAATGAAGAAATTGTACAGCAGAATTCTCATACACAAATTGCATTTGAACGCTGTTGCCTGGTGAAAAGTTCTAGCAATGCCTCGTATAAGAAAGTGAAATGTTTACCACAGCACGTGTCTGGCTTTTATAGAGTATGAAGTTTAGTTTTCCGGGATTGCGGTTTATCGTATCGTAGAAGCGCTGCTCGGCTAGCGTAGGTCAATATCCCGTGACTGTCTGCAGTATTTGGAATCGATGGGTTCAGGAGGGTCATACAGAATGCCGTTTGGATCCCAACGGCCTACTGTCACTGACCGGGGTCGCCGCGACTGAAGAGTGAAGAAGAGAGAGGAGAAAGCAAGAGGGGGTCTGGGTACTGGTTTTCGTGACGTCACAAGAAAGGATGGGATTTGGAACAGTTTGCATTGAGTTCAATGGAAGAAATGGAATTAATAATGCCAATAAATACGAGTAGCTTAATTTTTTATGACGCATTGAAATAGCATTTTCATTTTACAACACTTTGTTCTTAAATAATAGTGAATCAACAATATTTTGTGTCAGAAATTAATGAAATAAATTGGTACTGAATTTAAAGCAGTTTCAGCATTGTATGCAGTATGTTTTGCATTTCGGGCTAGCAAATACATTATAAATAATATAATATTTACTCAATGTTATCATTTATCTAAAATAATATGTATATGGATTAAATTTATACGTTGTATAAGCGTAAAGTCATATTTTTAAGTAAGTAAAAGTAAATATATTTTTAAGTAAAAATAATAATTTTTATTAATTTTACTTAAAAACTGAAATACATTATTTAGTTTTGCTTCGTTTTAATAAGCTTTTTGAAAGAATTGATGTTAAAAATATCCAGATTCATAAATAGTCATCTCAAGCCATTTCGTGACGTCACAAGAGAGGATGGGATTTCAAAGAGTTTGTATTGAATTCTATGGAAGAAATCTGATCAATAATGTCAATAAACACTAGTAGCACGAGGAATATAATCAGAAATTTCCACAATTAATATTTTAAAAACTTGTACAATACATTCTATATATAATTATGTTATACAGACTCCTAATGTCAAATATTATTAGAAGCAATTAAAGCACAAAAAACAAGAAAATAAAAAGTAAAAGCTTTTATTACCCAAACCTTACAAATACTATAAAGTTTTTCATGAAAGCACTACAAGTGTTTGCTTTAGTTTTTTCTAGATAAGACTTTCAAATATCACATTGAGACATTTGAAATATACATAATTAAATATATTTAAAAGTTAGTGAGTACAACTCTTGAATATGTAAAACTGCCTAAATGCTCTCAGGGGTTTTCATGTAAAATATATTGCAGTAATACATATACTTTTTTGTTATTGTTTTTAGCATTGCAGTAATACATTTTCTTTTTTGAGTTAATTTTCAAATCTGTGTTCATACTTAATTTCAGAACTTTCAACAAATTCCGGTAAACCGTTTAGTTGGAAATATTTCTTTAATAAATACCTTCTATATTTTTGTTTTTCTAAGTATCCAGCAAATACATTTTTCCCTCTCTCTATTTTTTTTTAAATAAATAAATCAACCATGAGATCCGCATTGAACCTTAAGCTACTTGGTATGTGCAGTGGAAGGGGATCTGCGTTTAATTTATAATTAATGGTGAAATTTTCTTAACATAGAATTGCCATGAAACTCTTGATACATTTCTTAATTTCAAAATAATTTATATTTTCCTTTGCATTATTTTTTCGGTTTCCTCAATATCTTTTTCCTAAACGTTTTCTCTTCTTTTAGTAGGATCAGTTATTTCTTGTTTTTTGGTAATATCGGATATATAGGCTGGTAAGCTCGAAAAAATGCACGGGATAGCATTCGGTTCTAATTTATAATGCTTTCTTTTTACAGTTAAAAGAGCCCCATCTGATTTTAAAATAGCATCGTCTTTTAAAAGATCTTCATCTCGGAAATGCTCAATACAAACATACATATTTTTTCCTGGGGACCAATTTTTTCTTGGAATATTTTTAGTCCATTCGGCCCTCTTTTCTTCGTTTTTTGGGAAAAGTGAAAACATTTACATTTTCTCCTCTTTTGTAATTAGCTTTACTTACAGCCTGGGACGCAGCAAACGGAAGCATAGTGATTGCTAGAACAAAAGAACAGAAATCAATAAAACTAACGCAAAATACGGCAATTTTATATTTTTATGTACTCTATAGCTTAATAACTATTATCAAGTATGTCGTATTAAGAATAGAGATTGCTGACTTACCATTAGTATCCAAAAAAGGCACAAAACATCTTAGTTTCTTCTACTTTTCCGTATGATTCTAATGCTTTTAACGGAGAAAAGTCCATCCTCTCTTGTGACGTCACAACACCTCCACGCGTTCAGTACCCAGGCTCGCCTTGTAATTGTCTACTCTCCCCCTCCCTTCCCGGGGGCTCCGCACTGACGGCGAAAAAGCAGACCTGTTATCCGTATGGTCTTAATGGATTGTACAGAAGCATCACGAGCCCTGAGTCAAGAAAAAGGGTCGTTTGGAAGTCAGCAAGCGTCTGCATAAACAGTTAGAACATCGGGAACAGGGATTCTTAGCTAAGGGACCATGACTTCGGATACCCTTGACACAAAATCACGATCAACGGCGAACCTAAACGCAACAATAGCATAACGTCATCTTTTTAGACGAATACAGATTCGGTTTCCAGTATGATGATGGTCGCATCCGCGTTTGTCTGCATCATGGAGAACGCGCACTGCCAAGTGCATTCGGCAACGTCCTACTGACCCATCACCGTGAGTGGTGGTGTGGAATGCCACTGGATAAACATCTCGGTCACCTCTTGTTAGCATATAAGGCACTTTCAACATTTCTGATGTGTCCAGCGCTTGCTGGCATTTGTACCTGTACATGCCATCGAATCTGACTGAATGTTGAAGCGGATAAGAGCTGTTACTGCAACCAGATGTTTTTGTTCTCGGTTGCTATTCTCCGGATGAAGGAAGAATTCCTTGCGGCACTCTCAAAACCTCTTGGATAACCCTGGCCATACGTGTACCAAAGTTTGGGAACCCTTAAAATCAGTGCATTTTTAACACTGTTCCTTTCCTCAAATGACTCAGTAAATTCATAAGGAAATATTATTCAGGTTCAAATTATAATTAAAGTAAAAAAAAAAAAAAAAAAAAACGAAAAGCAAATATTTAAAAGCAACAATTTGAGCTGAAATTTTATAAAAAAAAAAAAAGGATATAATTAAATAATAAAAATAGAAGTAAACGAAATTAAACTTTTGAATGAAAAATTTTGATATACATTAAAAGTGAGAAACTCACAGTTGTACCCTTATAATATTTATCGAATCTTCTAAATAAAGACTTTACATTTAAATATTAATAGGAATTCCAAAATAGAAATTTGTAGGAAAAATATATTTCTGCCTTAGCCTGTAATAGCCTAATTCCCTTTAAATTCCCAGCTGCTTGAATAATTTTCGACTTATCTCCGCTTTTACATACAAACAGCTTAAAAACGCACCTGCTAGGATAATAATATAATGTAATAATGATGTTATGAAAGTGTTTTTGTCATAGGAAGTTTTTTGAAAAATCAGCCCTACTTTTTTCAGTTATTGAATTTTTTTTGGAGAGCAGTAATTACATTAAATGTTTCCCAAATAAAAAATATCTACATTGATAAATAAATAAAAACTTTGTGTGAAAACACACATAAAATGATAATTTTTATAAGTATCATTTTATGTGTGATTTTCACACAAAGTTTTTATTTATTTTATCTTTTAACACCAGTGTTTTGAGTGTTTTTTTCTGCAATATTAACATTGCGTAAATTTTATTCTTTGCTTGTTCTCAACCAAGGTACATCAATGTGATATCATTTTTTTCATGATAAATTAAAATATACAATAAAAGTTAGAACTTTAAACACTATCGATAGACGATATTGTTTGGCTGAGTTCAGTTTTCAGAACATATTTTTGGCGCAAAATTTGGCGATATTTTGCCCAAAAGTCGGTAAGCTCGGCGAGATTTAACATGATTTCATTAATGGGGCCTGCAATGTTTGCTTTCCTGCAATAGTATTACGCAATATCATTACTATTATGTAATCAAATAACCGGAGACTATTCTCGAAAGTGACACTCCAGTAGTTTCTCCAACATTCCATAAACGAAACATATGGAATGTTGGAGAAACATGTACACAAAGTATAAATTAGAGGATCACGACCAATTTTTAATCTGAGTCAACCCTTGCAGAGTACGCTACCTTGAGAGCTGTATCAGTCTGTGATATTCTGCTCTGAGAGGCGTCATTTCGTTTGTTTATTTTCGAAATTTATTTTGAGAACTATTTGTGTGAATTCTATATTTTTGTATTCTGTAAGCAGTTAAAGATTCTACAAGAGTATTCCCCTGGGTTTTCAGCAAGAGTTATTGTATCAGGGTCACAGCATAGGAGAAAAACTTAGTGATCGACTGTTACAGAACGAGTTATTGCCTGTAAATTCCTGTGAAAGCATATTGTGCATAGCATATTGTTTGTCGAATTTCTAGAACCAATAAAGTTTGTGTTTCGTCCAGTCAACCAGATTGATTACTGGACTTTTAACCCTTTGAGGCGCAACCCTTTCCCAATGCTGAAAAAAGGGTACCCATTGCCATCGCTCGACAGATGGCTGTGCGCGAGCACAGCCATCTGCCATCAAAAAAGGGTCTCTAGATCTGTGGCATGCGATGAACGTTTCGATCGTCCGCCATCATGCTGGTAGTTAAGTCGAGCGATGGCAACGGTTGCCCTTTTTTTCGGCATTGGGTAATCTATCCAGCTGTTCTCGCATTCTTCCATTTTTCAGTAGATGTCAGTGCTGTTAAAAATAATCGTGACCATTTTTTTATGGGAAATGACGTGCTAAAAAGTAAAGGATTCTCGTGGAGCTATGTCACCCGCAACTATTTTTATAGAAATCCAATCTATTCTTCGTGACTGGCAACAGTCCAAACGTCAGAGTTTGGTGTTCCCAGAGCGGGAACACTGCGTGTTAAAGGGTTAAGCTAATGAACCCAACAAGCAGAGTTTCTGCAACAACATTAATATTATTTAAAAATAGCATTGCTATCTGCTGCTAGGAAGACCGACTTAACGTAATCATATAAACAATTTTTAGGTGAGAAGTATTACCTTGATAAATGAGAAAAAGAAAAAAAAACTCGGTTGTTCGAGCCTCGTCAGGGGGAGATCCCCCTGAACCCCCCCTAATGTTTTATTTTCATTATTGCCATATTAAAACGATATTAATTGACTTTGTCATTTTATCGGTCATCTTTCGCGTATTTCGCCTGGTAACCCCATGTTGAAATTTTTATGAGTGTAATCTATTTATAGAAAAATACATGTGATTCATATTCTACAGCTTACGAAATATTGTAGCAATAGATTAAAGCTGTTGTGAACTAATAGTATTTAAATACACGTAAAATTATGTCGCATGCTTTTATGTCGCATTTTTGGGACACATTTTTCAATAAAGGATGTTGAGAGATAAAATGACATAGTCATCAATATTATTTCATTAATGCATAAAAAATTCTCTGTTTTGAAGTACAATTTACTTTGCGCAGACTTTCCAAAGCTTGTTGGTGACATACGGTTGAAATCCTGAAGAAAATTTTAACATAAACGAAGCATTCAATCTATTTATTTCTCATACCATTAGGCTAGAATTTTATAAATGTCCCCACTTTTGTATAAAACAATCTAATGAAAAATCTCTAATAAAACAAGGAAAGAGAGGGAAAAACCGTTCAAACGTAATTTCTTTTCCAATAATAAGAAGAAACGGTTATTGTACGTCTTACGATTCCTCTCGTTGCGGAGAGGGGAAAAAAAACCTATAAAATCTTCAAAATCTCTGACCAAGACTATCATTACCTTTGTAATATTCGTTTGGGCCTCCTGAATAAAAAAAAAGCAAATGGCACAAAAAACCGCAGAAAATCCCTCTTCGCAATTATATCGGAAAGGGATAAAAAAGACAAAACGCAATACCACCCTATATACGAGGATTTTTTTTTTTTTTTTTTGAGTTAAAAAATAAATACTTTGGTGCGGTAACACTTCATCCCGTAGGGTATGAAGCTGTTTGCAGAAAAATGTTGAAATGGGCTTAAAGGGGGGGTGACAGGGTGAAAACAAATAAAATGTTGAAATTCTGTCAAAATCTTAGTTCATTTTGAAAACAAGATCACACTTTCTGGACAACTAGGGAAAAGCTAAACTGAAAGGGAAACTAAATTTCGAAATAATTTTCTAACAATGAAAGCTTTTTCGTGATAACCCAAGGGCGGCTCCAGCGAGTGGCCTATGGGGGCCATGTCCGAACTTGGATTTCACACGTTCCGGAACGGTTTCATACATTCCAATTTGCGTTTTGAACAATTTATAGACCTATCTAAAATGTCCGATGGCCCTCCCCGAAAATTCAGCCTGGAGCGGCCCTTGTGATAATCTGCCATCTAAGTTCAATGTATCGTCTAATTTATAGTATTCTTAGAAGATAATACATTTATTTAGTTTGTTTATATTTTTAACATTCTCTTCCTAATTGTATTAAAAGTGGTATCATTTTTAAGAAATTTGACTTTAAAAATCAGACCATAGTTAGTTCTAACTTTTTCTCTCACGCATACAAACAAAAACACAGCCAATTTGATAGATTTATTACTTCTAAATAAAAACTTTTTTTACATTTTAAAGTGTGCTTATTCTAAAATATGCAAAATATAATATATGTGTATATACTAATAATTTTATTTTTTTAAATGGGAATTTTCTTTTTTTGTGGCTGTACGGTATTCAATATCTTAAAATTATCAAAGTAATAAAATAGCTTAGGAGACTGAACATTACGCTTCTGTTGTAATGTTCAGTCATAAACATGTCGTAATTACTTATTTATTTTGGTAGTAATTATACAATTAGCAGACACATATTAAAGTCCGAAAAACCTTCTTATTTAAAAGAAAACATTTTTTTCAGCATGCATACTTCTTTGTCTACTGAATCTCTGTTCTCTTGAATGTAATTATTATTAATTGAACACTCGGTTTCAGAGGAGCAATTTCTTTTTTGGGATTCGGTTGAAAAAAGGCTTCATACTACTATAGAAATGTTTAGGTAGTTTTATGTTTCTTTAAAATAATTCCTATAAAAAAGTGTTTTGCTTTTTGACAGTGCTCCAAATCGTATATTAGAATATTTTTGAAAAATTGGCGGGAAAGCTGTATTTTTTTATTACAATACCCATTGTACACCCTTTGCAATTGTGACACAATTTTAAAATTGTTATGTTGACTATGCAGGAAGTTTACAAATGTTTATCCTTTTTTTTTTTTTTTTTTTCTTTGTCATTTTGCTACAATTGTAGTTTAGTGTGTGTTGTGGTCGAAGTGTGGACTGTATTAATTAACAAAACGAAATTTATAATTGAAATTTTTACGATTTTATATGCTTCAGAATGAGACGCACATTGAAACTATTTCGAAAAGTGTCGATCTTAATTTTTTGAGTTCTAAAACAAGTGTTGCCATTATACCCTAAATATTGGGTATATGTTGTCTATGTTCTCAAAATATTTTGAACTTATAAATACCATTTGTTATCACCATTCAATAAAGGGACCCTTAGTATTGTCTTGATACAGAGAGTTCTTGATTTCAACATTCAAATCTTTGCTGGGCGATTTATTTTAAATCCGATTTTCAGAAAAAAATCAAAAATTAAAACATTCTGTGCATCGAATTGTAATAGCTTTGAGCGTCTAAGAAAAATATATTAACACCTCCATTCGTTTCAATACAAGAACAAAATTTACTTTCTCTTCAAAACTACTTCACATTTTCCATTTGCTACTTGCATCTCCCCCACACACCACAGCCTTTTCTATTTTTCTCTAAAACAGAGCTTAATGAATAACGTCTATGCTTAGTGTTTTTTTTTCCATTTACCTGATAAATATTTCATGAAATCCTTTATGCGAAAACTAAACCTTTAAAACTCTTCCCAAGCTTTTGTTTCTATCTCTCTCTCTGAAAACGTACTTTCTCTCCCAAGATGTTTTTAACATGTTCGTGTTTGGTGGTAAGAATGAATAAATTGAAGGGTAAGAACAGTATGCAAACTTTAAAAAACTTTAAAAACAACTTTTAAAAACACCTTTTAGAGACGGTAGTGCTTTGTATTTAACAGATTTTAGTTGGTGGTATTTAAAATTTATCTCTTATATCATAGTCATTGAAAAATAGATTGTTTTATGTTTAAAAAATAATCCTAAATAATGAAAATGTAAAACAAATATGGAACACAAACATAGTTTGGAATTTTAGTGCTCGAAAAGACAGACAGTTTAAGTGAAGGCATAACATTTTTTAACACTATTGAAAAATGTTAAAACATTGCTGTAAATTTACCCAAAAAAATCTTACATTAAAATAGTACAACTAGAAAAACTACTCAAAACAGCTAGAATAATATAGTGTGATTAAGTATTAATGTAACTAATAAGTAATAAAAAGCATGTATTGATATCTAAAGCTGCTTATTACTAAAATAAGCATGTTTATCACACGGAAGAAATTCAATCAAATATGTTAAAAAGCTTTTATTCAGAATTTATGAAGACTAGTAACTTAATGAAAATCATGTTTTTCAAAGTTTCATGGGAGTTATTTTAATAAATAAGAAAATAATTCCTTTTAATTCTAAGTGCTGGGCAGTGTACAAAGATAAGTATTAAATATGTATATATATATATATTATTATACATTAGTTGAACACACTTTTATTTTATTGAATTTTACTTCATTCTCCATTGACCCGAGTCTGGTGAATAAAATTGTTTACATGGCCCACCCACGTTGTGTGATTGGTGTCTTGCCTCTGCCATATGCAAAATTCTTCCGGGTGGTCGATCTTGTTTTTAATAGTCGTTCACAGACCTCTTTTTGTGCGCCGATAACGCGTCCAATTTTTGTGATGCACGAACCGTTAAAGCTCTTTAGAGATTTAGCATGCGTTGATCATTTTGCGATGTAAAAAAATAGGCGTTTTCATTCTAAAATTTCCGGTTTCTGTGCCTATAACGTAACCATGAATGCCACTTTGTTTTGCCGTCCATAGAATCCCGAGCCCATACCTCTCAATAACTATCTCTCAAATTTTATCTCAATCAGTTCAACAAACCAGCCCCTAGATGTCCATATATCTGCAAAGTTTTTTTATGGCTATCCTACACACACACACATATATATATACTCGTATATTTAGAGAGAGAGAATGAGAGAGATTAAGAGTTATAAAAGAAAGCACTCAGAGAAACAATAATTAAAAAAGCAAAGAGGAAAGTGAATGCTAGAGAACAATACAAACATTTATGTATTAAATGACAGGAACAGAAACATAAAAGTGATGAAATTATGAAGAAATACATTGAGTCTCATTTATGAAAATGCTGTGTTGGCATTTGGACGAACGATATACATGTTGCGATCGCAACATGAAATCTCTGGGCACATACGCAATTTTGGTGTGAGATTGCGTTGGGAGAACATAGAGAAGAATGAAGTAGCCGGCGATCATGAATAATTCAAGCAAATTCGCCTGGTATTCTTCTCCTCCTATTTCGCCCATCTTCTTTTGCAATCTTTATCTGCCGATCTATTGCGTTGGATAGCACGAAGAAAGGGTACGCATTCTATATCTGAAGAAAGGGGAAAAGAGAAGAACAGAATTGCACAGCTTTTGCTATCTGAACTTTTAAAATGATGGGATATCTCATGAAATTATTTTTTAAATCTAAGAAGCGAATCGAATGTAGGGTGTCAGAATCTGAATGAATAAAAAGAAAATCTATTAAAATAAGAAATATAAAATTAATGGGGAGCGCTTTTTGCAATAATAAATCCCACTATTATTTTGGTTCATCGACATTGAAATTTAAATGCACACCCTCTCAAAAAAATATTCGAATAAGAGATAAATTTCCTATACGTTGATTTTGTATATTTCATGTATTTTGTAAAAATTATTTATCATAAAACAGTAACTGGGTTATATATATAATTATGATTCTTCATGTTTCTACAGAGTTGTGCGTTTTTCAAAGAGCAATTGATTGTTTGCAAAGCTAAAATAGGAAATTCCTCTTATACTCAAATCCTTTTTTTTACAGGGCTTCTGTTAAAATTGCATGTTGTTTACCGTCAAAATCAAAATTCAAATTCAAAAATATTAGATACCACTCTCAAAATCTATCACAGAATTTTAATCTTCCCACATTTACGATGATGTTGTAATTTCAAATTCCCAATACATGATATTTTATTTCGATATGTCTACCCTAGTAGCACAATTAGTCCAAAAGACATTTAAAAAACGTTTTTAAACGTGAAAAAACGTGTTTCCAACGTCATTTGAACGCTTTTTGAACTAATTGTGCTACTAGTGTATAGGTGGCGTGCAAGTCACGTAGCAACAGAGATCCTTGAAACTGGAACAGGCGGAACTGATAGACAGCTTAACATCGCTCGTTACTGGTTTTTCGTTCAATACTTAGCCAAAAATTAGATTGGGCCCAGACAGCACATAAGCTTAAATCAAGCTTGACATTTGTTTGAATTTGACGTATTAATACAAGCTTGAGAGTTCAATTCATTTTAAGCTTGCAGGAAGCTTGGAGAAGTCATTTGAACGGTCAAGCTTGAATACAACTTGATTACTGCTTGATTTGGAAAGCCACATCCACATAACAAATAATTTATCATCAGTCATAAATGTACTTGACCATAGAATTTTAAAAAAAAGATTCTATATTTCCAAATATGAAAATTCTTCAAAATAAAATACAATTATACTACGAAATTGATTTCAAAATCAGTCGTTTGTCTCGATTTTGCCCAATATTGCCCAACATGAGTGTCGCGATATTGAAAGTTTTAAAACGTGTGCTGCTTTTAAGTTTATATTATGCTTATTTTCAGATTAGTAGAGTCTATAAATCACACATAACATTATTTTAATTTTGGAACAGCTTTAGTATGGTCCCTTTTTGGCGATTTTTTGATTTGGCGACAAAATCTTGTCGCCAACCCAAGTTTGCCTTGCCGATGCCAACTGTAAACAATACGGATCGGATTACGCTGGTTCCGAGATAATTGATTGTCGCCGTTAATTTTGCTATGATTTATTTTAATGGCTTTTAAATATTTTTATGAAAAAAAAATTAAACAGATAACAAGCTTACATGTACATATAGATTCGGTTTAATAAAATTTAATAACTTTTCTTTTTGTGTGAGGGGGGCGCTGTGCCCCCTCTCAACCCCCCCTTTCTCTTTTTAGTAGATTAAATTAAACAATGCAAACAAATAATATTCTAAAGGCAATACCTCACAAAAATAACAAATAAAAATACATTTTAGCATAAATTAAAATACATTTTAGCATTCTGACAAGGACTACGTAAGCAAAATAGAGAACTAATTCAAATCATAACGAACAATGCTTATCTCATACCTTAATTAAAATCGCTAAATTGTTTCAATATTGAAATAATAAAATCAAAATATCAAATATTATATTAATAACGGAATTATTTGTTGCTCCTACCATTAACAAATAAAGGTAATAATAACAAATAAAAACAAACAATGCTTATCACATACCTTGATTAAAATCTCTAAATTATTGCAATATGGAAATAATAAAATCAAAATATCTAAAATTATTTCACTGTATAAAATATTAATAACGTAATTATTTGTTGCTTCTACCCTTAGCAAATAAACAATCGAGAACGAAAATATTAACCTGAAACGTACTATCAAAAGAATGTTTATTCATACAAAACTGTATATAAATAGTTAGTATGAACCTGAACATCCATTTTAAATTTCAAAAATAATTAAATAATAATAAAATTTAATGTAAAATAAAACCATTAAAATAAAACCATAAAGCACATTGTAATGGCGGATCACGGCACTCAAACCTCGCGGGCTAAGATATACGGGGCTCAAAAAGTTCATGAAAGGAACAAACGGTCGCGATTCGCCGGACGAACACGAGCGCATCCGTGACGTCACGGAAGAATCCACTTTTCGCCCGAGGTTAGGGTTACCGCTCCGGAGCATCCAACGGCGGGGTTACCATATTGGCATCCTTTATCGCGCCAAAAAAGTCGCCAAAAATAAAGCGCGCCAAAGGGACTATACTAAAGCTGTACCTTAATTTTGATTCAACCCACGGAAAAATAAAAGGAACAGGGCATCCGCCACTGATCTATCTCGCCGGAAAATGGCGTGACAACCATAACAGTCACTTCAAACTTTAGTCATATCTGCCCTAGTCAGATTGGCTGAATGGTTAGGACGCTGGCTTCCCAAACCTTAGGTCCCGAGTTCGAACCCAGCCGCGGACGCTTGATGGAAATGGATTAAAAATAACCTGAAATTTCAGCATGGGAGGGGGAATGCATGGAAAAATAAAATATGTGTGGCGAGTTCGCCGTCTGGCGCCCCGTGTATTTAGGAAATTTTTTTAGGATAAATTTTTAAGCTTGAAATTAAGCTTAATTAAGCTTGCTATCTCAAGCTTAATGCAAGTTGGGCAAGTGTAAACTTGAACACTTTATTCAAGCTTGCATTAAGCTTACACGCTTATAATTTTCAAGCTTAATTCAAGTTTATTGACTTGATAAATCAAGCTTGCTGCAAGTTTGATGCAAGTTTGCTGTGCTGTCTGGGGGGTAGAGTGAAACCGTGAATTTTTTCAACAAGAATATTGGCAAATCCTATTCAGTGCATGTTTACTTTAAATTCAGCTCGAGTAAGAAAATCGCTAATTATAATTATAATCAAGTGATCGGCAATAAAAACAAATTCATTACTCATTATTCAGAGGTGCTCCACTCTGAAGAACTAGTATTAGAATAAACTGAGCGATACAAAACTAAAAGTCCATTTAGCCATCTTTGTTTCAGCAAGCCTTAATTTTGGTTGAGCGATTGCTATGAATATATCAATTTTGTACTTTATATCTCGTGGTATTGTTTTCGTTGCCTCCAAATATTGCATTTTTTTTCCATTTTACTCATTTATAGTATAATAACATTTTCTGTACCAAAACAAAGCATATTATTAGCTTCTTTAAAAAGAAATTCCACGCTTATTTACTATAATGGCAACGAAAAGCTTAGAACACGAAATAGACATCTGTTTATAAATAGTTCACATTCGTCCTTGAAATGCAGAATATTGAGAGTTCGCTTTTCGAACAGAAACAGGAATGTCACTTCCTAAAGAAAAGAAAATTCCAGAGTCATTATGCGTAAAGAATGAATAAAATTGCTGCAAATCTAAGAGACAGAAATATACACATATAACGCGACACGAAATCCCTCGACGCATGCCCGAGTTTGGTGTGAGATTGAGTTGGAAGGGGGGGCGGGAGTGGAAATGAGGTACCCAGAGATCATGAATAATTCAAGCGCCTAGTATTCTTCCCATCTTTTCTGTTTTGCCCATCTTATTTTGCATTCTTTATCTGCCGATCCATTGCTTTGGAGCGCTGGATAGCACGAAGAAAGGGTACGTATTTTACATCGAAAGGAAAGGGAAGAAAGAAGAACAAATTGTAGAGCTCTTGCTCCATGAACTTTTGAAAAGGCGGGATTACTTCATGGAAATCGCCTTTAAAAAGAAAAATAAGTGCATGTTAAAGAATATTAATAATTAAGAAAGTATAGAAGTAAATACGGAGCGCTTTTTTTCTTGTTATGAGTCCCGTTGTTCTTCTTGATGCATCATCACTAAAATTACTTTGCACCATTCTTGGAATGTAACCGAACGTTCCCAACATGGCAAATTTACGACGATATTATAATCAATTGTAAATTCAGAAAACGTGCTATCTTATTTGTGCATGTGCATACCGTGCACGTCACGTAGCAACTTGGCGTTGACGTGCGCTTGGCTTGAACGTTAAGTAGCAACAGAGATCCTTTAAACTAGAACAACATGAATTGTTGGACAACGCAAGATCGTTATTTATTTGTTCTTCGGTCAAAATTGTGCGAAAAGTGTTATTGGGATAAAGCAAACTTGTAAAATTTCTATGTATCAGTATTTATTTACAATTCGTATTCAGAGCATGTAAACTTTTAATGCCGTTCAAATCAGCAATATGAAGAAATCAGTAATCACAATAAGCGAAGCAGCGTGATCGACGGCAAATTTACCTCTCAAACGCATATGTACCCCCTAAAACTTCTTTGTATGGACACAAGAATCCCGCTCACATGATTTTCAAAACACTGCTCTAGCATGCTTCTTAAGATTACGCATACCGAGGACCTATCCTTACCCTAGAAATTTTCTGGCTTTTTTTAAAGTTACGTATTTCTTGATCAATAATCTCGTAACAGCTGTGTTATAATAAAGATTGATAGTAATGTTAAGCACACAGTACTGCCACCTAGTCAATGGAAATAATAGAAACATGAAAAAAGACCACTTTTGAAAAAACTTAAATGATAATGTAAGTATTAAATGATTGTTAAGCAGCATGCTGTAATAACTGAGAAACAAAAATGCATAAAAATCACACACACACAAAATTTATTTAAAGTCTCAAATTATGACAGCTTTGTTTTATCTATTGCTTTAAAATACTTCTTAATTGTTTCGCTCTTCTTAGCTTTTCATCAGTTTTTCGAACTATTTAGAGCCATTTTTTTATAATTTTGCTGAATCCCTTTAACGGCTTGGAGGACACTTTCGCGGACAACAGTTTAAGAACCTATGCTTTAGAGTACTTATAATAAACTACGAAATACGAACCTCAAAGTCATTTTTAAGCGCTAATTTTTGTTTTGGTTTAATGTACTCAATATAATTTATTTTGTATTTTACTTTCTTTGAGGTTTTCTTTAACATTTTACCATTAGCTGTGAATAGTACCTTTTTAATTTCCATTTATAACAAGGTCGGATTAAAGGGGGGCGGAAAAGGCTACTGCCCCCTCCCGAGAAAAAGAAATTGATGTAAATGATCTTATTTTACTTCCGTAAAATGTATGTATAAGTGAATCTTCTAACTAGCTGCTCCACTCACAAAACTGCATTAATCTGTCACTGAAATCTAGTTGAATCTTGTTGCATTCTTTCCCCTAATTTTCTTACGGTATCAAAGCATAGATTTCTTCACCGAAAAACAGTTGTAAATCTTTAGCAATATTCGTATAAAGCTTATAACAGGATATAAACATCTATTTACATGCGTTTCACATTCACCCGTGTGATGGCAAAGAATTTAGAGTTATCTTTTCAAGCAAAAGCAAGAATATCAGTCCCTAAAAGAAAAGGGGAAAATAACCAGAGACATTACAGCAGAGAATGAATAAAACTGCTGCACATCTAAAAGACAGAGAAGAAGAATATATATTGCGACACGAAATCCCAGTGCGCATGCGCGAGTTTGGTGCGAGATTGAGTCGGGGGAACATTGTGGAAATGAGGTACCCGGCGATCATGAATAATTCAAACGAACCCGCCTTGTATTCTTCTCCTCCTTTTTTGCCCATCT
This sequence comes from Cheiracanthium punctorium, assembly GCA_038373885.1. Lineage (NCBI taxonomy): Eukaryota > Metazoa > Arthropoda > Arachnida > Araneae > Cheiracanthiidae > Cheiracanthium > Cheiracanthium punctorium. The sequence goes on from JAWZYV010011767.1 coordinate 375,723, forward strand.
TATTTTGCATTCTTTATCTGCCGATCCATTGCGCTGGGATAGCACGAAGAAAGGGTACGCATTTTATATCGGAAGGAAGGGGAGACGAGTGAAGAAGAACAGATTGTAGAACGTTTGCTCTATGAACTTTTAAAAAGATGGGATACTTCATGGAATTCGCCTTTAGAAAAGATAAAAAGAGTGGAATCGACTGTAAAGTGCCGTTTAGGATGTTGATGATGAAGACGAGCATGGCTATTAAAAAATAGAGCATGCAACTAAATGGGGCAGTTTTAGGAGATTATGGAGTCCTTAATCCACTATTCTTAGTGTTTTATCCATTATTATTATAACTATTTAATTGAAAATAAGGAATTCTAGCTAAGTATATTTTTTCACTTTGATTTATTTATTTCATTTGCATTAGTCGTTTTCACTTTAAAAAATTCAATACGTATTGTGGGAAAAGTATTGTTGAGAATTTTTGGGGTGATCTGCTCTCCTGAAGTTTCCTTTAGTCTAAAATTCATATTCTAAGCTTCAATTACATAATTTTGCTTTTGTTGCATGTAAATCAGTTAACTGTTATGGGATATATAGGGACTTTAAAGTTTCCCATAGGATAACATTGGAGTTGACGGTTTCTCGCTAAATGTTAACGATATCAGTTAGCTTGATTCAGTTTTGGAGACTTATTTTTGGCGCCAAATTTGGCCATATTTCGCCAAAAAATCACCATTACCAGTCTTGGCGACTCTTGGTGCAATTTATCAGGATCCTGTAATGCCTGTTTTCTCGCAAAGCATTAGTATTAAGCATTCGGTTTATGCTATTAATAGAGAGTGTTCCTGAAATGAAATTGCCTCGAAATTGCTAGAAATCTCGCCAAAAGCTATAAATATGAACAGGCCACCCACTGGAAATCAGTTGTGAGATCTCGCTTGCAGAAAGTGCATTAGGTGTGAGAGCACAAATCTTTGAGTTGGATTATCATAAGTGACATTCTTCGCTTGTTTTGTGAAGTCTATTTTTGGACGCTGTTTGTGAATTCTTTGCTGCCGTATGCTAAAGAGCAGTTAAGAGTTCTGTTCAAGAATTTCACATTGAGGTTATAGTCTGTTGTAGTATTTTTATTGCGTTCGAATTACAGCATTTGAGGAAGTCTCTGTGACCGACTGACTGTTTTGAATTGAAATCCTGCTCTTGATTATTGAACTACGGTCTGTCGAGAATTGGATGCCCACCCAAGCGTATTTAAAGCATTGCTTGCCAATCTCCAAATGTAAAGTTGGCTAGAAAAAATTACAGTGTATATAAATATTTTGTAATAAAATTAATCATATAAATTCCAAAGCGGTGAAGGTAGTCGAACCCAGGCAGCGCTGTTGAATTATTAAACAATAGCAAGGTTGATCTCTAAGTTTTACACACAAAAAAACCTCGATTTGTAATTTTTTTTTTAAAGTAAATAAAAAGAAACAAATATTGGAAAGATATCATAACGTGGATAAATTAATAAAATGAGTAAAATATTGTACTGGAATAAATTGAGATTATACAAATGCGAATATATATATACAAGGTGAGAAAACACATAGTGGGGAAGGAGCCCTGCCTATTTTGTGTAGATTTAGATATTCGTTGAAAGGCCTTGAATGATTTTGAAAATCCTTGTCCTCTATGCTCTAATTATGTGATTTTCACAAAAAAAGCGTTTAAAAAATTCTGCTTTGGAAGAGGAGTGGGGAAGAAATTCTAAAAAGTTTGAGAATCACTGGTTTATATCATTTCAGCATGATTTTGCACGTACGTCAAGCGAGTGTGCATACTACTACAGATATTCTCTGTTCTATTAAACCAGAAAAGGCTGAAAAATACACCAATTTTAATTTCCTTTAATCATGATATGTTGCTAATGAGAACACTCAAATATATGGTGTTTAGAAGTCAAAATTAATTAAGAGCTTTTGAAAATAACATACGTAAATAAAGAAATATATGTACCACAGATCGCTTCGCGTAACTTTCCTGCCTGTGTGGATGGTGCAACGTTTTTCAGCTGAGGACCTTTTGCACCATTCGAAATGTTATGCTTCGGTAAAATCAAAGTCAATGGTTTGTTTAACAAACTAATACAACCTATTACAATTACTCAACACCTTGAGTTGAACACCACTTTATGATGTCCAAATTCGGGTTTCTCCAGTTGAAATAAATTGATAAATTGTTTGTTTGTCATTAAGAATTTGGACACCCCCTGGTTACTAGGTTAGTTGAATTACCCTGTTATGTTAACAAAATGTCTACTTAATTTCTTCAAAAAGTATCTAAAAATTTAATTTTAAAAAATCTAGTATGAATTTCAAATTAGTTTCAGTTAAAATATTCCTAAAAATATTTATTTTTGTTTGTATTCTGATTACTCTCAATTCATAATGAAGCCATCTATTTGATAAGTATTTTGCTTCTTAGCTTAAAGCTTTCTTGTTAAAACTCCCCATTAATACAAAAAAAGCTTCGTTGATAATTAATCATTTAAATAACTTAGTACAAATTAACATTAAGTTAATCCTCGGATTTAATCATATAGTCAATTAAACTCACTGTGTAATTAATTTTAGAAAGTACATAGATGCACTTAATAAATTAAATGTTGAATTTATTTGTATGTCTAGCAATGCTTTTATTTATTCTATTGAAACTTCTGTTTTCAGTTCATGATTAAAGATTTATTACTTCTTTAGAAAAATCTGCTGAATTGATTTTCTCTAGCTACCATTCAAATGTTTTAAAGATCGCTTTTCTATTTTAATATGAAAACGGACGAAACAATTTAAAATTAATATTTTTTAGTTATTACTGTCAAATAATGATTTCAGTAATGGTACAAAAATTTCGCAGTTTGGCTATCAAATCATTTTTAGGACTGTAGTTCATTGTCAAAGCTGTTAGTCTGAATTCAACAGGCTATTCTCTTTTCACTTTTTAAGATCATCAATTTTTTTTTCTTTTTATAAATTTCATAAAGCATCAGCGTTTACATTTTTTAAAGGGGCAAGGCAGGATTTATCAAAAATGATACTTTTTTGTTTTACATCCCACATGATTTTACAACTGTAGTACAGCTTGAGTTCTTTTAAAAAGGCATTTTCTATATTTCCTATTAGCCCTTTAACTCTTGTGTTCCCGCTCTCGAAACACCAAACTCTGACGTTTTGTCTGTTGCCAGTCACGAAAAATAGATTTAACTTCCATAAAAATAGTTGTCGGTGACATAGCTCCACGAGAATCCTTTACTTTTTAGCACGTCATTTCCCGTAAAAAAATGGTCACGATTATTTTTAACAGCACTGACATCTGCTGGAAAATGGAAGAATGGGAGAACAGCTGGATAGATTGCCCAATGCTGAAAAAAGGGCAGCCGTTGCCATCGCTCGACTTAACTACCAGCAAGATGGCGGACGATCGGAACGCTCATCGCGTGCCACAGCCAGCTGTCGTCAAAAAAGGGTCTCTAGATCTGTGGCACGCGATGAACGTTTCGATCGTCCGCCATCTTGCTGGTAGTTAAGTCGAGCGATGGTAACGGCTGCCCTTTTTTTAGCATTGGTAAAGGGTTGCGCCTCAAAGGGTTAAGTATTTCTTCCTCCATAGTATGTTATAAATACATCTCTAGCGAAAAAGAATTAGTACAAAATCTGTTATCGTAAGCTTTGCACGTCCTATCCTGTGGTTTCTTTTCGCAGGGGCGTCACATGGGGTTGCAGACCGCACCAGGTGACACCAAAATATTATTTACTCTACATTTTTCGACTTAGTTGCTGTGGGGGGGGGAAATACTCAAATTTGATAGTGAAGAAAATTTGAGATTAGAAATAAGAGTAAATGTACACTCAAGTTTTGGGCAGTTGTAGAAGATAAAAGGATTACCTCGTCTCAATTGTATTTTTCAGCTAAAAATTTTTTTTTTTTCCTTCCCCCCACAAAGTATGAATATAGCTTGTTGTTCTCAATTTCTTTGTTGTAATTTCAGCTATATTTTGTTCTATTTTTAACGTACGTTATGGACATAATATGTTAAAAAGAATAGTCTTTATGTTAAAAATTTAAAACATATGGACGTTATTTTAACATTTTTCGACAAGCGGGAAGGGCTGATCGATCCCCAATCCCCCACGGTTACGTCTTATTTGCGACCGGGGTGGAAAACGTCGCACTTACGACCACTTTAATTTGAGTGTCGCACTTGCGACCGCTTTTGTTCAAATGTGCAGGGGGTGGCTTGGGATGAGTCAGAAACTGTCACTGGAGGGGGGGGCGGGTAGTACAATTAAAGAAAGCGTTGTACACAGTACATGAGCATATACAGGGATACATGAGTATATTGAAAAACTAATCTTAAAAATAATTAACAAAAATATATGTACGTATGAAAAGCTTAGACCATCTGCAATTAAGAAACATGACCAACAATTTTTTTTTTCAAAATTTTTCACTGACATGAATCGTAATCATGATATTTAGAGGCAGCCTTTATTGAAGCTATTTTTATAGTAGTGTATAAAGTCTTTTTCTCTTATTTGCATTATAGTTACATTCTTTTTAAACTTGATGTAAGCAAATAGAATGCTTAAGCATAAGTTGGCTGATTTAGCTGGTTTGTAAAAAAAAAGGTTCAATTCTATAAAATGAGTTACCGTTATTTGGCCAGAAAACAGAGTGATACTTAAGATGATCTTATGAACATATACCTCTCCCCCCACCCCATATTTTAGACTATATAAACTACTGAAAATATTGTTTTTAAAATGCAAACAAACGTTTTTTGGCTGCAATAAAGCTTTGGTTTTTTTCACTTTTACTCGAAATGTTTATTTTTTTTTAAATGCCTTGGTACACTTTTCTAAGAATTTGTTTCAGGTAAAAAGTCGAAACTTTAGAAAAAAATATACCTAACCTGTTTCTTTAAAAATACCTAACAGTAGAGATCTGAGTGAAAAACAATTTGAATATAATGGTTTTTGTGTTTTTTTAATTTTTATGTTTTTAAAAGGGTTTTTCGTGATTTTTTTACAGTTATTTTTAAACAAAAGCAAAATCGCTTCTTATTATTCTCAGACAGTATGTTTTCTGATACCGTACAAAATTTTAAGATAATAAACTTAATAGTTTTTTAGAAAAGTGTACCAAACTAATACGCTGTTCAAAAAAGTTCTTTGAACAGCATGTTAGTATATGTAATGATATGTAAAATGTTAATTAGCTGTTAAAGACTAATTTTTGATTCAAATTCGCTGTTTTAAATTTATATATGGAATGTTATGTTCGTACATACAGAAGGGGCGTAGCCAGAAAATTTTCATGGGGGGGGTTACGACTACTGCAACTCATATATATGTATACATATGTGTGATAATGTACTGAAGAATATACATTTTGTATGGCAAAAAATTTCTCATGGGGGAGGGGGTTATGACCCCCAATACAACCCCTTCCCTTGCCTACGCCCCTGACATACAGCATACAAAAAAATGTCATTTCTATCTCTATTTTGAAGTAAAATACATGTTAAATCTTTTGCAAGAAATGCCTCTTATTACTCGCCGAGATGTGTTACTGTGTCCTGAAGTGTACGTATTAAGTACTAAAATCAGTGCTCTATTATTAATTTTTTTTTTCTGAATGCTTTTTAGATATTGCATTTTTCTGTAATAGAAAAACCGATTTTTTCCTCCTGTTACGTATTTTAAATTAAATTATTAATAAAAATTGCACTAAATACTTCAGTAGGAAAATAAATGAAATTTTAAATATATTCCTAAAAGGAAATAATTGAGTGATTTCCGTAAGAGAACACAAGTGCATTAATATTAAACAGATAATTTCACCAATTTTAAATACATAAGACGAGGAAAAAGTAACAATATAGAAAATTATAATTTCTAGAAAACAATTATAAAAAAATAACTATTGGGCATATTTACCGTGTTTACTCGCGTAATAGTCGCACCCTCGTTTTGAAGCAGAAAAAATTGACAAAATACTTTTCCGGCATAAACGCCACAGCCATGTATTTGGCCTTACTATATATTACTATCAAAAGAAAAATACCCCTTTTTCGTGTGCAGCTGACAAAAAAATTATTTGATATACTGCAGATAATGTAGACAACGTTGGTAAGTTAATTTTTTTTTTTTTTTTTTTTTGTAATTCCAGTAATATTTCAGCTTTAGAATGTACAATATTATGTATAATAGATATCCCCCGCACCTAGACTTTTACTGTGAAACAAAATCGGCAAAAAGAAATGCGACTATTACGCGAGTAAACACGGTAGTTTATATCGTGTTTGCTTACACAAACATTTTTAACCAATTAGAACATTTTTTGTTTGAAGATTTATTTTAATTATTTTGAATTTACAATATAATATCCAAACTTGCTTCCAGTAATGAACTGATTTTTAAATGGTTTTCTTTGAATATAAGGCTTAAAAAATTATTTATTCTTAAAAAGGGGTCATTCAATCTGAACTCTTTATGGCATGCGAGGGTGTAATAAAAGAATGAGAAAGGAAAAATATTTATTCTTAAAGGGGATGGGAAAAACGGTTGAAATTAGAATGCTGAAGAATAATATATTTATGGAAGTTTTTCCAGCCGAAAAAGTTGATAAACAAACAGCAGAATTAACTGATGTGAAGTAGAAAAAAATTGCAAAAATACAATGGCCTTGAAAATAAACAAAACGTTAAATACATTCGATATTTGGAGAAATGTATATTTTAGAGGTTTTCAATAAAAATTCTTACGATTTCCTTAATCATTAGTAAAATCGTGCAAACAATTTAAATTTCTGCACAAACAAATCGTACAACTTGGCAGCTATGATGTTATGGAAGAATCTGCTGCATTTAAATTAAAATCTAAAAGTTTTGCTTATTACGACTTAACCCTCACCCCCCACCCACCCATCAACCCCTCACACTTAAAGCGGTCGCAAATGCTACGTCCCCATCCTATCAATCATGCAATGCACCTGCTTTTAAACGGAAGCGGTCGCAAGTGCGACGATTTTCACCCCGGTCGCAAATAAGACGACACCATCCCCCACTGTGTACTCCACTTTTTGTATCTTTGGTAAAGGGTATAGACAAGGAGTGTTACTAAAACTGCGGGTGACTGGACTAAAGGTAGGGTGGTGACACCATGCTTAGCGACGCCACTGTCTTTCCCCCACCCAATTGTCTGCATGATCTCGTCCTCCTCCCCCTTCCCTCAACTTACACGGATTCAAAATATTTATATTAAACTTTGTCCTAAGTCTCTGACAATCGAGAACAGATGAAAAACCTCATTCCATGTTATAAGAATGAAACAGGAGTGCATTTTTCCTTTAAAAAGGAACGTTACATTTTGTGAAACGTTACGATTTAATAAGTAAATGCCTGAAAAAGAGACAAGTTTTGTTTGTTTGTTTGTTTAAACGAAAGGACAACTCATATCATATCAAGTGTCGTTTAGAGCTACATTCTTCTTTCCTCTAGGCTCCTGCCGCACTTTGAATTCTCATAAGAAGGATGGGGGCGGGGGACTTCTGAATATTGGAACCTATCTGAAACTGCTGGGGACCGCCGAGAGGACTTTCGGAACCACGGTTGTAATGTGCACGTACAGCGCATGTATACAGTGGTCTTCAGTGGTATGCCAGAATTGAACATGCAACATTCCTGTTACCAATCTAAATTCTTAACCACTGGGCTAACACGGCCCAAGAGGTAAGGTTTACTTTTTAATTCTATAAAAAGAAAAGCGCAGCTGCACTAAAAATACGATAGCATGGTACATCAGTCATGAAGATAAAGCGCAGTGTGGATAGACACTGAAGAAAAGGCTAGCAGGGCTCGGCTCCCTTTGAAAAACGCCAAACATAAACACTCCTTCCCATTACACAACACAAACACAAAAATATATTAAATTTAATTGATCTTGCAGCAAGATAAATAATTTAACCAGAATTCCGAAACAGTTCCAACGAATTCCTGAAACTCGCTTAATATAAACTGGCGTATTCAACTCAAAACACTTCCTTAATTCCAAAGTCAAATATTAACCGAGCTGTAACACGCAACTCATTTAAGAATTTTCCAAAACTAAAATCATTTTTCATTGCGCATATAAGAGTTGTATAAACGCATTCTGTTTTAATGTTTGCATAACGGCGCACAAGAAACGCGACTTATTTCATCCAGCCCGAACTCTTTGCATGACTATTAATCAAGTAATTTAATTTCGAGCTCGCCCACCGATAGAAACTCCACTCTAAAGCGAACAAACTGTGCAATATCGGAAAACGCAAAGACTGAAGAATTCTGGTCGAAATCTCATTGCAGATGCGCAATACTTTTTCGTTTTAAATGTACTAATTGTATTCTTCAAAAATTTCAAATAGTGTATTTTGTAAATTTTCATGGAATGGCTGAAAGTATGCAAATATATTACAACAATCTATGATAATTCAAAAAATTTCATGTAAAAGCTCACTTATGATTAATAAAGTTCCTCTAAGTAAAATAAACTTAAAATTACCACATATTCAAAACGATGCCAAAAAGTCTATATCAAAGCAAATTAAATTTAACGATTTTGTATAAAACTTTTATAAAAGTAAAATAAATTCTACATGCGTTTCGAGAAACACAAATATTATACTTCTTTCAAAAACAGAATATTTACTAAAACGATTATTACTGAAGGTATCATATTCGTGACTTATTTTCAATTTTATAATATTTTACTGTTCTACTTCTATTTTACAATTCGTCTTACCTTATGATTTTTCATTTTTACCTAAACCTTTGAAACGCAACCATTTCCCAATGCTGAAAAAAGAGCAGCCGTTGCCATCACTCGATTTAACTACCAGAAAGATGTCGGTCGATCGAATCATTCATCGCGTGCTACACCGGGGCCATCGCTAAGCAACGGGCCTGCTTATGAGTTGCCATCGCTAAAAATGAGTTTATCATTGAGGCCTGTTTTCCCCAGTCACAGTATTCTATTTTATTATTCTAAGTATTATAAATGTAATATTATTTTATTACTTTAAAACAATTTTTTTATACTTTTGTCGTACTAAAGAACTTTAGATGTAGGTAATCGTTTTGTGAATCTTGCTCCATTTTCTTTCATGAAAATTTATCCTAAAATTCGAACATTTTGCTCTGAATGTAAAGGTGAGTGAACGCTTTTATAATGTATTTAGAAATTCTAAAAATATGTATGTAAATCATGTTTGGTGAATAATTACTAATGTGTTATTTATAAATAAATTATTTTAATCAGAAATCGTATTACTTGAGTAGTTTTTATTCTTGTAAATAAGCATGACGTTGTGATACTATTTAGACAATTTAATTTTGCCAGTTGAAAATGTTATTTATTAGTTATATGCCTTGATTAAGACTTACATCTGGTACAGTGCAAAAATACAGTAAATTATAAATTATTGATTTTTGCACGTTTATACAGAAACTTCAAATGTAGTTAATATTTTGTACAAGTGTTCATTATGCTTGCTCAATTCCAAAGTTCGATTGAGAAAGCGACAAAAGAATAATATATACTACATGAAATGTCTTTATTAAAGAATAATTAATTCAGGGATCGCGCTATAGAGCGTATTTTATCAATTTTCTCCAATATACAGGATATCCCGAAAACACTGAAATGCGCTTTAATACATCATTTGTTAAAGATTAATCTTGAATTGTTTAAAATAACGTAGGAAATACGACTACGTTCATGAAATATTCATTATAAAAATGTCTTTCTCATTTGTGTATTTAGTTATTTTAAAGTATATTAAATATCCACTTGTGAAACTAAAATAAGCAATCGTGAATCATGAGAGTAAGCGCTACTTTGTTTTTCCTTCAAATTAAATGCATCTATTTTCTTTATGTAAATATGTATCATAGCAAACAAATTAATCATGAGTTCGCACTTGAATTAGTAACACAATTACTACTTAAAACTACATTAAATAACGTTTGAAAGCACTGGGAAGCTTAAGAAATGCCTGATGTATACGTGAAGACTCGAGCATCCGTAGGCCTCTTTGGATGGCTCATCAAAATACACGCGCAGGCCCGTTACTAATTGCGAAGGCCCCGGCTACACATCTAGAGACCATTTTTGACACAGCTGGCTGTTCGCGCGCAAAGCCAGCTGTTTTAAAAAGAAGATTTAAGAATTATGAAATAAAGGAGAAGCTTGAGAATTGAACAGTTAGATGCTTAACATCCGTTTAAGAGTATTTTTATAACATCATGTGAAAAAATCCGTCTGTTTGACTTATACCAACCACTCAAGGGAATACAGCTAAAGGACAAATTTACTAAGGCAATACGAAAGTTAGGAAGTTATCCCAGATAGCGTCATATGTTATTCCTAATTTTGGTAACTTGAAAAATATCAAAGAATTTACCACGAACTGCAAGAAGAATAAGTTTCTCAAGAAACCTGCTGACCAATAATATTTCTACGGGTTAAGAAGATCCATACAATTCACATGAGTCAATCTGTAAAATCTTTTCTACATAAGGATATAGAATTTCATTCAAATTTACGGACAGTAAGACAAATATTCCATCCATCAGGTTATTGCTAAATTCTGTAGCTTTTACAAAATGAATGGATTTAGCTCTAGTGTTTTCTGAAATTTAAAAGTATTCACTTTTATCACAATGCTGAACTGTGGAATCACATTCACTTTAAAAATCACATTCACTGCATCTAAAGCATAAATTTATACACATTAAAATTAAAAATTGTTCATTTCCCTTGTAGTATAATATTTTGATCAGAAATCAGCCAGCTCCAGTACTTAAAAATTTAAAAAAACATTTTATATTTTCTTCATCCTCTGTTGCAATCATTAATTTTATAAAATCTAGTGCTCTTTCAAAATTTCGAAACGACATGGTCGTGTTTATTTTTCTAGAAAAGGCAGAGATTATCTAACTTCAAAATTTTTTAAAGAACATTTTTTATATTTTGTGTTTGCAATTTTAAAACATGTTTACACAAATAATAAAACTGATAAAAATGAAGCAGATTGGGGACTCACAGTTATAAAATACAAAAATCAAATACACATTTTGAATTATTCATAAATAACATTTCCGTTCAAAGTTTTATAGTAACTTTTTTTTTTTTTTCCCTTGGGAACTTTTCATATAGTGCAAAACATGTTCTTTGAATTTTATTTGTAAAAAAAAAATATCATTTGCTTGAAACTTATTTCCAGTTGTTTAAGATTTTAAAAATAAAATTGCACTCGTGGGGAAGCATCATAGTGTATTTTTCTTCGATAAATATTCTTAAAAATTTTAATTTTTAAAAGAAATAGCAGTTGGTGAAAGACACTCCTACAAAGTAAGCAAACGTTAAAATTGTTATTTGGTTTTTTGTTTATGCTTTTTTTTGTCATGATGTACAGTATGTCCCACCTAAGTAAAGCCTAGTTGATTGTGTTCCGAAACTGGAACGAAACAGACCAATAAGAATGAAACATATATATTAAGCATACACACAAATACTCATTTACAAGGGAAACCTCGCTACCTACCCCACCTGGGCAGGAATAAAAAATAAATGTGTAAAAAAAGAGGGGCAAATGTGCAGCGAAATAAAGCCAATACTGTTAATAGCCAATATACTCATCCTGTTCACACATGGCTATGAATGAACGATTTGGGATATCATTTGCCAATCCCTGGAAGACAGTAATATCAATGTTATCTCAGTGTTCAATGAAAGTGGCGTTTAATTGTGCCACAGACAGAAACTGTCTAACATTTCCATATCCATCCCTACTGAGGATACTCTGCGCATTTTCTTGGGTATTGAGATCAAGCGAAAACGTCAGGACATTTCTCGACATACAACCATTATCGAAAGGCCATGCTCAGGAGGATTTTGCAACATGAATGGGTACGTTTTCTTGATGGAAATTCAAATTTTGGCTTTCAATTCTAATTGCAAATGGCAGTAAATGGGTATGTAAAATTTCTTGGCAATCAGTAGCTTCTATATGGGCTGAAGAAAAAACCAAGTTAAATTTACCACCAGGTAAAGCCTCTCCAGATTGTATAAAGAACCTCAACCTTCTTGTCTTTTGGAGAAGAAACAACACCTCCCCAACACTATCCTCAAGCAAAGAGTAGATTTGGCGAAATATCATCAAACGTGAAAGGACTACTGGTGTCGTGTCATAGTCTAAGATGGAAAGAAAAAACATAATAATTTGGATAGCCCAGACAGCGTTGTCTACTATTGACATGAAGGGGTTAAATCTTCTCCAAAAGATAAGAAGATGGAGGCTCATTATGCGGTGTGGAGAGGCTTTACCTGGTGGTAAACTTAACTTGGATTTTCATTCAGGCCATATAAAAGATACTGATTGCCAAGAAATGCTATAAACCCATTTACTGCCATTTGCAGGGAGAACTGAAGGCCGAAGTTTGATTTTCCATCAGGGCAATGGACCCATTCATGTTGCAAAAACCCTCCTGAGAATAGTTTTTCGTTAATGTTTGTATGTCGTGCAATTTCCTGTCCTTTTCGCTTGATCCCAATCCTTAGAAAATGCGTGGGGTATCCTCAGTAAGGACGATATGCAAATGTCAGACAGTTTCAGTCTGTGGCAAAATTGAAGGCCGCCGTCATTGAAAACTGAGATAATATTAATGTTACTGTCCTCTAGGGATTGGTAAATGATTTCCTATATCGAGGATTCAAATTCATGTGAAAACAGGGCAAGTATATTGGCTATTAACAGTACTGGCTTTATTTCGACGGACATTTTTCCCTCTCTTCTTTTACACATTTATATTTTATCCCTGCCCAGGTGGGACAGGGAGGTTTTCCATCTAAATACGTACTTGTGTGTGTACTTTTTTAATATGCACGTGTTTCTTCCTTCTGTTTGTATTGTGTCCAGTTTTGGCACTCAATCAAGGTGGCTTTATATAGGTGGAACACATTGTATAAAGTATGTATAGAATCTGTAAATCTTGCATTTCAGTACTGATTTTTTTTATACACTCATGTTCAAAATGAGAGATTACAAATGGTTAATTATCTCCAGAAGTACTGGACTGATTGAAATGATATTTGATATGTACATTCATTGATACAATACAAAAGAAATAATTATTCAACAGTTTTAATACACATGCATGATCGTGCGTAACACTAGTTGGGGTTGGAAGGTATGAAACAGCGGTTGCAGAATAGAACAAAAAATGGGTTAGCAGGGGTATGGCCCATCTTAAAGATATGCTGTCCTCGCACTATGTGATTTCATACTTAAATTAAGGCAGTTCATAAATCCCTGTGGGAATTAGTCCCATTCGTTAAGCAACACTGTTTCCAAGATCTGGATGGTTCTCGGAGGGGGGTTGAGAATTGCCTTTGCCCTTCCCAGAACGTTCCAGACATGCTCTACAGGGTTGAGGTCTGTACATCTGCTTGGCCAATCCATATGGTGAATATCCTCACTTTTCTAGAAATTCGCCGACTACAAGGGCTCTATGTAACTTCGCGTTATCATCCATAAAAAGGAACTCGGAAGCAACTACACCACTGAAAAGGCAAACATAGCACACCAAGACCTCATCCATATGCCTTTATATATGCCATCCATATACCTTTAAAAATATTGTTAATTATTATAATTTAGTTGGTTTGAGAACTTAGATAAATAAAAACAACATCTGGATACTTTAATAAGTAATTACTTATTAGATTAATTATTTAAAATAGTTCTAATCTACTTTTCTCTTTACCATTATAAAATTTCGTCTTCCAATATTATCGCACTAGTTAAAAAAAAAAACAGTTTTTAATATATTTGAACACTGCAACGTAACACAAAATGTATTATAAAAGCAGCCTTTTTCCTCATACCCTTTCAAAACACAACTTCAAAAACAAAGCTCACGTCTTTGACAACATTCTGACAACTTTTTTTTATTATTTATTTCTTGAATACATCAAACAAACAAAAGAAAAAACTGTCTCAAGATAAGTATAACACAACGCGTGAAAGAAAAGATAGAAAAATAAAGAAACACGGGAAACATGGTCACCAAAATTGCAGAATTATTCATGACCCTGTTCTCGACCACATCGCCATTCATCCAAATTTCCTGCGGGATTTTACCAAAAAAAGAAAGTTCCACGTCGTTCATAAAGGTCCTGGTTTTTACTTTTTTATCTTCCAAGTTTGTAACAAGTTTGTCCCTTCTTTTATGTATTTACTCTTTGACATATTACTTTTATTCTGTGAGTCTCGTGGGTGCTTGGATTTAAAAGCTGCATGCAGCCTTCCATTATTGTACGGTAAGAATGTTAAAACTTAATAAAATGTACATGGTATTTTTGTTTTTTACTAGTGAAGTAACTGCAACGAGGTTTCAGTAACTTTCCGAACTTCAGTAATTTCCGAACATGTACCATGGAAGGAAAGTATAGTAATCATGAAAAAATTCGACTTCGAGATTTTGGTGTATTTACACGTTTTGAGGTCTTCTGAATTCATTTATACTATTTTTAAAAGATATATGCATGCATGCGTGTGTGTGTTTGTGTGTGTGTGTGTGTGTATTCATGCGTGTGTGTATGTGAGTGAACACGATTGCTCCTAAACGGGGCATTCGATTGAGCTCAAATTGGGTATATATGTCATAAACCACCGTCGCAAGACCGGTATTGATTTTGGTGTGTATAGGTAGACTTTAGGTTAGGTTAGGTTAGTTAGGGACTTAGGTTAGTTTTTTTACAAGGCTACGACAAAGATTTCTGTTACATTATGGCCTATGGGAGAAAATTCTTGAAAGTACGCTAGCGTTTAAACGGTACATTCGATTGAACTCAAATTGGGTATATATGTTATAAATCACCATCCTAAGACCAGTATTGATTTTGATGTGTATAGGAATTTTTTTCTACAGGGCTACGACAGATTTCTTTTACATTATGGTCTATGGGGGAAATTCTTGAAAGTGCGCTAGCGTTTAAACGGTACATTCGATTGAGCTCAAATTGAAATGAACTAAGAATTTTTGCTGAATTATTCATCCATTAAAATTTATTTAAATGCTTGGTAATGATCTTAATCGTAAGTGTTCGGAAAGTCGAGTGGAGTCACTCCAGATTTTTTAATAGAGTATTATAGTACTGAATTTTTTATAGTCCTGGAAATGTGTTTTTTTTAATACTTCTACTAACTGAGCGGAACAAATGGGATTCAAATATTTAGTAGCACCTAACTTTTCCTATGTTTCAAAATGGCGGAAGTAAATGTCATTTTTAGTCACACGGGTCAATTTTTGGTCACTCTGTGAGACCCTTTATTAGCTTACCTGTACTAATTGCTTTTAAGTCCTTGAATAAATTGTGCATTTGAAGTTCTGACACTTTAATGGATTGGAGAAAGTAACTGACTGATTTGATCCGGTAGAACGAACCAAATGAAATTAATGTAAATGTATACTGGGTGCGTTGAGATTTATACGGAATATGGTACATTATTAAAAATTATATATACATTATTCAAAACCGGTAATATTCTTAATTTGTAATATTTTTAAGTATTTGCATTTACCTATTTGACTTTCAACCAATTACTCTGATTCTTTTCATGAATCGAAAATATGTCTGGGATCGGCCATACTAATTTATAAACCTGTAATTTTTCTAGGTTTGTTTAGCCGTTTAGCTTTTTACAAATTAAAAATTTATAGATATATTAACTTTTTCTATAATTCACCATAACAGGAACAGAGCATAAACAAAATTATTCAGTTGTGAATAAGCCCACGAAAATACACTTTTCACGTTCATTGCCAAATACAGAACGAAATAAGTTTCAAGAAATTTCGGTAATTTAATTTTCCTGGAGTGCTCCAAGAAGACAAACTGAAGTACCGTTCGTGTTTCCGTTTATGTATTTTACAGAAAGATGAAATTGAAGATAAAGAATAATTCTCTTGAAATCTCAATTTCTTTAATTTTCTTCTTCATGTACTCGTATGTTATACATTCCGTTTTACAAAACTGCTTTTGAAAAGGGATTAAATATTATTTCTTTCAATATTTTTGTATTATCAAAAGTACTGTAAACATTTTAATTACTTTTAAAACCGTGTGCTTGAATTCACAATAATGATAACAATGCTCAGAAAATAGTAAACAAATTAAATTTATTTCTCATATAAATCCGATTAAAATACAATCAAGACGAAATTTGTGTTTACTTTCATGTATTTTTCGGAAAAATTAAAATGAAAATATAGAATAATTTTTCTCAAAACAGTTTCTTTAATTTTCTTTTAAGTGTATTTGTGCTATTCATTTCCTTTATTAAAACATTTTTTGAAAGGGAATTCAATATTATTTCTTCCAATATTTTCATGTTATCGAAAGTTCTGGCTTTAAGCATTTTAATTACTTTTAAAACCTTATATTTGAATTCAAGAGAATGAAAATAATGTACAAAGAATAGAGGACAAATTAAATTTAATTATCATTTACATACAATTATAACATAAACAAGGTAAATTAAATACGTCAATATAAATCAAATTTACAAATTGAGATAATTTTTTTAATAAATAAATGAATTAAGTGTAGATTTTTACAGATTCATAACTATTACATTTGTTTAGAAGCTGGACATATTATATAGAATAATTTGATAGATATGTTCTGATAATGAATAAATAATACTCTTATACACCTATATCGGAATAAGCCAATATAAATATCAGAACACAAAGATAAACTTTAATCTATGTAAAATCCATCTACTCTTAAATAAATCTTAAAAATTCCCTTTCCTCTTTTGATTTACCCTCGGTGCATCAGCATCTATCTTACTTTAATGCACTCTTTTACTTTTTATTAATAAGTAAAATACGTCCAAAGAACTTAGAAAATAAATTAGTCTCTCATAGATAATTTTTAGCGTACAAGCATTAAACATTTTGTAAATTAAATTTCTTTTGCCGCTTCTCGCTTTTCCTTCACTCCCTCCTTAGATGTAGATCGAAAGTAAAATGCAAACATGCTACATACACGTAAAAAAAAAGAAAAAGATCCTTGCTTGTGCCTTGTATAATCGAGGGAAGGCAAGAAAGTTTCAAAGAGTTTCTGTAATTTAATTTTCTTTCCTGTAATTCAAGGAGAGGGAAATCTAACTTCGCGTTTCTAGTTATCTATTTAGGAGAAAACTCGAATCCGAAAAAAAAAAATATTTTTAAAGTTAATTTCTTTAATATTATTTACATATATGATTCATTGCTTTCCCAATTATTTATTTCGGAGAACATGCGAAATGTTATTTACTTTAGGAATTCTGAAAGTTTAATTCTTCCCCCTCCTACAATATTTTTTAATACTGTAGCAGTATATATTAAGAAATTATAGAAGTGTTAATTAAACAACTTCTCTATTATTTTGAAACAGCCACACCATAGCTGAGAGGATAAGAAAGGGAATATGGTAGACGACTAGAGTGTGAAGGTCCAGCATTCTGGTCTACCGCGCGATTGTCGATCTAACGGTCTGGCATTTTGGGCTGGTTTTTTTTTTTCAGATGCCACAGGAACAAGCGTTAGAACCCCTTGAAAAGGCTTCCGCACAAGTCACCCCCTTCTCCCCCCCCAAGACAGATAGCTCTTGCGTATCTTTGCCTTACCACAACACAATTATTTTGAAAATTAAATATTTTCGAGGCATCATGAAGCTATATATTCAAAAGAAAACGCAGAAACTGATATTTTGAAATCGGAATTTCATAAATTTTTCTTGTGCAAGGATAATTTTATATTCTTTAAAAATATATTTAATTTATAAGATAATAATAACTTAGTTTTAATTAAAACAGCCAAGTTTGGTTAAATAACAGTAAGCTGCATCATTTAAGAAAACTGAAAGAAAACAATATACCACTATTTCGGAAAAAAAGAAAGAGGCAAGATGAAGAGTGAGAAATTATTAACAGAGTGAATAGAACAGAAAAAAAAAGCAGATGAAAAAGGAATGAAGTAAAAGTATAAGAATGGAGATACAAATATAACATGAAAATACAAAACCAAGACTGGAACTTATTATTTTATTTCTATTTAATTGCTGTATTTTTAGTTCTTTAAGAAATGAGTCCATTTTTTACAATTAGGGATGGACGCGAGACGAAAAATAAGCGTCTCGCGTCTCGCAAAATAACCTAAAAGCTTTGTCTCGTCTCGCAAAAATCCCTATATCGTAATGTTAAAAATGTGTGTCTCGTCTCGCAATAGAGCTATAAATCTCTGTCTTGTCTCGCAAAAAAGTCGTCTCGTGTCCATCCCTATTCACAATATGGGCTGCGTTTTCCGTGTTCATTTTCGTTTTTAATAATCAAGTGTCGGTCCCAGTCCCGAATAACGTATAGGATAATGCATTATCTTCTTCAATAACGAACTTCTATACGAAATAACAGAAATATGACTTAATTCCCGACCACGTGTATGTTCTAATAATTCCGAAAAAAAAACCCGAAGAAATCAAAATTTAAGCTTATTTGTGTAAATAAAATTTCTCTGTTAATTATCTGAATATTTGTATAAGAATAAATACGTAAGTAATATTTTTTTATTTATTTACTGGAAAACACAAATTCAGATATATAATTCCTGATTTTTTTTAATTAATTAATTTAATTAATTAATTAATCGTTGTGGTGCACTTCAGAAGTAACCTAATTTCGGACAGGAATTTCTTTTAAAGATGGATATTATATTTAAAAACGTTCAATTTTTGCAATTAAAAAGTATTCACATTTCTGCTGAAATTTTACAAAATTAGTTTCTCTTTGAAGAGTTAATTAGGAACAATGCTAATATTTTTTCTGTTCTTTTCTAAATTTTATAAATTACTATAGGAATGCGCTCTTTTCTAGCACACTTTTCACACTGATTAAATAACACACAACTGCTTATAGACATTGACAGGTTTTTTTGTAATCCACTTTAGAAACCGTATTTTTAAAAGAACAGTTGTGGTGATACGCTTAGCTTGGGTAGCAGTTGAGTCAATATCTATACACGTTACTTTTCCTGTTTCCAGAATGCTGAAAACTCTCTTCCGTTGATTTTTCCTGGCGCAAACGCCAGAGAAGATCAGCTTAGTCGGGGTGGAGTTCACTGGAGCATGCTTCATTACACCTTGGGGTGCGCCGCAAGCTCTGCCCACACAAACCAAACACCGGTCCACGTGTCGAGTTACACAATTCATTACCGAAACCAAGAAAACATGAAATTTGCAAGATCCAATCATGGGTGAGGGGGACGTTGACTTATAAACTCTTGTATTTCGAGGTACGTTTTGTTAAATTTCTCGGTTTCTGTGGAATCTTCGTTTAAAATGTTCTGGAGTAAAACTTGGAGTGATTAAATTCTCCATAGCAGAACTCTTTATACCCGACTCTGGAAAAGTTTCTAAAATAGCAATATATTTCCTTTCTTACGCAGTTCAGTTAAATGATAAATGTTGAATACCAAAAATATGACTCGTTCTACATCAACTATTTAAAATGTACACATACATTTAAAGATAATACATTTATCTTCTGTTGATTTATGTTTGAATGTAACAAATGCTCTAAACTAAATCTGAATTCAGACATTTTTTCAGTGGGGAAGGGATACGAAGCTTAAACAAAATTATTTGAAATAAGTTATCATTATCATGAAGCCAATATTTATTTATCTCAGAGGGGAAACACTCCCCCTACCCACACCCTTCGTCCTCCTCTTTGAATCGCCCTTCCTCTAAAATAGAAAAATTGCATTTAGAGTAAGTTTTTAAAAAAGGGAATTCTCGAATATGGGGTCTTCCGAAATATTTTTTTATGTTTATTTACGATATAGAAAAAAAGAGAGGGAAAATCACCAGTCGAAGTTTCTATGGTCATAAATGTCATTAAAATTTTCTACACTTGGTAATTCAACATTGCCAATTGTTTAAAGCCGCCGAAATCAAATGAAGCTCCTGAGTGGTCATATTCTTATGCACGAGGAAGGCTTGACATCAGATTTCGAATTTAGTTTCCTAATTAGTAGTTACATTCCGGTAATACAAATATATTACTATCTTAATCGATTTCAAGTACATTAATTCTGCCTTAAAATGGAAAAGAAAAGAAAGAAAGTAAATGTTTGAGAATGGTGAAATCACACTGTCGTGAATGAACAATTTTGCCAGCTTTGCTTTTTCTGTAATTTTTAACTCATGTTACATATTGTTCTGTTTATTTAATGTCAAGTTTACCTCTAATACTAAAAAAACATCTTAAATTTATTTGGCATGTTTAAAAAATCATGACATTATTTTTGCTAAAAAAAAAAATTACAAGCAATTTCATTACCACTTAAAATGTTGTGTGGAGGATGTATAAGCTGTGTCAGTATTAGACAATTGTACCGTGTAACAGAAACAGATTTCGCTCGTTAATTTTATCTTTAAAAATCAGCTTTCTGCAATTTTAGGGTGGTAACATATTCCACCATTTCCATAGTTTCTGGTAAAAAAGCTCTGCAAAAGAATATTATTTTGCATTTATTGATTCAAGATAAATTTAACTGCTCTGAGTCGAAATTTACTTTTAATGGTGACGAAAATTAAGGTTACAAACACAAATCTTTTATAACGGAAGAAATATTTTGTTCATTTTTACAAAATTTGGCACAGAGATATATTATCATAGGAAAAACCATATAGCAATATAACAATATCAAAACGAGGTGAGTTGTTACTTAATGTATAGGTTATATCAAAAACAATCATGTTATGAGCTATCATATATCTCGGGAAAGGATCAAAAGAGCCACACTCTACTTTATGCAATTTGCAAAGCTGTACAAGCCTCACAACGAGCCCTCATGCTGTTAATAAGGGCGATGAGAAACACTTGTCGAAAGGTTGCAATTACACTTCAAAACTTGATTTTGAAGTATAATTTTATTTCATTTTCTTTCATTTTTTTAAATCTAATTTACCAACAATAACATTTTCCTTTCCACATGAAATATATTAAACCTTATTACATAGGTTACTGATACTTTATACATAACGTAAAAGCAGTTTTTCTCACTCTTTTCGTAAAGTAAGGCAGTAAATACGAGAGAGTTTTGTTTGCTAAAGATATTTCTTCTGCAACACCAGATGACGATTTTCCCAAAAGCGAGCGTACTTGGTGTTTTTGTGTCAACAAAACGATTGATAAAAGCTTTTCCAATAAAGCAAAACAGCAAACAGACTTAACATTCCTTGATAATTTTTGTGTGATATGACTGAGATAACAATTCTAGCGTTGATATCCATTTAAAAGTACATTTACCTAGCACGATTTTTAAAAAAAGTAGTAAGATATCAGTCATTTTTTTATAATTGCTATAAGTAATACTGTACTAATTTATTATTACAAACACTTGACTAAATATTAAGTAAATATTAAATTAGATCAGGCACAATTTAGGGTATAAAAGAAGACCGGACAAGTGTATCTATTTTTCTACACTTTTAGAAATGAAGTTCAGTGTTTCTCAGAAACTTCAACATGTCCTACTACGAAACACATAAATCTAAATTAAACTTTAAATTCAGTCATCTTCCAAATTACATTCAACTTTGGCAATAACGTCCGAAACCGGTGACTCGATCCTCATTTACGAAGCAGCTATAGAGAAATGCAATTCATTTTTTAAATTAAACTCAATAATCTCTAGCGATTACCGAATATCAGCCAATAATTTGCTGCTTACTTTTCTGATATAAAATTTTTCGCGAAATAAAATATCTGGTGAGTAACAACAACAAAAAAAAAGTGTGTGCGTGTAATCTTTACGCGCGATTGAAGTAAAACTTCTCTCACGTTTACGACACATATCACCACTGAAATGATTAAACTTTAACTTAAAATAAATATCATATTATAATTTAATTATATTTATTATTCATGTACTTTACAAAGATTACATAAATAATATATTCATATTATTCATTGGAAATAGGTACTTGAATGTCACTTGAATTTTATATGTATGAAATTATAGGTTTGTGGTAACTATAATGTGAAACAGAAATTTTACTCTCTAAATTTGCTAATTTTCTTGAAAATACAGAAATCTATCGTTGTATCGAAACGTGTTGTTGATTGAAGTCGAGAAGTATTCATAGTTAGATCCAATTTTCCTTTTAAAAAATCAACTAATGCCTGAGATTCTTGAGAGCGAAAATTAACATTAAACTCTTCAGTAAGAATCATCGGTCATTCATGATAATTACTTAGAATCAAGGAAGTGTCCATGTTGCAGTATTATTCTTTAACTGTTTTCTTATACCATTGTTCCGTCTGGAGGTTGCGAATGAATGGGGGGAATGTCCATAGTCTAGTATTATACTTTAACTGTGTTCTTTAACTGATGTTTTCCTCTGTTTGTTGGGTTCGAGTGCAGGTAGTGTAAACTTTTTGTGTGTTTTTCTATCACAGTGTTCTTAAGCGTTGATTTCGTCTGCTGGTAGGTTTCGAATTATTATTCTGTATCCATGTTTATAAACTGCAGGTTCTGTCTATTGTTTGGGATTGATTGTAACCAAGGTCCGTTTCTTTGTACTTTTCTAAATGTCTTCTGTACCATGTATATTATTCATCTAAAAATAAGGAATATCGAGAACATCCTGTGAGGTTGGTATTACATATGTTGGATGTACCTTCGCAACGCTTACTGATATATAAAATAAAGATTGATGTCTGAAAGATACGGCACTTGACTGTTTTTATCGCCGTTTTTTTCCGTAACAGGCTCCGCGTGCTTTTACAGGATGAAGTCGTCGAAAGCAGCAGAGCGGTCGAAAAGGTAGGTTTTACTGTGGTTCTTCTTTTTCAGAGTCAGCGTGGAGTATATGACATACTAGCAGCGTACCCGTTCTCCGCACGGTAGGGAACAAAACTTTTTCTTACATGTATAATTCGAATTGATTCCAGTAATGTGGAATCTAAAAATAAACAAAATGATTTGACTCTTGGCGTAAAGTTACTCATTAGTTATTCGTAAAGTTAGTATATAAATACTGATCTGAGAACATTGTTAATATTATGAAACAAAAACTATGTCGGTGTCATTGGCGATCAGAAAAGAAAACCGTGACGGTTCCTAAAAATTTCTAACTTTCAAAATGTCGCATTTCTACATCATACTCTTTTTTAGATTTAAGTTATACCATTAATACCTTAGATACTACATGATGTGAAGAACCGTTTTATTTTATAATTAAATAGTTTTGTGTACCCGCTCTTCGCAAGGCAAGAAGAGAACAAAAATGTGATCATAACTGTGCAAGAAGAGAACAAAAATGTGATTTTCCTAAAATGTGATCATAACTACTTGTGACAAAACAGAATCTAGAAGAAAAAAAAAAGTTCAGGTACAGAATTTTCTGTTGAAATTACCGCGGGATATATTAACGCGACGTAGAATTATTTAATGTTTAGTTAATGTAAGATGTAAGATGGATGTTGAAAAACAAAAAGAAACGAATAGTTTAACGAAATATTTATTAACGCGGTATATGGTGCTTTGATCAATATTACCCTAGCATAAAATAACTATTACTTATAATATCTTTTACTGATACCAATATGTTTTCCTTTTTCCGTCTTTAACGTTTAATTTAAAGAAACGGTTTAGATATTTGTCACTAATGTAGTTTTTATTCTTTGGTGATTCTTTGCAATTTACGCATTAGTATAAACGATAATCATTTCACTTTCTGGCTGCCATTAAAACAGCTCTCCATACATTTTTATGCATAATTCTTGTCAGATTGGCATATTTAGCACGTAAAATATTTCCTGCGATTCGAAAACGTGTCCCATTTAAAAATTATATCGAAAATAATGCTGGATAATTCATCGTTGAAAAAACAGCATTCAATTCTTTTTCTGGCAACGTAATATAAAATAGGGAATAATTTCGTGCGTGGCGTATGTTTTGTTTGTGAGCCCGTTATTTTGATTGAGTTTCGAAAGGGGTTTTAATCTCGATAGATCAAAATGACGTAGATTTCACATGTGGAAAGTCAGTTATTTTAAAGTCATATTATTTATGTTTTTCAAATGGCAATTTTATTCATTGTTACTGTTTCCCAGACAACCATAGTGAAAGATATCATACCGAAATCTTGAAACAGCTTTTATTGAATTCAAAATCCTTCTTTACATAAAAATTCGTAAAAAATCTGCTAATTTATATTTTTCCTCCGTTCTTCTTTTAAAAGTGGGCGAAATGTATGCTCCGTCTTTTGCCAAAATATAAAAAAGTTATGACAGATAGAATGAAAGATGCAACAGTTTTTAAATTATTTTTACGCAAACGTCGTCAAAAGAGAAATTCTTTTTAAAAATTCCCAAAAATCGGAAAAATATGTTACATAGTCAAAAGAAACTGTTTTCGAAAGAAAATTTTCTCCTCTATCCGATGATGCAAATATCGTTTTATTGCGAGTGCAATGACCGGCGTTATTACGTATTATGCAAGAAAAATCGCTAAAAATCGGACAAAACATAAAATAAAACATTTTCTAATTCGAATTTCGGAAAAATCGCTCCGAGGCGTCTTAGGATCTGTCCCAGTGAAGCCGTATGCAAAATTCGGTAGGTCTGCGACCAACCGTCTCGGCGCAATGTGATCGACAGACGCGCGCAAGAACATCGGTGGTCACAAACCTACCTACCTACATAGCTACATACAATGTTTACTCTCGGATTTTATTATATACTAGCTGCGTACCCATTCTCCGCACGGTGGGAAACGCCTATTTACCTTAAACATATATAATTCGAATTAAACCCAGTAATTCGGAATCTCGAAACGTGAAAAAATACTTGAATCGTGACTAAAAGTTGACGTCATGAGTGCAAATTTTAGACGATTGCAACATGACACAAAAACTACGTCAATGTGACTGGCGATCAAAAAAGAAAGAACTTTATGGTATGCAGACAAAATTCTTTCGAAAAATGCCCGATTTCTACATCATGTAATTTTCTTTGTGAGGTTTAATTTATAGCATTAATATATAGTATATACCACATAAATAACATTACATGATGTTGACAATAATTTTATCTTGCATTTTTCAAAGCGTGGACAATGCATTAGGGCAGTTATGTTACACACGACTTTATTAAATTTTACCTAAATTAAAAAACCTACATGAAACAATGGATGCATCATTTACGTTTAAAAGACAAAAATGTACCCTGCTCCGGTGAAAATCATGTCGCTTTTGTAAATGAAAACGTTCGTGATGTAACTTCTGAGAAAAAAACTTATTACCCTTATTGAACTCTTAATGCAGTATCACACTTGTTACATAAAAGTTACTTTGATCTCACTGTCAATTCGCGCTAAATAAATAACTAATTTCATTCTCTCATTTTTTACAGATTACAGTTGACCCCTTTATAACATGGGTCTACAACACGAATTCTTAGAACACGACGAAAACATTACGATCGTTTTCGTGTAACACGTTAAAAGAGACTCGTACAGCACGGTGAAATGAGACATATGTTCTGATATTATGACGCCTTAGCTCCTGTAATTAACATTCCTTTTGACTGGCAACACCAAACATCATTGCATTTTTACGGAGCGCGAATAAGTTTTGCCGCGATTATACCGCGCAGTTCGCACTCCAGGTGGAGTATAACGCAGGACCCGTACAACACGGATTCCTATAACACGGAACGTATCTACCAAAAGCGGCTCCAGAATGAATTTTCGGAGGGGGCCATTTTACTTTTAGATAGGTCTAGAAATTGTTCAAAGCGCAAATTGAATGTATGAAATCGTTACGGAACGTGTGAAATCCAAGCTCGGAGGGGGCCATGGCCCCCATGGCCCGCTCGCTGGAGCCGCCCTTGGTATCTACCGTGTTAGGGAATCTACTGTAGTTGCATAATGTCAAATTCAATAGTTAAGAAAATTCTGGGTTGCCGTATTTAGTAATATTTTATCTCACCTTGGTGGCCGAAATCTATTAAAACCAAATATCCGAACTGTATCAAAAGTAAAATTTACTAAAATAAAAATTTTTAATTTTGTATAACCCTCAGAACAACTTCGGAGTTTGCCATCTATGACGTGACAACTTATGCTTGCGTACAGTGGCGTAGCCAAGGAGGGGATAGGGGGTCACAACTGTGATGGAGATCACATATCTAATTTAATAATCATTTACTTTGGCTTTCTTTAATGTAATCTATCCAAAATCAAGAATTCTAAATCACTTCTGTTTTCATTTTTCTGCCATTTCGGCTTTTAAATCTGTATTTTCGCTTTTCCCGTATGCACTATTCTTTTCGTTCATTCGTCTCTTCAGACCTGTGTGCTAAAAATAGATTATATTGCGTCCGTTTGCTACTGCAACGTATTTTTTGATTCCCCTCCTTTGGCTTGGTGTTGGCGTTTTTATTATTTGTTGCCCTACCTCGTCTTTAAAATTATTTGCTCGCGATTACGTCATTTTAATTTTATTGCATTAACTTGGAGGGTTTCTCTGGAATTGGCGTTAGTGATTTCAGCCAAGTGTTTGTTCTCGCCAATGTGTAATTCTGTGCTGGCGTAATTTTTAAGTCATTCCATCTTAATTTCACTGTCCATATAGAACGTAATTTTATTTTCGCTGAGCCACCACCGCCCGTTATAATAATGTTTCAATAGTATATGTTTAATAAAATAGTTTCAAGTATTTAACGTCTCTTTTTTATATTGCAACTAAGTGTATATCGTACCTGGTTTATTCATGTCACAACGCAACTTAATTTAAAACAGCCTAACTAAATAACTTCTTTACAACAACCCCCCAAGCGGAGTTTTTTGCCATACAAAATGTATATTCTTCACTCCCTTATCGCACACACTTGTACATATATGTGAGTTGCAGTAGTCGTAACATTCCCATGAAAATTTTCTGGCTGCTCCTGCTTAATCAATATACTTCAGGATCGGAATCTCCGCGGTAAAAAAATGGTCTAAAAAATGTGACACCAGAAAATTCTGATTAACAGAATGGGGTTACACAAATACGCGCCGGACATACGCTCTTGCTTCCGGAGGAGCAAATACATTAGAGGGTATGTGCTGCTCCGAATAATCTGCCAGCAAAGAAGCAAAAATGACGTAAAAAATGACATCGACACTCGAAGGAAATAAAATTAAAGGTATGTAGAGTTGCACAAAAACTTCGATTATTTTTAAGGTGCAAGTCTGTTACAGTTCTATTTGTTTCACAATTGATGCATTTTCACTTTTTCGATTCTTAAAAGCTGTAGAAATGAGTGGTTTCACATAATTGTAAAATTTAACAACTTAAGTGGCAACAATGGATTCCGTTGCTACGGAAACTATAGCAATGTTAAAAATAGAACATGAAATGAGTTATTCATGTTTACTTTGCTAGAACTGCCATATTGGCGAAATTAACACCGCCAGTCGATAGCAAATAGCTCAAACCACAAATTAAACTTGACACTAAAGGCAATATGCAATACTCTGTTTGGCGGAATTAAAAAAAAAAAAAATATCTATGCATACGCTAGTGACATCGGCTCATCTCAGTTGTGGAATGGAATTAATAATATGTACAGAGTTGCACTACATTTGAATATTTTTCGCCAACTTTGCTAAGAAATGTACTAAAGTAGGAATCAACAAACATTTCAATTCGTAAAGCAAAAAATATATTAGACAGTATTAATTACGCCTTTCTAACAGCTTCTAGTAAAAGAAACTTCCGTAACGCTGCTTTAACAACTAAGAATCAATTACTTATTACGCAGTACTTCGATCGCCAAAAGCCAACATACACCATTTTGCGAAATTTTTTTGTTTTCAGGGAATCATTCGAAGCATTGATTTAACAGCAATCAAAATGGGAAATAGTTATCTATCATTTATATGGTTCCATCGTCAAAATTTAATGCCGGCATATTATTGATAAGTAGCAGTTATTTAAATTATTATTAACTATAACGGGTTTTAATAACCGTTAACTACCATGTACAAAATGCGAGAATTTAAATTTTCTGAAATTTGGCGAAATTCCTCTAACTTAAATCAGTTTACTTAATTTTTGGTGAAAATTCTATAGATCGTTTAAAATCGCCTTAATAACTGCATTATTTCTATATGAAACATCGAAGTATAGCGCCGTAAAACTTATACTTGTTATTAAAAATAGTATTTCGTTACGCTCTCAGTAATTCGCGCCAAGCCCAAAACTGTGCAAATCGGTAGGACTTACTACTTTCTCAAAATCGCCAAATCAGCCATTTTTTTTTCCGCCAAACTAAAAAATATACATATTAGTCTCGGAAATCTCTCAATCCCTTATTCTTTTACACATAAAAAACATTGAATTCCTGCTCTGATTTAACATGAACGCAATATTTTAATTAAAAAATAACTTTGTAAATAATCTAAACAGAAAAGAATCATTATTCTATTATTTTTACTGCAGGAGTCTAAATAATTTAATAAAATAGCCAAACATGGCAACCTCGATGCTTATTTCTCACTTTTTTGACTACAGGGGTTACAATCACGGAATTGCGGAGAGCAAAAATTAGCGTTTTTGATGGGGTTTTTTATCAATATCTCCTAAACTAATTAGAATTTCGAAATTTAAATTATCTGAGGTTCTTTCTCGAAATTTTCCGAATTCGTGGATACCTCGGTCGAAACTCAACTGCCAGCCGTTTACGAGGAGATGATGCTACACACACACACACAGACAGACGCGCACAGATTTTAATAGTATAGAAGATACGTCACTTCCTTTACTGAGCGTTACTTCCGTCAGAAAAACCATCTGAGTTACTCCCTAGTTGCGCCTAAAGAAGTTTTACTTCAAAAACTAAAAGGGTATTGAAAAGTATTATTTTTCTCTGAAAAGTAAAGCAAAAAATCATCCACTATGTTAAGTAAAATACAATGTGGTCATACAAAAATAATTTATGCCTGAATGTGTCTATTCCTTTCTGTTCCTTTGTTCCGCTATTCCAGTAGAAATTTCAGATATAGTTCTTTGAAGATATGCTCTCGAGACTGTATCAGTAAAGCTCAATTAGTTGGACCCTAGAGGAAAATAAAATAGAAATTTTCAAATGTGAACACCCACTTTTTCTAATTGCGAAATGATCTGAGTATTAAAACACCATAAACGACATTTAAACGATGTATGTAGTAAACATATATATCGGTCTAATATATAAATGGTAGTGCAGACAAACACATTCATTATACATAAAAAAATATAGTATGGTCAAACTGAACTTCTCCAGTTTATGAATGCCAAGCGACTGTCCCATTCAAACAATGAAAATGATATTTAAGATACACTCACTTGTTTCAAGATATGGGCTCGAAATGGTGGTAAAGAAAGTTTCTGCTGCATTGAAGCAATTTCGAAACTTCCTAATGGCATCGCCAAATTCTTCCTAATAAAAATAATCAGCTTCACAAACACCATAATTGCAGTACGACTGATGCATGCAGCAGCATAAATGATGACATAACACGCATGAAAACAAAAGCCAGCTATTTTATTTGAACAACAGTACAAGAGAGGGACAAATCTGACTTATGTATATCTACCTTTATTGGAACACAAATCTGGCAGCTTCGATGGATCTCGGGGATCCTGCCGATATTAATCCTTGTACTCGGTTGAGTTAGTTAATTTTACTGTAACTAGATGCCGTCACTTGTCATCTATCAGCAACAAGAAGAAATCTATGTGAAAGTGGGCAGTTTAATCAGTGGGGTCTTCTCGCTGGTTGAGCAAGTATGAATTTTGTAAAGCTTCAAATTTTAACGTGTGTTTGAGTTTACCTATTTTTGGCGAATGTGCAATTTTTTCTTGTCGACCAGAATGGCAGCTTGTTTGTACACCAATTGATGGACGATCGACGGCTGTGAGGTCTCGCCACTGCGGATTGCAAATTCTGTTCTCGCATACCTGATGCAAGTTCAAAGTGGTTGCTGTGCTCAAGTTTACTCCAAATATGCAAATTCTGGTGTAGGATGCTAATTCTCGATACCAGGATGCGCACTTGATGCAGTCGCCCTATATAGAACTATGCTGTCGGATGGAGCCAGACACTCTTAGCAGCTCGTAGCCGTTCTAGTGGTGTGTGCTCGTCAGCTAGCTAGCTAGCCAGACAGCCGCCGTGCTTCTGTTCGTAGTACTGATGTCATTCCTGCTGCCTCGTCGTTGCCATCGTCTGAAGAGTGTTAGCCAGGAGTTTTCAGCCCAAGGAGAATAGACGCTCTCTCGATACCGACATCCGAATGAAGCAATAAGCGGCTGCTTAAGTAATTTAAAGAAGTTCGTCTTGTTATGTTCAGGTCATCGTGTTTTAGTTCAGTTAGTTATGTTTCTTCTAGCACAGTTTTACTTATAAGAGTTCAATAAGTAGTTTGTTTAAAAAATCGTAATCGTTTGACCACACAAATACTTTTGGAGTCTGAAGAGAACAATAGTTTTTACCGTCCCCGTCATTGGGACCCTCTTCATATTCAAATTTATTAACAAGCGTTTAAGTTTTAATTCATTCCTGTGTTTTAGTGAGGGGCTGTTATTAAATTTGTGTAGTTACGATTGTTATTAAACAAGTTTCAAGTGAGAATCATTTATGCTTATCGAGTTCTACATCATCATTACAGTCCGCTGCCTTATATACAAGTCTACATCTACACCTTATTCAAATACAAGAAATACAGACAAAAGTTTGCTATCCCAAAGTAAAATAATAGGCAATTAACAACAATTTTATTTTTCTCTCGTATTCTTGTTTTTGAGAATTGGTATATTTTGCTTAAGCAGCCGTTTATTGTAATATATATAGTGTTTCCAACAGTGTTAATGGTTTTTCAGTATCTGTTAATAGAATCAATTCAAAATTTCACCATACTGTAATGGTGCTAAATTATCTGAAACAATTCTATGAAGAAAGGTTTAACCATGATTTGCTGATTAAGCTGATCAATTCAACCAAATCATATCCAAGTGTTTTTCCATAGGAAGGTTCCATCTATTTAGCACCTTTTTTGTATGGTGAAATGTTGAACTACTTCTATTAACCCATTATCGCCAGACTTTTTTCAGTACATTCTTCAATTTATTCTGCTGACAGAAGTAATAAATAAATTTCCGATATTTGAGGTGTATGAAGAATGTCTTTATTTTTCTAAAACTATTAATAAAACTGTGAAATATTAACACTTTACTTTGTTATCGCTGAGTACTTTGCGGAAATCAGATTTTTATTCGAGAAATCAAAATAGGAAAAAAAAATGCTTAAATATTTTTGAGACTTACACTTTTTGAGCAACTCTAAAAATAGATCGATGGGCGTTAACGGGTTAAAAGAGTGTGCCGATCATTTTGTAACTAGAAAAAGTATGTGCTTCTACTTAAAAATTTTGGATTTACATAAACTGAGTGAAATGTATTGTAATTGATCCTCACAATCTCGAACCCATATCTTTAAATAATCAAACCTCAAAATTCATTTGTATTCCTTAAAGTTGGCAACCTCTGAGGATTTGTATATCAACAAAGTGTTCTTATAATCACCACCCAGTTATCGCCTATCATACAACTAGAGTTGAAGATACGCTGAACGAAAATGAAAGTAATGGTAAAACCTCTCATGTATGTCGTAATCATAACTACCAAAACAGTTCCTGTCTGCCATGATTCTGGACTATCTTTCTATCAACAAAAGTTATCAACTCACACTGGAGATAAGGTTCACAATCGCTAAGGTGCTCCAGTAACAACTTATCGGTCATTAATTGCCCAACATATTATATTATGAGTTATAATTAAGCTGAAACCAAGATACAACTACTTGTAACCATATGCATGTTTACCAATCACTAATCAATCATTCCCATAATTTCCCTGGCATTTTAACAATACTTCTTAAAAAATACATTTTTTTCAAGATAACATATTTATTTCGTCGTGTATCCTTAGATTAATACAAAGTAAAAAGTATTC
Organism: Cheiracanthium punctorium; assembly: GCA_038373885.1. Lineage (NCBI taxonomy): Eukaryota > Metazoa > Arthropoda > Arachnida > Araneae > Cheiracanthiidae > Cheiracanthium > Cheiracanthium punctorium. The sequence continues at coordinate 407,885 of JAWZYV010011767.1, forward strand.
TGAAATATAACGAAGGATGCAGACTTAAGCATAAAATTTCGTAGTTCGTTAAAAGAAATAGAATACATATATGTTTGAGCTCGATAAAATAATCAAACGATAGTTTTTTATTCGTGAAAATATAGCTATCAAGTGCTAACAAAATTATACTTGGATTTTCCTTTAATAAGATACTTTAACGATCATAATTGTCACAAAGGTAACCAAGCGCAAATTAAATTACCAGTTAGTAACTTTTTGACCACTTCTGATACACTAACTAAAGTAATATTATAAGAAAGCCAGAAGTAGTTTCTTAAAGAAAAAAAAAATTAGAAAAAGGGGAAGAAAGTTAAATGTATTTTAACTCAAAATTTCTTAGATTATACATTAAAATATGTCTCAATTCTTAAAAAAAATAGTAAAATACTCTTGGAACATTTGCATATGATTTATTTTTAAATATGGGCATATATTTTCTACATACCCGTGATTATCAAAAGAGGTTTAAAAGCGAAAGTTGTTCATTGATTCTCCCTCTCCCCATAAAATAAGAAATATTCATGAATTTTTCTCTTGAAAGCGAAGCATTCATGAATACACTAGCAAATTCATGAAAATTGATTTCAAGCATTTAGTAAGAAAAGCTCGTTCGAGAGCAACTTAACACTTTAATAAATAATTTATCTTCGAAGATATCTAGTAAAACTGCAGCAGCACGCATGAACGATGGATGATGAGTAACTACGGGTAAGGAATAGATGCGAAAGAAAAATGAAATAAAAAATTGCGCTTTCAGTTGAGGAGTTTGGTCGGATCCAGATGAAAATTTTCCCAAAGATGGAGTTCTCACACGGGTAGCACGGAAACTACCGTTCTGCTTCTTTATTCTTTGATGTTACGGAAACTTCCAGCGATTGCTCATCATTAATCATATATTTTACCGGATTTTCAGTTTTCCGTAACATCTTTTAGGGATGATATATAATAGGTAATAAATATTATCTTTTGCGTGAAAATTCAGAATACACTAGATATAAAAATGCATAGATATAGTATATTTGCCCTATAATTAATAGAACTTAATAGCTGAATAACATAAAAAAAATACTGAAAGCAAAAATTATATTAAAAGAAATTATTTGCAAATAATAAAATCACTTAATAACATATACATAACTAAATTTTTTAGTTTTTCCATAACTTTCCTAAAAATGAACTCACAACGGTTCTTATTTACATCATTTTGCTGAAGTTCTTAAATCGGGTTCTTGTGACTATTATTACTGCCCAAAACAACCTCTACGCAACACCTCGGCAATTGAATGTCAGGCAAGGGGGCACCTCTTTGTTCAGTCAGATAACGCCTCAATCCACTAAGCGGAATTCTCGGGATCAAAACCAGCTTTCACCACACTTTCCATCAATGATGACTCCTACAAACGAACACGCATTCTCTTTCTCACATTCAGGGACAGATGGCGCCAGCACAGACTCCATCCATCTCTTGCTCGCTCTTTCAAAGTCCGCAACGAGCGGCAACGAAGCCCACATCTCCTGGCACACGATACAGAGTCCTCAATGCCTGGCACCAAACTCTCGAGGTCCACAACGCGTGAGAAATTACGTAACCCTTCAAACATCGTTCGTAAGCCTTCAACTCGCTCTCTAGGGAGAGGAGGGGGGGGGTGATAATGTGGCTGCATGTGATCGCCTGCGCGCGCGCAACATCTCGGTATCTGAAGGCCAGACAAGTGGGTATTTTTTTCCCTGTCAGATAACGCCTCAATCTATCACGCGGAATTCGCTGGATCAAAACCAGCTTTCGTATAAATCCTGTCTTGCGTCCCTTTACTATTTAATTCATTTTCCTAGTTATATTTTTTACGTAGTTGAATGCCCGCTCTTCGCACCAAGAAAATAACTTTAAAAAAAAAATAAATAAATAAACAATACTTTTATGAGACATTCAGAAGAAAAATATTCCTAAATGCTAAATACCTGAAGTATGATGATGATGTTTCTAAATTAAACGTAAGCGATCTCTTAAAATAACGAATCAGCGCTAACGTAAATGTCGTGAATTAATTTTTAATACATGAAACAAGCAGCTGTATTTTTTACCCTTCTTGCTGCATTTACCAATATTAGGTTGCTTTAATATTGTACGATAAAAAATAGTATTCAGGATCTAAATTTATTTGTTTATAAGTAAGTGTATGAATTTTTCATTCATTTTTAATGAATCATGAAGTGATCTTACAGTGGGTACCATAACTAAACGAGATGAGGTGCCTGGCTTTTCCAATAAAAACAGGGCACGAACAGGGGGGTAAGGACTTCGAAACCAAAATTTGTGCATTTTGATATACTTTTGTTCGATTCATCATAAACAGAAAACTTCTGCTTGTTTTAAAATAAAATTTTCACAACTTCTAGAACACAATGATAAGTTTTTAAAACTAAACCTGTTTATGAAATCAAGTAAAATATATTTTTCTCAGTAACTCAAAATATGTACACAAACTTAGGAAAAAATATTTTGACTTACCTCCCGTTTCCGCAAGATAACTCTTTTAAAATACATATTAGAACCTAAACTTCAAATTAAGCTAGATAGGGCTTTTATGCTATAAACCTCAAATTTTAAAACTGCCTATTTTTCAACATTTTTAAAAGATAAAAATGTCATACAATTTTAAAATTATTAAAACTTTTATCATATATCATGCTATAAAATAAAATGCTTTAAAAATCAGAAACTGGAGAAAATCAAGTTTGTTTATATTGCATTTAAAGGGAAAGTCCAGGTTAGCTTTTATGTTTCTAATTGCTCTGAACACAATTTTCGTCCGATTTTGATGTGGTTTGTTTTAAAATGTTCCTAAATTTCTGAATTATTTTTTTAAAAAATTTTGAAAAATCGATTTTTTGAAGGTACAAAGGTCTTTAAAGTTGTTTTCAGCTACGTCCTTTCTTCATTTGTGAAGAGCATCAAAGATTAAGGAAAATTCACTTTGTAAGGCTTTTGTCAAAGGAATTTCCGATATAAGAATAGACAAGCAACTCTTTTCTTAGTGTAATCGTAATTAAAACAGATGTTTATTAAACTACTCGTCAATTACTGTTCCAATCTCTAACAAGGTGGATTTCTTATTTGCCATACATAAAGTTTAACAATTGTTAAAAACAAAGTAAAAATCAACCAAATCTTTGTTACAACGGAAAAAAAAAATGCATTATCACCAAATCTCACAAACTTAAAAATTAACTAAATATTATCTACTAATAAAAGACGCAGCTCATTTTTGAGTACATATACTTTGCTTTATCTCACAGGAAGCTATTCTTTTCAAGTAAATGCCACCACAATGAGAGCAGAAAGTAAACTAATTTGTATCCTTTACTCTTCTGTTTTGTTCTTACTGCCAAAGGTGATTGGTCATCGTTAATCAAATATAAAATAGTGTCATTCTTTGATCATTTGTCTGTAATGCATCATGTGATATATCTGAATATTTATATTTACTTCGCTGAAGAAAGAGATGGAAGATGTGTTGTACTTTTTATACATTATTAAAATATTTAATATAATCAATTTTATAGTTAGTTTAAAGCTATTGTGTGCAGTACACTTCTTACTATGAACTTTTCTCATAGGATAAAAGTTATATTAAAAGTTTCGAAATTTACTTCTTGGAAATTTTAAATTGCGTGTGGTAACCTTTAAACTTAAAAAAAACTGCATATATAAAAAAAAAATTTATCATGTTAAGACGAAAGAAGGGTAGCTCATAATTAAAAATATTTTAGAGCTATTTTATCCTTTTTCCGTAAGTTAAGGTTTATAGTAGATATTTTTATGGTAAATTTCCCTTTTATTACGCACCGAACGGAGGAAAACTATTACTCCAGAAGGCTCTACAGGCGTTGTTAACCCCTTGAAGGGCAAGCATTTTGATACCATTCTCGTAGGTTTTGCTCATAACGGCGGTGTTTAATTAATTTCTGACATTAATTTCATAGCAGTTTTAAACTTTTCCTAAATGTATACCGATTAAAAAAAGCGAACGATTTTCTTTTTGTTTTCTGTAAGAATTTTCAGGAAACAATGTATGTATATGTATGCATTGAGCATATTAGGACATATTATTTGGGATATGGACATTTGACTGATGCTTATATATTTTTGTGACCACAGGTGAACGTGCCAGAAATTGATAGTTTCACGGTGAAACCGGCACGTGTTAACCCTTTAACGTGCAGTGTTCCCGCTCTGGGAACATCAAACTCTGACGTTTTGACTGTTGCCAGTCACGAAGAATAGATTTGATTTCTATAAAAATAGTTCCGAGTGACATAGCTCCGCGAGAATGCTTTACTTTTTAGCACGTCATTTCCCGTAAAAAAATTGTCACGTTTATTCCCAGCAAGCGCACACACGTATATATTACGTATTCCCGATGTCGAAATGTCGAAAATACGTCGAGGAAAAATTACAGCAAAAAATAGCGTTTAAAAGAGATCAAACATACATTGTGTTGTCGACGTTTTAAAGAGCCGTTGTATGCTGGTCAGGGAGGCGGCTATCTTCGACTGTTAATGTTTGTCACCCCCACGAGGTCTATAATCCGTCAATACATCGCCGATTTTCCGCTCATGACTTCGGCGACCCCCCAGCGAGCCAAGAAGAAACAGATGGAGCACCGAGAAATTTTTTCAGCTTAGTTAATAGTCAGTTTAACGTCGAATAAACAGTGCAGGGGAAACAAACGTTACCGTGTCCTTTCACACGACCTTTGACCTGTCCACCCCACCCGATTTCTCAGAATTTTGGAGAACGCTGAAGTCACGTCACAGATGCCTTTTTTTTCCTTCTTTTTGTGTGTGTATTCGGTCGTGGTTCGCTTCGCAGTTTTTTTTATGCAAGGGCAGATCTAGCGCCATTTTCATGGCGTCGTCACTGGCTGAGCTCAAGTGGATATTTTTCAAGAATCTCTTGGAATATTTTCACGTTTAATGCTAACACGATTTATCGTTAGCTTGACATGTATTAATAAGTTTGCCTGGCTCTCTTTAAATTGTGTTGGCCGGTGTTGTTGAAGTTTGTCGGGGTAACTACTAATTTTAATTCCGGCTGTCAAAATTTTAGAGGTGAGTTACATAATTACTTAACTAATACTTATGTGCTTTGTTTCTTTTAATCATTTCCTTTTTAATCGCTAATTATAAGTCTTGTTATTCCTTATTATAGAGTGAAATATACAGATACAATTACCATAAAATCAACTGCTTACCTTAAACATATAAAATATTTTTTTCTCATAATAAGCACGATTTTACTTAATGTGAGCTTACTATAACAAAAGTCAACCATTATTGCATAATGCAATAATGGTTGACTTTTGTTGACTTAGAATGAAATAGGTTAAGCTTTTTTGTGCAAAGGTATTTTTTTTTCTTTTTAAATTGTATACTAATATGTATGCATCTAGTATGTAATATAAACCTGTTTGGAGTAGTAAAATTTAACAAATGAAATAATTAAGAGAGATAAATAAAAAACTGTTTGTGTAATGAAGTAGGCAAGATTTTTCTCGTGGGACGGGGGGGGGGAACTAAAATTTATAGATAGAAATCTTGTTCTCATTTTATTACAGGGAAAAAATAATAAAAAAAAGCAGGCTTATTCGTCTAATAGGTCGTTCCTTGACGATTTCGTCGAATCCTGACAATTTATAAACGTTCTAATTGTACCTCACTTCTAGATAATTAGAGAATGTGTGAGTCACATACAATTTACATACATCGTGAAAGCATGGAAATTCAAGCAGTTCTTATCTTGCGCACATGCCGTTTAAAAAAAAGGAAACACTTTATATTTTTAAATATAAAACATTTTACTACTGGTTTTAGCTAATGAAAAGCAATTTTGAATTAAATGTTCAGTAATAACAAGTTTTAAATTAACTTCTAATCGTTTAGATAAAGTTATAAAATATATATTGATAAAAGTTTGAACATATACAAATATATTAAAGTTAAAAATATAATCTTGATTTTGAATTGAACTCATAAGTAAGTCGCATAAACAGCAGATGTCGCTTTTACATATTAAAGGGTTTCCATTTTTCCCTGGTACATTTTATTAATCATTTTGACTGTATTGGATATTTTTAATAAAAAATTATTTAATCTACTGTTATAAAGAATCTATATATTTTCATATACTGGTGTAAAAGTAACTTTTTTATATAAAATAAGTAAATTATATTTACTATTAGTAAAATTGCATTTTAAACTGTATTAGTTAACTAAATTTACTAATATTTATTTAATTTTTTAAGTTACTTTTTCACCATTTTTCAACAATATATGAAATTATTTAGATTGTTCATAACTTTGAATTTAACAACGCCCCCCCCCTTTTTTATTGAATATACCTAATACAGTTAAAACAATTCATAAAATGTACCGGGGGAAAAAGTAAATCCTTTAAAATGTAAATTAGAGACATAAACTATTAATGCGAGTTACTGATCAGTTAAATTCAAAAAATCAAGATTATATTTTTTCTTTCATATATTTTCTCTGTGTTGAAATTTTTATGAATGTATATTTTGTAACTTTATCAAAACGATCAGAAGTTAATTTAAAACTTGTTATTTCTGCATATTGCATTAAAAATTATTTTTCATTAGCTAACAAACTAATAGTAAAATGTATTTTATAGAAAAATAAAGTGTTTCTTTTTAAACGGCAAAAGTGCACAAGATCAGAGCAGATTGAATTTCCATTCCTTCACGACGTATGTAAATGGAATGTGCCCATTCTCTAAAGGTCTGGAATTGCGGCATAATTACTACGTTTATAAATGGTCAGAATTCGACAAATTCTGTGAATTCTTTAAGGAACGACTTCTATTAGACGATTATAAGCCGGTTTTCTCTGTCCTGTTGAAGCAATTCGACAATGTATAACGTAAAATCAACCACTATGAGCTGAATTTTATAAACGGATTCTGAGAATCTGTCCCCCTTTGCCGTTATAGCGACGAGTGTTCGACCAATGTCGGGGATTTTCTCTTCCTGGCGGTCACCCTTTTTCATTCTTGCGCCGTAGTTAAGCGAGATTGTTATCTCTCACGGTCGCCCCTCGCGGGTGATACGCCGTCTAGAAGTTCAGCGCTCGACGGGCAAACAGGTGGACATATCCAAGGATTTTTAACGTCGATGATTACGTCGAAACTACGTCGACGGCGACGTTAATTCGATGTATCGTGGCTGGCTGGGTTTTTAACAGCACTGACATCTGCTGGAAAATGGAAGAATGCGAGAACAGCTGCATAGATAACCCAATGCTGAAAAAAGGGCAGCCGTTGCCATCGCTCGACTTAACTACCAGCAAGATGGTGGACGATCGAACGTTCATCTGTCTTCAAAAAAGGGTCTCTAGATCTGTGGCACGCGATGAACGTTTCGATCGTCTGCCATCTTGCTGGTAGTTAAGTCGAGCGATGGCAACGGCTGCCCTTTTTTCAGCATTGGGAAAGGGTTGCGCCTTAAAGGGTTAACGAAATTTCTGGGAGGAGTTTGACACGCTGCCTCCATTCTCTGGCTGCAGACTTCTATGACACTGGACTACAAAAACTCATCCCATGGTATGACAAGTTTTAAATTCTGGTGATTCTTATGTGTAGAAGTACTTGAAATATTGTTGTATATTTTACAATAAATCTTTTCAGATAATAATGTTTTGCTCCTTTTTATTGGCCACGAGAAACTCATTTTCTGGATAGCCCTTGTACAATATTTTACCATCTGTTTTTATAGCCAGTTTTTTAACTGTGCTCAAGAAAGCCATAACTTTCCCGATATTAATTTTAACGCATCAGTTATCCACTATCGCGCTAGTAAATTGATGGCTCTATACCATAAATTGGTTATTGGTTATTCAATTCTTTCAGCTGAATAATTGACTAACAAAACTGCAAAATCCCATGAACCAAGAGTTTTCTGCTATCGTACTCCTTCCTCATAGTAGCTTCCAATTTTAACTCTGGTTGAAAATGCAACTGTAGCGCGTCTCCTATATCATCCTTCTTCCATGCGACGCTCCCCCTACCGGCGGTGAAGAAACCATAGAGAACGTTCGTTCATCTCTCTCCTCTCGCGTATTCGCGCGTAGCTGCTACAGTATGTTCTCCTATCGTGTTTATTCTAAATGTGCCTTTTGAGATTGTAACCTTTGTTCTCGTTATTAAAATGTGTTGTTTTGCCAAGCGGTCGATTTCATGGAGTGTTCTACGTCCTTCCTCACGCCCCTGCTCTCTGCCCCTATCCTAGCCCCTGGCACACAACTATAATTAAACCAACTAATTTCATTATGTGATTGTTACCACTATCACTTATCGCAAATTAATAAAAGTTTCAGATTGTGAAATAGTATTTCTTTCTTTTTTTTTTTCTTTTTCAACATATCAAATTTTTACAACATATTGCATAAAATATTTGCTTCCTGCTTCTGCATTTGATAATTTCTTTTACAAAATAATAGATAAATTAGATATCGGATTTATGGAGAAATCCACATAAATATTGATGTTTAGTTCGAAAACCTAAAAAAAAATGTGCGTAATGTAAGTTATTAGTTCAAAACCTTCTTACTTACTACTAGAACAATTGTCAAATATGTATTACTTCTTCCCTGAGGATAATATTATTTCTCTTTTTCTGGTAAATATTATTATTGTTGTTGTTGTTGAGGTGGTAGTGATTAATATTTTAATTTATTTTCAATCGACCGAAAAAGAAATCCTTTTACACAAAAAACCCTATTCCATAAAAGAAAATCCATAATTATAAATAATCCTTAAGTATTCATAAATCTGTAAAAAAGAAACCATATTATTTAAAAACCTCTTCCATTAAATAAATATTGGAACTAAATACAAGATACTGAGAAATGTTTCACAGAAGAGAACTGGCCGCAAAGCTGTAACAGAAATAATCTATTTGTAACAGAATAAATACCTTTTAACACAAGAATGACTAACAAAAAATCTTTATTTTTGTTTTTTCCTGAAGCACTGTTCCCGTTAAGCTTCCTTCGCATTATATTTATGTTTATTCAACAGATTTGTTACAAAGATAAAACTTTCTTTCTAAAAAAATACTTAAGAGAATTTTCTACATACCGTCATTTGTTTCATTGATTTATATCGTTTAATTATTTTTTTCTCTCAACGATATAAAAGTTAACATGAATTTTTGAATTTCAACCAAAAGAACCAAAATATTGTTGCAGAAACTTTGCTGGATTTTCGGGTTCGTAAGCTTAAAGTCCGATGTGTTTAGAAAAATCTAGTAATTAGTCTAGAAGACGAAACACAAACTTCACTGGTTCTAGAAATGCAACTAAAGTCTTCATCAAATACTGTTTTGCATACAATAAAATCATTCAACAAGCTAAAATCTCAAAGAAATACTCGAGCAGAACCCTTTACTGCTACACGGAATAGAACAAAACAGAATTCACAAGTATCTTCCCAAAATAAGCTTCCAAAAACAAGCAAAACAGCAACCGTTCTCACAGGAAAATAGCGCAGAGCGTTACGCGTCTCAGAGAGAAGTGCTCTCTTTAACAGACGATTCAAAGATGAGTGTGAGGTCAACTGCTCTTATTAATACCTTTCGCACATGTTTCGAGAATATTCTACGTATTAACAGAAAACTGGTATTTGAAAAATGAAATAATTAAAACTTTGTAAAATACAAGCATAAAAAGCGCTTTGTGTCATTATGTGTGTTTCGGGTGTTCTCACTTTGCTGCTCTTGCAGCCCGTAGAACGTTTTCTTGCAGCTGATGAAAGGTGAACAATTTTCATCCGAAAAGTACGTCCTGATGATAGTTATTTTTTATGTGTAATATTTTACAAAGTTTTAATTATTTAATTTCAAGACTTTCTTTTAGTTGCGCATCCGGTCATTGGATTGCGTAATAGTATTGCGGGAAAGCAAATATTACGGCCTCAATAATAAAACCACGCCAAATGTCGCAAAGCTCGGCGACTTTTTAGCTAAATATTACCGAATTTGTCCTTTAAAAAGTCGCCAAATCTGAATCCAGCTAAGCGATATCGCCAATATTTGGTGAGAAACCTTGAACTCTTATGTTATTCTCCAGTAAACATTAAGTTTCTTTCCTTGCATTCTTGTTAACTTATTTGCATGCAACAAAATGCAAAAATTTAACTGTTTGAAAGATAGTATATGCATTTTAGCCTAAATTTAAGCCTTAGAAGTGCAGATCATCCCAAAAATTCGTAAGGTACAACATAAGCTGGTAACCAAGGTACATCATAAGATGGGTTTTTTTTAATGAACAGACTAAACTGTGAAATTAATCTGTAAAAAAATTAAAATGCAAACCAAACTCACGATATCTTATTAAATGTGTTGTGGGAATAAGGCCGATTAGCTAAGCATGGCCTCTAGGCCTATGGGTGGGGTGCCCTCCGTGGGGGTCTTTCTAAGAGGTCCTAACCCGTATTTACGCTAAGTTTCGGAGAAAACCACGGAAAATTCCGAACGTTTAGGTCGACGGACGCGCGATGGGACCCGAACCCGGGACCTTCACACTTCGCCCGTCCACCATTTCTAGTGACATAACCACTACGCCATGGTGAGGCCCGAAATCTTATTAAAATAATCTAATGAAATACATATTTCATAATTTAAGTGAGTTTTTTAAGTGAGATATTTGAAAACTATTTTTAATAAGCAGTTGCTCAAAATACCTATATTTTAAGATCACTTTTGCTGCTTTCGCTCTCATGAAAATCTATTTTTGGTATCGATGATTATTTTACATTTTTATTCAGATAATCTCACTGTATATGTTACCAATAAAGTGCATAAATCAGCTATTTCTGCAGATTATCTAGGTAATGTGCAGATTAACTAGGCTGATCCGTTAAAGTGCCTAAAATTCTTTCATTTTCAAATTACCTGGATAATCCGCACATTACCTACTTGGCACTCGTTAAACACAAAATAAGGTCTTTTTTTCGAATAATGGCAATATTTTTGTACACTTAAGATACCATAAAGTTATTTGATTATTTTTCGATATCGACCCAAACAAGTCAATACAATCAAGCCACCAACAACTTAGTTGATAGAATCAATCAAAACACTATAAAATAAAAAGAAGCAAATAGTTTAAAATATTGTTGCAGTTAAGGAAATTGATATAATGTTATTTATTTATATTTCGATACCTAAAGAATAAAATTAATACAATTAAACAATAATCAAATTCGTTGACATAATCAATATTCAGTCAATTAAAAAACAATAAAAAATCAAACGGTTTAAAATATTGTTGCAATTAAGGAAATGAGCAATGTTATTTTTTAATAATTCGGTACCTAAAGAATCAAATTGATTTAATTAAACAATAAAAAATTAGTTTGTTTAGATAATCAATCATTAGCCAATTAAATAGGAATGAAGAATCATAGTGTTTAAAATATTATTACTATTAAGGAAATTAATATGTCATTTATATATTTTTTTGAGATCTAAAAAATAAAGTTAATACAATCAACAAATTAGTCACTCATGAATCAGTCAACATATGAACAATCTGAGAAAAACTCAGTATCGAGTCACTAATACAAAGAATCAATTGTTTAAAAATATTATTACAATTAAAGAAATTAACATAATGTTATTTATTTATTTTTCAAGACGCTGGCGAAATCAAACAGTGGTTACTAAAAGTGGTGGGGAGGGGAAGAAGGAGCGAAGGATTGGGGAAAGAGACTGAGAGGAAAAAACTTTTCGACTTTTAGCTATACGGAAGCCATTTAAGTGCACATTCACATTACCTAGGTAAAATGCGGAAAACTCTTGATTCTGCATGTTCACGGGGCAAATCAGTGAATCTGCAGATTAGCTAGTAATGTACACATTAAGATATTTCTAGCTTTAGCCATAATATGTACATTATAAAGTTACGCTATTTAAAATTATAAGCCCTTCATTTTTTCTCGCTTAAATTTAAAAGAATAAATAAACTTTTTCGTTCTTTTTCTCACTGATAAAAATTTTTCATGCTCGATGAGTATCCCTCTAACACAGTAAAAAAGGTATAAGATGAAGAATTGGCTAACCTCAAGTTTCTTTTTTTATTTAATTAAATTAATTAATTAATTTGTTTTGACAATGAAACCAAAACACAAGCACATATACCACTTCTATAGATCACATCAAGAAATGTGATTACTATACCAAAGTCTTATTTCAAGTTGCAGCATTTTTACTACTTTGCCAGCATTCCATTTTTTAAAAAACCCAATACTTTATGGGTAGCTACTGTACTAAAAGCTCTTGAGGTATATTAATCTGTTTCAAAGTTAATTTGCTGTAAGGGTTCTCGGAAACCTACTCTTAATTGAAAACAATGAACTTAACAATATTTTACAAAAGTACACAAAGTATTTCTAGTTTAAATACATGAAATGGTTAGAAGAATAAGACTTTAGCGATCCTCCTCATTTGATAAAAATTCCTGAAATATTAATGAAATCAGTCAATTTTATTTCAACACTATAAAAGTAAGGAATTTTTTTTCAACAATTGTAAGACGGATAATTGGCTGTACACGGGGCCGGATTTAGGGGAGGGTAACGGGAGCTGCAGCTCCGGGGCCCCCACAATAGACGTTTTTACGTAAAATTTCCCAAGGAATACAGGATGATGTGCAAAATAATTTTTTTAAATAAAATTCTGACTATAGAAGACCAGTCCTCTCACTTTTTTCACTCATTTTTCATTCTCAACATTCTAAAGTGCGTTTCGAATTCCTCTCAAAGTAGTTAATATTAATCTTCGATCCGATAAATAATATGTATGTGATCAGTTGCGATCCATATCGACGTTACATTAAGAGTGCAATACAAGACAAGAAGCAGATATTATTTTTTGTATCTCCACGGGAATCGAACCCTGGACCTCTAGCCCATGAGTCAATGGTTGGTTGTGTGTAATTAAGGCAAGCCTACGCGAGGGGTATCTGCCTAAGATGAGAGTTGCCTTGGTAAGAGGACTTTCTAAGGGGTTCTAACGCGTATTGACATGACTCAATGGCGAACCCGCTTTACCACACTGGTCGTCGAAAAAATTGTTAGCTCGTTTGAGAAATAATTAGGGACCGTCAGTTCTTTGCTGCCCCAGGGCCCCCACACCTGTAAATCTGGCACTGGCTGCACATATATTACTTTCAAGTTTTAAAGGTTAAAAATAGTTTCGTTTGTATGCATTTACATTTAAAATGTTACAGTTTGAAATGTAGACGTACGTACATTGAACGCTAAAAATTGTTTAGCGAACTTTCATATTTCAGCCACTGACAAGGTTATAATTATTTTGAAATGCCATGCTTTAGAGAATATCATTTTAAAGTTAGAGATGAGAAAATAAATACTTTATAGTTGTTGATTATGAAAGTAAGATTAAAGTAATTGCCAACATTCCGACTTTAGTTGAAATAAAAAGTAATATTTCCAGTTTAGAAATATTTATTTTATTTTAATGATGAAATAATAGAGTCATGAGCTCTTTTTTGTGAAACTTAGCAAATAAATTTGACTGACGCCTCATCGATTATTAAAAAGTAATTATTATAAGGTACATGTATGAAACGCTCGTGAATCTACATTCCTATGAGATTCTGATTCATCTAAGTGTACCCCCCCCCTCCTAAAATTTTGAAGCATTATGCTGATTGTTTTGTTAAAAATCGAATGTTAAAAATGTGTTGTCAAATTCAGCGCATTAGCTCTTTTGGAATTGATTAAATAATTTTGAGTAAAAAAAAAAAAAAAAAAAATTCTTTTGATGACAGAGATTAAATATGTAATTAAAAAATAAAATAAAAATCCTAATTATTAATTTTTCGAGAAAAATTGTTTTTTTTTATGCTCACAAATTTAGATATCCATCCTGTACGATAATAGAGATAATTTTTGTGTCCTGAATTTCCAACGCAAAGTCTGAATGTGTTGTGTACTATAATTAAATGCTCACAAGTCACATCAGCCAATTGTAATATACATTTAAGCTGATCACCGACACTCAGTAACACTTCTGGTTCGTAAAGCTCCAAAATAAAACTTGTCCAAAAAAAAATCAATCTGTACTACTTTAAAAATATGGAAACCCACTCTTTCCCTGATTTTTAACTTTTTTTTTAACACTAAGAACTTACTTTACTGGGATAGAAAAGTTGAAATCTGTCGGAAATAAGTCATAATTGGAACAATTTCACATTTCTTACAATTTATGAAAAGTTCAGCTTAAAAAATGTAGTAAATTCACATCATTAAACCAATCGGCTTGCAAATTTGCACAAATACACAAAAAGGGGGAAGTATGTGTTATTTTAAAAATCTGAAAAACTATTCGCTCTTCGATTTTTAGCGATTTCAGCGACTTGCTTCAACAGAATAAAACAGCGCGTTCGAAAATGCTTCGGGAAAGTATCCAGATTTTTGTTTGCATGAAGCCTTCAGTTTAGAATTAATTTAACAATTTAAGTGGCAACAATGTTAGTTCGGTAACTACAATATAAAAAATAGAATATTATATTATTTAAGTAGACGAAGTAGTAAAAGTAGACTATTTTTCTAATGTTTTTCTAGTGCCCATTGTAATTGCATCTGCACCAGGCCTCATTTTTCTAGTCTAAAGTAAGAAAACAAATTACATAAGATCTTGGAACATTTTCAAAACCAGACATACTCAGTTATAATTCCTCATCTTGAGATGAAATTATGCACACTTTTAATCATCTACATTTTATTTATATCCACCTTGGATCGAAAGAGTTGTGCTACATAGCCTCTTTGATACATTTCCCAAGATGAAATATGCTTAAGTTTTCAGAAATTCCAGACTAACATATATTAGAGCTAAATAATGAGTACAGTTAAATAGTTCTTCAAGAACTTTTTTTAATCTGAAGACATTAATATTAGAGGCATAAATCTTCGGATGAAAACTCTGTAAATAAAGTTCAAAACTTATTAAAATTTGCCAAATAACTAATAATCAGTGTATTTTCGTAAATGCACGTCAAGCTCAAACTGGTTTGATAAATGATGTTAAGAAAGCGTGTTATCTGAAACTTTTATAGTAAAACACTGTATTTTTATAACGTATATTAGTAAAGAAATTTTCATTTTGGCTCAATTAAGACGTTGATGTAATTTGTACTTTTTACGTGTATATTTCTGTATTCTTAAGTCATTTTTATTGCTTTGTCTGTTTTGATGGCTGTGACACTTCTAATATTTAAAATGGCTCATTACAGGTACACCAATTGTTTGTGAAGGCCGATTATCTGTGAGAAAGATATTAACCTAGCGGGATATCTCTTGATGGAAGTCTTTCGTATCAGATCTACGTAAATTACAACAATTATTCCGTAAAACGGTTGTCAGCCAATGTAATACGCTGATGCAAGTTCTAACACAAGAATTCAACGCTGATATGGTCTGGCATAATTATTTTTACCAAGAATAGAACAATAAATCGTTATTTTAAGCAGAAATATATTCATTTTAGGAAATTGAGATGTGTAAAAACATTTAAAGTCATAAACAAAATAAAATGAAGGACAGCAAATGCTCAGTCAAGATTATTTGAAGTAGCAGTTGTGTTGTGATTTGGAATATTTTGTTGTGACTATTTTGTTCACATCTATGAAATGATTATATTTGAAGTTATCGTTTAGAAAGCTGTATAGCGTAAGAACCATCATAGTATAATGACATGAAATTTGACTTGAATATACATTATTTTATGGAAATTTGCTAAGAAAAAAAAACAATAATTCAAAAGCGTACCTATAGATAGCGCTGAGGAACACAAAATAAAAATTAAAATTGAGATCCCACAGCTCTAGAGGATGGGTCTAATAATAATATCATATTCGTGATGGGTGTCTTGAAGCTACTTCAATAAGGTTAGAGTCCCATTTTATATAAAAGCTCTGTTTTTTTAAATTTAATTGACGCTGTTGAAATGTCATATGTTTTTAAAACAGAGGTTATACCTGTAATATGTGACGACGTTATGGGCAGAAGGTATAAGATCTTATTTCTTGAAACAGATAAGGCCATGCTGTAAGCCCGAATTTTGCCTAAATTCACTCACCCGTTTTATTATTTTGTTCCTTTTTACGGTGGCTCTCAAATTTCCAGCAATAGTACTGCTTAAAGAATGAAAGAGAAAATAAATATGTAGAAGTAAATGAAAAATCAAAATAATTAAATAATAATAATGTGCTAGAAAGCGATTTATAATCGATGGCGTTTGCCCGACTTTAACTTTCTTATGTACGTAAAAATATATTAGCAAAAACTTTCTGAAAACTTTTTTTTTTTTAAATTTCATCACTCGTGAACTCAAAATATTTTAAATTGCGCTAAAATATATTAAGGAAGTTTTATAAAATTGCGGCTTCATTGTACACACACACACACACATACATATATAAGCTCACACATCTCATCTCTGAGCAATTCATCTTCCACCACTAAACAATTTTTTTTCCCCTCAAACTCATTTTTTTTATTCTTTCTTTTTTCCCCTGAGTTATTTACTACAGACTAGATATTCAAAAGAATTGTACTCGCGTGATGAAATATATTAAGAAAGTTTTGCACGGAGAAACTCTTTATGAGTTGAGAGATTGATTTGGTGTGGATCTCGGTAAATAAAATTTCCGCGGAAGAGAGCAGAGTTTAGAAAGAATTCACCCTAAAACTCTTACAGGATAAATATCGTAGACGTTTGAACTTGTCAGATTTCATTTTTGAGAGTATTTCTTCCGTTTTGGAAGAAATGTAAGTCCTGTAATTTATCTGTACTCTCTCAAACGCACAGACTGAATTTCCGCTCCTAAAGAGTGAAACATCAGATAAGCATCCACTTTCTGATGCAATGTCTCAATCCCTGAGAATATATACATTTTACTCAAATTAGTTTGAAAAAGATCAATTTCATTGTATAGAGGACTGAATTTTCAACTTTTCACTCTATAAAATATTGAATACTTGCTCTTTCAGAAGTTATATGCTATGTTTGGCATTTTTGTCCTTAGAAGTTGTTATTAACTCTTCCAATAGTAATTGGTTTATGAATGCATTTATATATTGGTTTATGAATGCAATTATTGGGTTATGAATGCAAAAGTCGTAAACGGTACTGCCAGTTCGAACCACTATTCTTTATATTACAAAATGTTTTTCTACTTTACTCCAATCTGAGAAACAGTTGCACGTTGACTTATTTTCTGAACGATCGACATACTTTATTGTTTTTATCGTACTGAGATTTCGACAGTGTAAAGCAAGTAGAAAATAAATTTTGTTTTTGGCTCTAGTTCTTTGTTAAAACAATGATCCATTCGATTATTGAATACTTACAGTTTACATGTGTGACCAATGCGAATTCAGAATGTATTTTCAGTAACTGTTTATCGTTTACTGTTTGTAAGCTCACATACGCATTTTCACAAACAATAAATGCATGCAACCTACAACGCACAAATTTTTAGCTGGCGGAAATGCATGCGAGTATTATCGAAGCGCGTTGAGTTTGGACAAAATGTTGTGCACTGTAATTTTTTTATTGCTTTTTCTTAGTTATTAAGAATGTATTATCAATTGGATTACACAGTACAGTTTATGAAGAAGCATTCTTAGTCTGGTATAATTTGTACACTTTTGAAGCTTCTACGAAGGTTCATGGTTTAAAACTTTATGCACGACGTGATCAAGTTAATCATTCCTTCCGTTTATTTAGACTCATAGATTTGTCTTCCGATCAAACCCATATATAACGAAGTTAATTGCTTACGGTATTTTAAATTATTAAAACTGCGTTGTGATGGTTAAAAATCCAGGTTCGATGCACTTAGTTGCAGTAAGTAAAAGACATTGAATGCTTAAAACTATTTATTTAAAAGATACTATTGAAACATAAACTTATTACAACGGATGGTGGTGGTTGTGGCTCAGCGAATTAAAAAAACGTCCTATATGGACAGTGAAATTAAGATGGAATGAATTAAAAATTACGCCAACAGAGAATTACACATTGGAGAGAACAACAACTTGGCTGAGATAAATAACGCCAATTCCAGAGCAACCCTACAACTTAATCCAATAAAATTAAAATGACAGAATCGCGAGCAAATAATTTTAAATATGAGGCAGGGCAACAAAAAAAACCAACGCCAGCAGGATTTCAAACAGGAGTAGCAAAAAGTTCGTTACGATTGCAAACGGACGTAATGTAATCTATTTTTAGCTCAGAAAGACGCCACCGGGTCTGAAGAGACAAATAAACAATTAAGAATAATGCATACTGGAAAAGCGAATATACAGATTTAAAAGCCGAAGTGACCGAAAAATGAGAACAGAAAAGATTTAGAATTCTTGATTTTGGATAGATTACATTAAAAAAAGCCAAAGTAAATGATTATTAAAATTATGTATGTGATCTCCATCACACCATATGCTCTCCAATATAACCCATAACCCCAAAGGCCGTTGGAGAGGAAGTTAGCTGTTAGGTGGCAATGTAGCAACTTCAGTCAGCGAAATGGGTGCTGGAGACCAAGCGATTGCTCAAGAAAAATGTTCGGCTACTGCGAGGATTTAAAGATCTATGCCAGGAAGAAATTCTGACCAAAGAAGAGTGTCTTTTTCCATTCCGTCTTTTCAGTAATCACAGCGAATAAGTTAAATGTGGATTCACGTCTTAACATGAAAAGATGACAATATAAAAAGAATGACTAATCTCTAATAAAATGCTTTGTCATACATAGCGATTCTTGAAACTTTCCTAGATACACCAACGTTATGTGGGCGAGAATGACTCGTTTTCGGCGGTGCTCAAAATTGTGGCAAACAGTGCATATATACTCCTGAAAACGCTGGAAGCTTCTGTAAGTAGCTTCAGAGCCCTTTAATGCGGCTAATTTTTTAGTCCCTCGCTGTAAAATAAAATAAAAATTCAAGTATTGCATCTTGCGGTGCTAGTTTGAAGACCTTTCA
The DNA here is from genome assembly GCA_038373885.1 of Cheiracanthium punctorium. Classification (NCBI taxonomy): domain Eukaryota; kingdom Metazoa; phylum Arthropoda; class Arachnida; order Araneae; family Cheiracanthiidae; genus Cheiracanthium; species Cheiracanthium punctorium. The sequence goes on from JAWZYV010011767.1 coordinate 426,996, forward strand.
GAAACTGCGCCAGGATGTTGTCTGGTTTTCCCGGAGAATTTATTCAACAAAAAACTGTTTTTATTAGTGATATGTATTCATAAAATTTACAAGAAATTTCTTTTCTATTTTTAAGTTAATAAAAAACGAAACCCGAAAGAGCTGTTAATGGGTTTCTGCCTTTATATCCTTTATTCCGCACTTTTATCTGTTTTCGTGATAAAGCATATGTAATCGAAATTTAACACCTGTTAAATTGAAAAAAAAACTAACAACGTGCGATTAAAAAAACATGAACCCGCTTTCGGAGCCTGGCTAGCTCAGTCGGTAGAGCATGAGACTCTTAATCTCAGGGTCGTGGGTTCGAGCCCCACGTCGGGCGGTTGCATTTTTTACTTTATGATTCTTAGCATTCGATATTTATTTTTTAAATTTAATTCGAGATTTTGTTTTAATTTATTTAAATTTCGGCACTCAAAATTTGATGCTTGTCCTTTTAAATGCTGCTAGTTTTTTGAATATATATTATATACTCGTGCACTATGACACCGCTAAGCTGTGTTTATGAAGTCTCCATGGGTACGAGGGGATTTTATGAATAATGAATGATGCACAAAATAGAGTAAAAATCTTTATAACGAAATCACTATTGGTTCTGATTGAAAAATTCTACAGAGATGATTTCCTTACATAGAAATTGTAGCTGTATGCAGCTATTTTAAGAAAAAATTTTATAATTTGTGTAGCTAATATGGTAGTCGAAAGAATATTAAATCATGACATTCATTTTTTAAAATGTGAGTAAAGATGTTATACATTTTTGTTAAAATTGTTACTTCTTGTTTTATAAATGAAATGAAGACGATTAGCTGATTTTAAAAATAACAGTTTTTGATCATTTTATTTTACTTGAACACTTTAATCTGCTTTCAAATCAGTGTTTTTAGAATTTCGTAGAGTTTTCAGATTTTAAAAGTAAGCTGAAAACTGAATCCAGTATATTTTTCAAAATTAGAATGATTGAAGTATTTCAGTACGATTCGGTTTTAGACGTGCCACGCCCTCTAGAATCGAGCAAATGTACATGAACCGGTTAGCCGAAATTAGTTACTTTCCTCAAAAAAAAAGGGGGGGGGGGAGAAATAAATTGAAAATATGATCAGAAGAAAACTAAAATGTTATAAGGCATTCCGTCCAATCTTTAGCCATTTCTTAATAGAGAATATTTTCTAAATTTGATGTTTTAGTTCTGCTTTCTGATTAAATATTCCGCTATAAGAAGTAATTCTCAATGTAAAGATTTCATTAAATTTAAGATATACTGAACGCACACAAACAAAAACCCGTTACAGAATCTTTTTTTAATGCCAAATAAAAACAGCGAGAAGAAATAAATTCTTTTCACTTATTCCCAGTTCTTATTACAATGCATCTCATTTTTGTTAGCTAAAACACACATCACAGAAATATTTTCTTAACTTTAAATTCAGAAGCAGTATTTGAAACTCACTTTCTTTTAATTACAGCTGTTCTTATCCAAATTATATTATATTATGTACGAATGTCACAACTTAAAAAACAAAGAAGGAATTGAAACTTGGTATAAAATCTACACTTTTAATCCCAACGCTTTTCAATAAAGTTTGTTCATTAGAAAGAACGAGAATAATCCAGCCGTTTCGTGTAAAATTCTGAGTCAGTGACGTCAAAGGAAGGAAATAGCATATAAAGGCGAGCAACTCCCAATAGTAATCAGTGGTAAGCGGAAGCATGGAGCGAGGGATGGAGCTACTGCTCTTGCAAAATGCAAACAAATCATACAGCAGCACCAAAATTATGTTTCACAGCGCCAAATTAACAGAATGTTCCACATGACCCAACCTGCAGTGAGTAGTATTATAAAACTATTCGCAACAACTGGACATTCCTGGTCAGAAACTGATGTTGGCTGATCGAGAATTACGTTCTCTTCGTCAGCATATTCGTAAAAACAGGCATTTGCAGATCTTGTCATTTGAGAAAAGCAAAGTTTTAAAAAGAGCATTTCATAAGCAGCTGTGCATCAAAAGGTGTTGATACACTATTACAGAAAGTATGAAGTAAAGAATTTCTCATTTCATCAAATAAGCATCGCCCTATTGCGTGGGCCAAATCTAACATTAGCTGAACTCCAATTCAGTGGAAAGAGGTACTAAGTTCACATGAATTTACTTTTCAGGTTCCATTTGTAAATATTGGCCGAAAGTTTAGTCGGAAGAAGGGTGAAGTAAACGATGCATTTTGTTACAAGCTCATGGTACTTAAAGTAAGCTCTGTTATGGTGGGGGGCTGCTTGTCAGTGAATGGAGTTGGTAAATTGCATTCTTGTACGGACACGATAAAGGTTAAAGACTACATTTGTGAAATGAATTTACGCGCAACGATTGTTTGGCAGAAAACGATATCTGTGACAAGATAACGCAAGACCGCATATAGCGAAGATAGCAAAAACAAGGCTACGTTCGAAACGCGTCCCTCTTTCAGAGCAGCCAGCAGCAAGTCCAGATCTTATTCCTATCGAGAATATTTGGAAAATTCTTAAAAGGAAGATGACATTGTTCCCGCAATATACAGGGTTGTCCAAATTAAACTTCCCCAACTCAGAGGCCTGTACAGGATGTTGTATGGGTCATAATATGATGAAACTTTGAAAACAGACACTTCAGATCACGTGCTCGTGATTTATTTTTAAAAAAATATTAGTACAAGAAGTTGCCAATAGGTGGCACTGCAGATCAACAAGACGTTCTACAGATGTTCTCTATGTGTGCCGTGGTCGAATAGGGCATATGAACAACAGAGAAACAGTTTGCACACTGACAACGCCATGTGGCGATTGGCTAGTGGCGTCCACGACCGCCAAAGCAATGTCTTGTACGCGTCCAGAATCCACAACATGTCGTCCTCTACCTGATAAAATTCTCAGCTGTCCGGTTCTTTCGAACTTCTTCATCATGTCTCGTAAAGCGCGTGGTATCATTGGTCCTCGGCGTAAGTTCTTCAGCCGACGGAATGCTCGCAGCACAGGAGTTCTCGTCATTCTGGTAGAAAAGTTTCACTAACAGAGCTTTGTCTTTCAAAGTCGCCATTGTGCATCAGCGAGCTGGAGACAACTGCTGTGCAACGCCTTCTTCCACTTTTGTAGGGCTCGTCTTTTGTATACGTTGCGCAGAAGCTTTATTTCTGCAAATCACGTTGTTGCAATATGCAAATTACAAGTGTTACCGCGCCCCCTGCCGGCAACTTCTTGTACTACTAATTTTTTTTAAATAAATCACGAGCGCGTGATCTGAAGTGTCTGTTTCCAAAATTTAATCACATTATGACCCATGCAACATCCTGCACAGGCCTCTGAGTTGGGGGAAGTTTAATTTGGACAACCCTGTATAATAGTTAAAAAGATTATCTACGGCAGAAATAGGGGAAAGTCCTACAGACACATTAAACCGTTTTATCTCGTCCATGCATAAACGCCTTCCTACGATTATTCGCAGGTAAAAGTGACGTCACCTCTTGGTAATCGAACCAAACGAACATTTTTGACTTTAGTTGCCCAAAGTAAAGCTTCCTATTGTAACGCTTATCAAAACTATATGTTTTGTTCCAACACAAATCCTTTACAGTGTTGTACTGAGCATATCAAATTTTAATAAAATGCTTATTTCTCATATACAACATAAGTGTTCCGCACTTTCCTCATTTCAAGGTATTTCTTATGTGAACGAACTTTATTGACGTTTACTATGTACTATATATTTCAAACCAAGTAACTGTGTCAAAGGCATTTTCAGAGAGTAAAAAGTATAAAATTCGAGATGGTAAACATAGCATTCAATGGTCACCTTATTATTTTCGTAATTTAATGAACTGAATTTAAAAAATTTGGTGAGTATTAACATTGTTCTATTAATACCCTTTTCAATGCAAGACCTATAAATGACGTCAGTCACCTTAACGATCTAAAACAATCCTTTTGGAAACTGGCTACTGAAATGACCAATCTTTTCACCATGAATAAAAAGGAAGGATGTATGTGTAACATAATAACTGTAATCCTGGTTTAATTCGACACCAGACCACTATTTTTCTACTGTTTTTTTTTTTCTCCCAAACAGCGACGGACTGTATTTTTAATTCTACATTAATGCAATGTTTTGGCACGACCAAAAGAAATCTGATCACAAAATATTTTTTATTTGTAAAAATACCATAAAACTTATTCAAAACACTTAATCTTTGTCTATTTAAAAAGAGTAACAATTTCTTTCTTATTATTATTTTTAACGTTTTAGTTGCCAGAGTAACAGAATTTATTGTTGCGATTAAGTCGAAAAATTCAACAATCAAACGAGTTCTTACACTTGAAAAATACGATTAAATAAACATTAAAAAATATGGATTCGTAAATGATTTATATCCTCAAATCTTAGTCCATGCTAGTATTCCTTATATCCATGATTTTTTCACAAGAAAATATTTCATTTTTATGTACTGTTAAGACAAACTTACATGAAGGGTATCTGCCTATGGAGAGGTGCCTCGTAGAGATGAGTTCGGGCTCATTTTTTGAAGCTCGAGCCCGAGCAATATTATTTAAGCCGGAACCCGAGCCCAAAATTTCAGCTAAAGATAAAAAAAATTCAATTACTTCATTAATAGGATACAATAAATTTTGCCGTTTATGCAAATTAAAGAAAAATATAGTTGCCAACTCTCAATGCACTTTCTAATTCTTTATATCCATGTTTATCAAATAATGTCGGATCTCATGACTAACTAAGTAATAATATAAACCTCTGTTCTGAAATACCCAAAGAGCTTCACGCACCTTCTACGCACCTGTGCCACTATTTTTTTATAAGTACTTTTATTTTCCTCATGTATCACTTTTTAAAATCTGTTTCAAGGACTATGTTCAATAAATAAGAAATTTTTCACGAGCCCGAGCCCGAACGCAGTTGTGAATTACAGAGCCCGAGCCCGAACGCAGTTGTGAATTACAGAGCCCGAGCCCGGTTCGGGCCCGGGCTGAGCCCGTCTCATCTCTAGTGCTTTGGAGGAGAATTTTTAAGGATTTCTAAAGCGTATTTATGTTACATCTATTTCATTGCATGGCTAACGATATATAGGCTGCGATTCTAACATTTTTGTGACACTCGTTTGCACGTGAATGGTCATGTGGCCAAGGGGGTGGGTGACTATCTTAGTCCAAGATAGCGATACTAAAAGACTCATACCCCCTAGGTCACATAACTATTTCAGTGCAAACTGTCTAAAATGTCAGCACCCGTAGCTTGTATATCTCGTCGCCCACGATTTCGTTTTTAATCTCTTGGAAAAAATCATTCTGTGTAATCCTGAGAAGCAGTTTCGATTTCCAGCAAATTAGAATCGCAAAAATTGCGACTTTATTATTATTATGACATAAGTTTTGCAGGGGAATTGAATAACCTTAAAAATTATTTTAATTGCGATTTAAAACATTTTATGTAAAAATGGACAAAGATTTTAACTTTTCGCACTTTTCGGAAGGATTTTCACTTTTCGCACTTTTCAACACTCTTGGAGTAAGTTTATGGACTAAAAATTGTAAAAATTCAAGGGACGGTTCGGTTTGCAGTTTTTTTAAATTGAAAAAAAAAATGTATTTTTTAAATTTTTTTTTCGTATCTGTTAAAATTTTCAAGCTTATTGACCCATCGCTGTTGACTTATATGACTTATATGACTTATATGTCGGACGCAAACAAATAAACAAGAACACACAATTTTCATTTTTATTTGTAAAATATATGGTATATTATACATAATTTTTATTTTAATTAGAAATTTTACGTATATTTATTTTTTAATGCACTAATTTATAAGTATTTTTTATGAAAATATATTGACATCCGGATTTTCATTTTATCAAAAGTGTAAATGAAATATTTAATCGATCATACCTTTTAACCTCTCTGAAACAATTTCTCTTTTAATGTGAAATTATTTTAACAGCTCATGTGTATCTTGAAAGATTGAACTGTCTATTGAAAATTCGCTTACTATATAGCTAGTGCTTTCTGCATGGCATTCAATTTCGTACTTTGTTTCTCTTTTGAAAAGCTTTTGAAGCTTTACTACTTTCTCTGTTGACATAGCAACCCCATCGACGTTCCCTGGGAATATCGTCATCTGGTTTTAAAGAACACGCCGTGCCCCTTCATAGTACCCTAATAAACTATTCTTTTCCTGCAATTTTTTCCATCGTTTATGCTGTTACTTTTGCCGTATTACCATTTTATGCCGTGCCATGTAGAAATAAATTATGAATGCGCCTTATTTTCTGCTTAGTAACGCTTTGTGGAAGGTTAGAAAAAAAATATTAATCCAAATGGAAACAAACATTCTATTCGTATAAAACTTTTAGTATTTTTTTTTTCGGAACTGTTTTTAAATTCAAAGAAGCACGTAAATAATGGAGAAAAATGGCATTCAACATTTATTGAATCAAGCTTTTGTTCCGTTGTTGGATTATTCAGTTCAATATTTTAACTTCATTCTGTTCATGGAAAGTAAATTACGAAAATTTGGAAACATCACGTCATTGATTATTTTGTCATGATAAAATTACGGATGTTGGCCATAATTCTGATGTCAGTTTTTAAACGGTTCATTAAACTGACCAACACACGTCTGACTGACCACCACAGTCTTTTATTCTTGTTAATCCAATTAGTAAGCAAGTTCTCACTGAGGTTGTTATTTTATTAAAATGGTAATCAATGGATGAAATAGCTGAAACATCTGAAATAACAAAAGTGTTTTAGTCAGTGGATATTATAAGTGCTAACCCTAATAACTAAGTATTTTTTCATGTGAGGGTGGGGGATAGAAGTTTTGAATTTTTTAAATTATTTATTTTCGTTTATCAGAATATAAATATTCTGTTACATGAAAACGTCAAACTGCAAACGTTAGACAGTCTGAAAACGAATAAAATAAGTTGCACGTCAGGTAATGTGATGTATCGCCTCCAATGACAAGCGAAGTCGCCGCCTTAGCGGTCATGTGACATAGTGTTTTAAGAGGTTACAACAAGTAAAAGAGCTGTTTTGTATACGTGTTTTGTATTTGCTTGAAGACCTATGTCAAATCTGTTCATCGTGATGATATAGGTGACCATGCAATAAAGAACTGTCATCTAACTGCGACTGCTCATTTTCTCAAGACTACTGTCTGATTCTACAGTCCGGCGTTATACATGTTGTGTAACGTGTAATATGTGCATGTATATGTATCTATCTAACATATTATATATATATATATATATATATATATATATATATATATATATTCTTTGTAAGTCTTAATGGTCCGTCAGTTTTATCAGTGTATAATAGATAAATGATTTAGTTTTTGACTAGAATGAAGTGCACAAAATGCTTCGTGGAAAGTTTTCCTGATTTTTTTTCCATCTAAATAGCATTTTACTTATTTTACATAAACACAGTGTTACCATAATTAATCCTATTATCACTATCATCATCATTAATACTATCATTACTATTACTCAGATGCTAGGTAAAAAAGTGTCGGTAATTAACACCCAGATCAGGAGCTCGATTCCTACCCACTCCATTTCCACGCGCCATTTTCTTCTAGTCGAGCAATCGTGAGCAATTTCCATAACGAGGAGTATTAATAAACCAATAATTATGCAGTAAATAAATTTAATTACACTACGAAACGTGATATTTAAATTATCCAAATTTGTTAAAATAATTAGAGTAATTAAAAAGATTAAATTTTCTCGTTTATAAATGAAAAGCCTTACATACAATGTATGTTTATAAGAGCGATTTGTGGAATTTTGTCCAGTAGAAAATGTTGTTCTTCAGTACGTTGCGGGTACTGTATGAATCATTTTATGGTTATTTGAAGGGAAATTCGAATCATTAATCTCAAGATAAAATGTGAGACTGATCTTTTATTGAATTTCTCCATAAATATTTCGCTGGACAATCATTATTAATATGCAATAGAAAGTCACAATTAAACATGAGGACCATTCCAAGTCAACGCTATTTGACATTTTTCACATTAAGTACGTAATACTATGTAACATTTTTTAAAGATAATTTAAAACCTTTTTAATAGTTAAAATGTCGCAGTCACTTTTATTGAGTTCTCATTATTTGCGTGCATCTGTGTTTGAGAACAATTATTTTCCCTGCTATTACTGCTTGTGTATGACGCTGACATTTAATTTCCAGAAAAGATCGTCGGCAGACTTTTAGCAGCTATAGGTTAAGTGCGCAATATGCCTCATGGTTTCAGAATGTTCGCTAGTCCTTTTTTCGCCGTTGTACCCCTTGCGTAGACGCTTCCGGGTTCTGTTTTGAATACTTATTGCAACTGAATGTCATTAAACTTGGTCAATCGCTTTTGTGTGTTTTTGCCTCGTATAACAACAGCACCTTCAGCGTCCTCTAGTGCCTTTACGTTTTGTAATAATTCCAACCATACATTCTTTGATGAAAGTTGTTCGTTTGAAAGGGCATCCTCTTGCCCATCTTTTATGAAACACCTTGTATATGTGATTCTGCATGTTTGAAAAGTATGTAATGTTGAGGTATTTGGCAACGGCAGATGTAAAACGCCAGCTGAAGATTTCAAAACGATTTTTTCAACACTAGAGGTCACTGCCTTTGCTAGGGAGGCAAGGGGTATGCTAATGTGCGTGTGGTGTGTCAGCATTAGGTCGATCATACACCACAGGCTGCAAAATGCAGAGGTAGCAGATGCTGCACAAGCTACGCCACATACAATAAAGATGCGAAATATGCGCCTTCTTCATCTTCAGTTAGCGCATGCATGTGCCATATCGTAGAATGGTAAACACATTCAGCACAAAGAAGCGGTTCAAATTAATTTCAAATTGGGATCGTACAAAATTTGTTTTTGTTCAATTTCCTCAACAAATGATCCGTAACAAGAATTAAAATCGTCTTAAATAAGGAAAGCAAGTAAATTCTCAGTAATGATGGCTCCTTAGGTGTTGTTACTTATTCATAAATAAGTTTTTTAATAAACACTTGCTCCCAGAACACTCTAAAAGTGTTTAGATATACAAGATTTATAAGCTGTCCGAACTACAAAGATTGAAGAAGAAGTATTAGGCATCCCATGAATCCCCCGCAGCTTCTGTGTGCAAACTCCCATTGCTTAACATGGGTTCTTAACGGGATATAGTGGGGGAATCTTTGTCTGGACGGCCTGTATCAGTTACCTATAATTATTGGTAGGAACTACATTCTCATGAAAATATTTCGTTTTGCTGGATATTATGGGTAAACTACGTACAAAGTGGGAGTTCTTACTAAAATAATTTAACACCTATAGCATTTGTCTTTGAAACGAACTATTAAAGTTTCAAATAGTGATGTTTCTAACATTTTCAAAATTTACACCGGGCCTCACTATGGCACAGTGGTTATGTCACTGAAAATGGTAGACGGCCGAAGTGTGAAGGTCCTTGGTTCGGGTCCCATCCCGCGGCTGTCAATATAACGGTCTAGAGTTTGGGTAGGTTTTCTCCAGATATAACGTGAATTCGCGTTAGAACCCCTTAGAAAGTGTTCCTAACCAAGGCACCCCCCCTCCTTCTTGATAGATCGCCCTAGCGTAGCATTGCTATAATCACACAAACACAATCAGCATTTACACCACTTTCCAACCAACCAATTTTAATGTCTGTACTTTTTATGATTTTATAACTTCCCGAAAAAATATACTGCCTGGTAATAAAAAGTTGTTTACATAACTAAAAGTAATTCTCTGTTTGCATATTTTTTTTTTCATGTGCTGTACAAATGGTGTAGCGGCTTAAAAAACATTCTATCACGCCTTGGGTTCAAACTTGATTCCCGACATGGAGTTAGGTGTTGACTTGTCCATCCCATCATAGGGGGTAACGTTGGACCCGATTGTGTGTCTCCATCATTAGATGTTCAATAATTCGAGTTTTAGTATTGACGAATGCTTAATGAGCAAGTGCCTGCCCTTAGTAAAAAAAAATCATGCCCAATACAACCCTCTGCAAGTAAAATTAGTAAAAATGCAATGATTGCAGAAAGAGAAAAAAAAAATATTGATATTTTTATCATAGAAAAATAAGTTTTAAGGGAGGGGGTAAACAACTATAACGTTTTGCCTAGGATGTAAACTGGTCCAACTAACCTACAATTTATTTTAAAATATAGAAGAAGCTGGGCAGGACACCTGACTTTCTCCTATTTTCTTACCTCTCTTTCTTCTTCGAGATAACTTCGTACTAGATCAATTATTCTTTGCTTATTGTAAAAATATAGATGTATTACATTTTAATTTAATAATACATATGATTCAGTTTATTTGAGAGCTTAGTGATTATTTAGTACAAAATTCAAACTATAGAATTCAAATATTGCTATGAATAGAGTATACTCCCCCCTTTCACTCTCCACCTCAACCCCACGTTTTTTCCTCTTTTCTTTTACTTACATAAAATATGGTTCGGAAACCACAAATAAATGAGTTCTGTTTTTTCCTGCTTTTTTTCCAATCTGCCAAAAGAGATTAAATCAGATACAATATTAGAATTCGGCGAACTAGTAGGATATTCTGCTTATGAAACAGATATTGAATAAACCATTGTATAAACCTTCGTAAAATATTTTTTTCCTTATTTCCGTGAATCTGTAATATTATATTTCAAGTTCAACTGGTAATAAAAAGGTAATAATTACATTTACCGTTTACTAAATGATAATCTATAATCATGCATGCATTTTTATTTTTATCAATAAATGCTCAAAATGCTTCTATTCATTTTGTTTAATCCGAATATAAGGATTTATGAACTTTGTAATGATAGAATTCAAAAAAAGGCCGGCATTACTTAAAAAATATTTATAAAAGATGAACAACCATATTTTGCCAGTTATACACCAAAGGTTTTTACTGAATTTTTTTTAAAAAATATTCTTCGTCTTAAGGCAATAAAAAAAGCACTCCTTTTATTGAAACTCAGTTAACCTTTTATAGACGGAATTGAAATCCAGGCACATTTTGAATTAGTTTTTTGCATATTTTTCTTCTAATGCATTAGTTAAAGAATATTAGTCATTTAAATGGGGGGGGAAATATTGTATACAATTTTCATTGTGTTCCCATTTGGGAGCATGGGCCATTTCTGACTATACTTTCACATTGGTTTCAAAAACGGAATAAACTGATGGATTGGTTACACAATAAGAAAAATATTAAGAATTTAAAAAAGATTTTTTAAAATTTCAGTATAGAGATGAATTATGTTTAAAGCGGGTGGGGTGTATCAAGATAGCGCTGTAAAAATTTATGAAAATGGCTATTTTCATGATTTTCTGTACGATTTCTCACTCATGATAGAAATGTAACTTCTATTTCAAAAAATCAAGTCATCTTTTAACTTTATCTGCCATTATTTTTTCAAGCAATATTGATAAAATTTTGTTTTTTAATTAAATTTTTAATTTGAGTTTCTCAATTGGGAACATTTGCCTGTAAAAGATCAAAACTCTATGTACTTCACAGTATTTAAAACAAATTATGTACAGGAATCAAAAAATTCAGAAAGTTTTACACAAATTGTACTTGTAAACACTATTGTAAACATTAACCTATATGTCTATACCTCAACTTTTTCCCCTTAAATAATCTTTTCTTTGGACCTCTCCAGTTAACAGTCATTCTAAAGCTATAACTTCGGAACAATCCAAGACAGCGTTCCTTTTCACACATTGTTTTGGATGAGGAATTATAAAGTTTCAATTATATTTAGATTTTTTTTCTAAGCAGAACAGATTTCGACATCCTCGACTTAACGCCCTGCAACTATTTTCTTTGGAGCTATATAAAAGATGCGTTTTTCTCCATAAAAGTGCTTTTTCCTCCTCTACCAGCTGAAATTGTGGAACTGAATACAAGAATAACTGCAACCATCCACACTATATCACCAGACATGCTGAAAAAACCGTGGGACAAATTCAACAGAATGGACATTCCTTGTGTTTCTGGTTTTGGTCACATTGACCATTTATAATTTTAAACTATTAGTAACTTTACAGTGTTATTAGCAATACAGTGTTATTTCTTTCACGCTGGGGGGGGGATGAATCAAATGTTGGAAGTCGCCAAGGTTTGTAATTTTTGATTATTTATCGCCAAGTTTGGCACAAAAAAATAAGTTCCCAAAATTTAACCTATCTCGGCGATATCTTCCGTATTTGGCGAGAAACTGACAAACACTACAGTTTATTACAAAGGAGAAGTTAAGTTAGAATATGCCTTGCGAAGATGTAAAACAATTTTAGTAGGCGATTTTAATATAGATTTCAATTATAAAGAAGCTTTTTGTGGAACAAGGAAGACAAATACGGCGCACTCATGGATTATGATGCACACTCCAAACTGTATTTATAAAGGCGGAATATAGTTAGAATATGCTTGGCGAAAACTGTAAAAGAGTTTTAGTAGACGATTTTAATAAAGATTTCGATTGCAAAGAAGTGTTTTATAGATTAACGGGGGAAATTACGGCACACTCATAAATAGTGATACACATTCTAACTTGATAAAGAAGAAAATACAATTTCATTCAAACACTTCTAAAAGTAGGAACCACGCATGGATTATGATACGCTTTTAATACATAAGACTATATAAGACTTTAGTGCCTATTTAAAGTAGACAGTGTTTCAGATTCCCCATCCCAAACTAATTGAATCTTCTGTAGCTTTGTAAGTATAGTTTTTCAAAGTTCGGATATCCATTTATTATCACATAGTAACATTTCTCAAAAGAACAAACAGCCTTCAAAATCATACAACTACTGTCTTTTTTTTTTGTTATTTCTTTCTTAGAATCTATATAATTAATTACACGATGAGTACCTTATCTTTTTTTTTCAGAGCATTCTTTCATTTTGACGTTTTTCAAGAAAAATCTCATCACACCATGAAATGAAATAAATATATCGGACCCAGGTGGGGGTGCATTTGAAAAAACGAAACCGTTCTGGAGATCGAAATGAAAAAAGGATTAAAGCAAATCATATTCACTGATGCCATGGCATTCAGCCAATGGGGCCATGAAACTTCAAAATCTTTAGATTGAAGAATAGCAGGCCATAAATGTAATTTTATTTATTTTACTTTCTACGGATCTCTAAGGTTTGGTTCTCAGTTGAAAAAAAGAGGCATAATAATCGTGAACGTTCTACAAACACTGCTCAATAAAATAGAATGGCTCCGAAAAATAAACTTAGATTGTGGAACATTTTCCGACTGAAATGTCTAATTTGTTGACACTCGCAGCACAGTATTTGTTCTACTGCTGTGCTGTGCAGCTTTTACTGCACCACTTGTAATAGGCGTAACTTACTACGGGCAAGGGGGCAATTATCCCCTCCCCACTAATATTCAAATATTACCTATTTAAAAATAGTATTTTCGGCAATAGGAAACATTTTGCCCTCCTTCCTAATGGTATATGCCAGTTAACGCCAGTGCCGCTTAAAATCAAAGAAAATGGAGCAGTATTCTTCCCTTTCGTTAAATGGATTGATGGCAACGGCTGCGCTTTTACAGCGCTGGTACCATTTAATCATATTTTTTTTTTGCAACTAGTTACGAAAGCGCTGAAATAAGAATGGTTCATGCCGGAACCACCAATCGTCAAAAGGTTAAAGATCCAATTAATAATATTCGTTTCATATTTACATGTATTTTCATTTTCTGAACTTAAGCTAGAAAAATGACTTCCTTTTCTGTTTGATTTTTAAACTTAACAGCGTATGCCTTCTGTTATTACAATAAATGTAATCTGAAAAACCGAATAGGAAATCAGTTATTTATTTTAAGTGAACAATTTAGAATGCATTAAGTGCAGTTTCTATTGATGCAAAAAAAGAATTATTTTACTGTCAAAAAATTGCTTTTTACACTCTCAAATCGTAAAAATCCTTATGGAAGAAAGCGCCTTCTAATGTCGGAAAATCATGATCATTTTTTTTTTTATTGTTATGACACCTGTCTCTGCACTTTGATCCATGGAAGTACTATTTCATTCATCAAGACTGTTTTGAAAACAGAAAGAAAAAGAGACTTGTCACGTAAATCTTCAAATCTTATAATGCAACTTTTACAAGCAATGTTCATGCAACAATCAGTGTTCAATTCATGCCTTAACGCAACTTCAGTAACAATCGCTCAAAAAGATTGCCTGACAGGCATTACAAAATTTAAAAAATGAAAACTTTTTTTCCTAAGTTTTTCGTAACTTTTGAATTTAACTGCTCATAGCATATCTTGTAGCTTGAAGAAGCATTCTCCATATTTTCTCATGTAACTTGATTTTATTAAAAACTCTGCGAAAACATTGTGCTATTATTTGAGAATAAGAAAACCTTATTTCAAAAATTAGTGAAAATGAAATTTCATAGGAACTATACAGGGTCTCTCAATTCATGGGCCAAACTTTAAGGGTAAATACATATAAAAAAGCAGTTTCTTGTGTAGCTATGTGAAACTGGAGAAGAAAAATGTTGGTGGTTTCACTACGATGAGGCTCCCCCTATTTCAACATATGAGTGGGTAATTATCTCAACATTTCTATTTTTCGGAGAATACTTTCAAATGAGGTCCGTAAATGAAAAGTGTAGAGGGAAAACCAGAAATGGTGTGGTGATTACGTACATTATTGCGGAAATGGGTAGAGCCCCATCTTGCTGCAACCAAATGGTGCTTTTTCGTTTCCTACCCCACATTGTTATACAAAAATGCTTCTTTATAATGTTACAAAATGTTTTCCAGCATTAATGTGTGTTTCTGGAAAGAGTCGTAAAGATTTTTTTTTGCGAGACGAGACGCGAGACGAGAAAGAAAATATTTTGCGGGACGAGACGCGAGACGAGACAGAGTGTTGTCTCGCGCGAGAATTCTCGCATTTTTTTCCGTCTCGCATAAATACGATCTGAAAAGCGACAATTTGCCTGAAGCCTCTACCGTTTAACTTGCGTCTCCTTCGTTTTCGGTCCTGGTATACTATCAGCACTCTACAATACGCGCAAACACGTAACATTTAAAATTAGAACAGACGAGAGATATACAAAACACACAAAGGAGAGTATAAAGAAAGAGGCGGAAAAAAAAGAAAACAGAGAAGAGTTCAAAGAAAAATAATAAGTAAATAGGAAAGGCGGTACGGTATGTTCAAATCTAGCCACTTTTAGACGGGGCCCGGGGCATTAAGTTTGGGGCCCCCCTTAATATCCCCTTTTTTACGCATTAAGCCCCTTTACTGAGCCCCCCTTTTTTAAGCATTTTAACCCAGTTTTGACCGCTGTTGTACTCGAAAATTGCATTTCAGTTAACTGTAGTTTTTGTACATTAATCAAATCGTATTTATCACCCCAAAAAATATCTCTAACTTGATCTAGTGATAGACAATTAGGTAATACCTATATCATAGAGGAAATTCAGTTTTTTCCCCACAATTACTATTTCAGTACATATGAATTTATAATTTAGATAATCGGGATATATATGGGCCCCCTTTTTCTTCAGGTGCACCGGACTACCCCCCCCCCCTTGCCCCTGTGATAATCGAGTTTCGGGTATATCAGAGAGAGATTAGAAGTAGAGCAACTTGCATTCGCATTGATGCTTATAGTCTGAGTAGGTTGAAATATGGTTGAATATCCTTGGTTGAAATATCCTTGTACCGATATTATCCTCAAACTTTCCTGCACGTTGCGGCGTGCGTAGTGGGGGGGGGGGGGGCGCCCACTCTGGTAACAACTTTCTGGGGGCGGTTAAATCCCTATTGTTGGCCTATTTTAAAGAGATTAAAATAACATTTTTTATTCTTATATATTAATATCGGACGGAAAGAAATGCAAGCATTTTTTTTAAAAACTATTTCTCTTTTCGTTTATATTATCATGTTTTCCCTTACTTCGGCTTGCAAAAGTTTTATAATTTTTTTTCCTCCCCATCATTTTATCTTGCAGTTGGGTTCCTATTCTAAAATTATCTTCGCCTGTTAGATGTCTTTTCATTTTTTTTAAAAAATCCACACTGGATATACATTAGGGGGATTATGGTTTAATTTTTCTGTAAACAGGGCGACCATAACGACTGTAGTACTATCGCTAAAAATTATTGTGGAAAAGTACAAACGGATAGTCGTCAACAAATTAACTGTTCAGTAATTTAAAATATAAAAAAAAATAAGACGTCTATTAACCAACTGAGATACTATAATGAAATCTAAAAATGCACACACGGTGATTTTATTGGAAATATTAGGCAAATAATTATAATTATCGTTAATATAATCTTGTTTTCATTAATAAAAAAATTACACATATTTTAGAGACTTGAAATTGACGTTAAAGTAAATAGTAGAGATTTAATAAAGACTAAAAGTGTTCTGTCTATAATTTTTCAAGGGTTATCTTTCAACCAACTGAACGATAAGTAATTCTAATTTGTGTTAATATATCCCGCAGTAATTTCAACAGAGGAGATTACTTGAACTTAAAAAAAAAAAATCTGTTTTGTCTCATGCAGATGTGATTTTAGTAAAATATTCGCTACTTCTCGTATGAAGAGCGGGTGCGCAGCTATTTTAAAACAAACGGTTGTCCATTTCATGTAGTATCTGAGGTATTTAATGCTACAACTTGAACAGTATGATGTAGAACTACAGTATGATGTAGAAATAACACATTTTGAAAGTCGGGAGTTCTCTGCAAACCTCTAAGCTTTTCACTTTTCTGATCGCGAATGACACTGGCGTAATTTTTTGAGTCATTATATTGCAATGATGCCAGGTTAATACTCATGACGCAAACTTTACATCAAGAGTCAAATAATTTTGCTTTTATTTTAGATACCACATCACTGGAATTAATTGAAATTACTCATGTTAGGAAAATTTTCGTTTACTACAGTGCGAAGAAAGGGCACGCAGCTAGTAAATAAAAATAAATACTATATTTTCGGTGTTACATTATATATACGGATTAAATCTCAATTTCTTTTACTTCAAATGCCGATATATGCTGATATAGTTATTAATATATCTACTAATGGGGCTATATGTAAGTAATTGTTATTATAAATATTAATTTTCAATAAAATCCCAATAATAAGTTAGTATAAAGTAACGAAATCGCAGTCCTTAATTTTGCGAGACTCGCGAGACGTCTCGCGTCTCGCGCGAGACGAGACAGCAATTTCTTTGCTAGACGCGAGACGAGACACAGTGTTTGCGAGACGAGACGAGACGCGAGACGAGACAGAGGTTAACCACTGCGAGACGAGACGAGACAGCCCCGATTCTCGTCTCGCACGTCTCGCGTCCATCCCTAATTGTGATTTGAATAGCATTATTGCTATGATAGTTTATGATTTGCTGTTGCTTGTGTACTAAATTCTGAACGAAATTCTGTTTCGCTTCTTCGAATAAAGTGTTGCATTCGCTTTTCGAGCATGTTGGACTATTATAACGTACACTCACTGAGTAATTTTTTAACAAATTTTACCTGCCCTTAAGTTTGGCCCATGTATATTACTCATCATTAATATGCATGTGCGAACACTATTACTTCTTTTTCACAATGTTTACTTACAACAATAAATGCATGGCACGAAAACCAGTTGTGAACAATCTGACACGCCTCGCACTTCTCGATTTTAATTAGAGTAACATCGCCCGGTAGGATTTAAGCACACATTTTCGTCCTGCTCCGAATACCCTCCTCATCTCATTAGCTTCGGTGCTGATTTATTAGACGGGGATCCGGGAATGCAAGGGAAGGATTACTCGCGCTTGCAGGAGCATGAGGTCAGGTGGTTGGTTGGGCGTAGCACAACGCGATTTGGCGTCATCCCTCTTCCGGGAATAACTGCGGAGTTCGCTTGGATTATTCGTTTCGGAGTTAATGCTGTACTCCATTAGCAATGCTCCTAGGGTACTCACGGGATGCTGGGGGCGTAGACAGGAAATTTTTTTGGGGAAAGGGATGTGAAATGCATTTGTGTGTAAATCAACGAATTTTTTCCAAGTCTGTAAAAGTAGGAATGCTTATGTTAACTAAAGAGAAAACTTTAGGGGGTAAAGGTCTATCGCGAAATCTCTGATCTGGTTAATCCCCTGCAATGTGCCTAGAAAGGAATTGAAGGAAAGCGTACGGCGGGAGTTGGATTTGATCCTGCAAAATCCGCGTGGTAGATTGGATGTTTTCCGACCAGAACAGAAGGTATCCATTTGGCCGGCCATCAATTCTCGAGGTGTTATGTACTCGGATGCAGTCTCGTGCCGCCACACTACTCTCCCCCTAGAGAGTCAGTCGGAGGCTGACGAACGATGTTCCAAGCATTATAGAATGCGCCACTCGTTGTGGACTTTGTGGGGTCGCTGATGCACGTTGTGAGCTCCGTTGCTGCTCATTGCGGACTTTGAAAGAACGAGCGAGAGATGGATGGGGTTAGTGCTGGTGCCATCTGTCGCTGAAGGCGAGAAGGAGGAATCCGTATTCGTTATTCGGGTCATCAATGAAGGGAGCGCGGGCGGCAGGAACTGGACATGATCCTGCGAAATCCGTAGATTGGACTGTTTCACGACCAGGCGAAAAAGTACGCATTCATATCATGTCTGTCCCATTACTCAATTGTGCCTGTCTGTCTTGTTTTCGTGTATTATGGGGACTTATCCACTTCTGCTTTTACAGCATTTTGTACCAACACAAAATCCAGATTACTTCGATAGCAACAGTACCGGCTAAGGGTGTTAATTTCTATCACAAACTCCCGAAGAGTTAATTTCTACCTCATTCAGGAACCGATAGAGGGCAGCACTACCGATCGTTAGCCGCGGGATTCTTTATTTTGAAGCAAAAACCAAGCAGAAGACCCCAAGGTTTACTTTTTCATAACCCCAGAGGCATCGTTTTTGTATAGGAATTTGGAGGACATTGGGACCACGATGTATTTAATGTGTCCCAGTCGCCATTAGCGAGCACGGTGGTCTTTGGTTGGTCCCAGGATCGAGCCCACAACATTTTGGCTACGAGATCGACGCCTCTTCCAACAGCGGCCAAAAGTACCCATTTGGCCGGCCTTCAATGCCCGAGGTGTAGTGTGCGCGGATGCAGCCTCGTGCCGCCACAGAATGAAATGTAAGTTGCTAAACGAAGCCTTTTGATTAGTAAAGGCAAACCCTTAGAATCAGCAAAATATATCTTTTAACAACCCATCAGTAATGCTATTTTCGTTGTAAATTTAGCATTTCTTGTATTTTCTTTGACACCTGCGCTAATTTGACCTTATCAAATATCTGCCATGTTTCAGAAGGCTGTGTTCTTAAAATGATTTTAACTTACCGTATAATGAATTTTCTCCTTGGGCGATTTTTTCCTTGCCCTTCATTTATGAGTCCTTTCTGGAAAGCTGACAAAGTTAATGCACTGATTAGCTTTAAATAAAAAATATTTTATGAAAAATTACATAAATTGAAGTCGATAATATAGTGCAGGTTTTCCAAAACTTTCATCAGCAAAGCAGATATTTAAATTGATTGTTTAAATCAACGCTCCAACAAAAGAGTATTTTTTTCGCGTTATTTCTTTAAACAACAAAAATGAGCATTACCTTGTTCAAAAACCTTGTAACTTAACAATAGTAAACTTTAACACATCAAACATTTTGTTCTTATAAAGCAGTACAAAGAATCAGGCGGAGGAAATTTTAATGACAGAATAAAGTTTTTAAAATATCTAAAGAACATTCCTCTGTCTTTTTAACCGTAAACTGCAAGTACCAACGTTCAGAAAGAAAAGTTTTAAGTCGAGCAGAAAAGTACAAAAGAATGCGAAAGAAATTTCATATTTATACAGTTCGAAAATGTTTTGAAAGGAACGACGCGGTTTTCGCATACACACTGTCATATTTTGGAAATGAGTTTTCAAAGACAATGAAATTTGACGCCATTTTTGGTCAAACTGTTTAACTTTATTATAAGGCATACACAGTCTACGGCCGTTTGTCACGTGGAATAATATTAAAGAGATATTTTTATGTAAATCAAAACTACTTCATATCAGTGTATGAAGTTTATTAAAAAGCAGTATTGCGATAAATTAATTTAGAAAAACTGTAGCAATATATTAAAAATGTGGCACAAATGTCTGTTGAAAATTGTAAGACGAACCTGTGGAAGGGGAAAAAATATTTAAGCAAGTTTAGTGTAATGTTGTGCTTTACACGTTTCTGTATAACTTTGTATCCGATTTATTTCAATAAGGATGTTCTACCTGTAAAGCCATCGTCGTCACAGGACTTTTGAACAGCTATTTAAAAATAAATCAATGATGTTAAATACTCGAATGATGCTTGTTCACCCAGTGCACTATGGTCAAATACTAACAGTAAAGCTGTATGTCTTACAAAAACAAAAAAAAACAAAAGAAATCGCCTTCAAAAATGGAATTTAGCGAAATTCCGTATTCTTAGCATTTTCTCCTGAGTGTTTCGTAACTCCTGTATTTTCATTGTTTGTAACGGTTCAGAGTACAACTTATAACGAGACATTCTAAACTTTTATGAGTCTCTAACGCAACTAATTATTTTAAAAAGCTGTTCAAATGTACGGTGCCGTACAGCCAGCTGTGTCAAAAATGTCCTTTAGCTCTGTGACATCCAATGGACAATTCGATCGACCGCCATATTGCTGGTAGTTAAATCGTGCGATGGAAATAGCTGCACTTTTTTCGGCATTGGGAAATTGGTGCGCTTCAAAGGGTTAGTTCATATAAAAATTAGTGACACTAAAATAGCTCTTGAGGAACAAGAGAAATAAGTTATACCCAACGCAACGATTTTTAAACATTTTCCAACGCGATATGCTTGGCGTGCGCATTACTGCAGAGTAATAGTTAAATAGTTCGCTCCCCCCCCCCCCTTTGTTACAAATTTTCACAACAGAGATTCCCTTTCTGCATTCATCATTACCTACAGACATGGGTCTTAATCTTCGGGTCTCATGTGTCAGTGTGTTGGTGCGAGTATTTCTCCTCGGAAAGTGCAGTCACGTTATTTTCCAGCCATCTATTAATTTTAGATAGAAGCCATTTTCAAAATATATCTTTCATTCCACTTCCCAGTCAATCAAAAGAAAGAAGCTGCAGATGTCCTGAACTTTTATTTGAAATTACGAATAAGAAAAAAAAAATGTACAAATTTGTTTACATTAAGTGCGAATGACTTTCTGAAATTCGTAAATTTCGTACTAATCGATAAATGCCTATGGCAACTGAAACACGGACAGACATGAAAAAATGAAAACTGTACACACTTTTCAACTTTGTCGAAAGTGTTAGTGACCCATTGCATATATAATAATCAAAACTCTGAAAGCTGTCTAAATTCATAGTGTGTTAGTTATATTTAAAATGTTAAAAAAAAAGCTTATTTCAGTATGAAAAGTTGCTCGATGAATTTCTTTTAGTTATATGTGAAAACATTGTCCTATGATTTTTATTTGTAGAGACATCATGGTACAGAACTAATATAAAAGTTAATATAAATTTGCTATCCATATATAATAACCAAATCTCTACAATTACAGCTCGTATTAAATTAATTAATGCTGTCCCTTCTCAATGTGTACACCTTAGAACAGATTGCAACATTAGGCAAAATCTTCACTGATATGCTCCTAAACTGTAGTCAAAAATGGCGGAATAATATAGTTCAGAATAAAACGCTGGATTTAACATTTGTCAGAAAATTCTCGTCTCTGAACATTTTATACTGCGATATTATACGGGAAATGGCAGTCCATGGAAAGAGCTAACCATGATTAATTGCCACGATGGAATCGCAAGAATGTCGAAGATATTTTCCATGGACTCTGAGATATTTTCTTATGCATTAGCAGAGGAATATTTAGACATGATATCTAAAATAGGTGGGGAACGAAAGGACAAAGGCTCGGTTTTGTCTATAATGGGATATCGAATTATCGAATGACTCCGAGAATTAATATTTAAATTATGAATCAAACGTACTGACGGATGGTTGGAAAATAAATTTTCGTTACGATTATATTCGAGGAATAAATGTTACCTAATTCTATCAAATTTTTTTTGAACTTCATTATATATCCGCTGTGTTTAGTATCTATTTATCAAGTTTAATTTGATGAATTTTGAAGAAAACGCTTTATTAGTACTCATTAGTTTCTGCTATTCATGTTTTATTGAAGCAAGTGTTCAACAGACTTCATATGTATATATCCGCTGTGTTTAGTATCTATTTATCAAGTTTAATTTCATGAATTTTGAAGAAAACGCTTTATTAGTACACATTAAATGATAGTTTCTGCTATTCATGTTTTATTGAAGCAAGTGTTCAACAGACTTCATATGTATATATCCGCTGTGTTTAGTATCTATTTATCAAGTTTAATTTCATGAATTTTGAAGAAAACGCTTTATGAGTACTCATGATAGTTTCTGGTATTCATGTTTTATTGAAGCAAGTGTTCAATAGACTAATCAAGCAAATAAAGCTATATCAATAAAGTAAGACCTATTGTGGTACATTTAATAAAATTTGTAGATTTTGCGATACCGATATGTTTTCTTTATTTTTTCTCCACTTGAAAATTTAAAGTAACCTTCATGAAAAATTTATCTGTCTCTCCAAAGCTCTTTTTTTTGGGGGGGGTGGATGCAAAACGTAAAACGGCTATGTTAAAATTTGGTATCATGATAACTGGTTATGCAATTTGAATTATTCTTTGAAAAAAAAATTTAACTTCAGAATCAGTTCCACAAATCTGTAATATTTTCCCCTATTCAAAAATGGAAATCCAAACGTCTGGACTGTACAATAACCACTGTCAAAAGAAGGCATCTACTTTTGTGAAATACTTCTGTCAAATATATCTTACGCACTCTAACATAAAAAAGATTTGAGCCTTTATATTTTTGGAATTATTAGCATTGAACATAGGTACCGTACGCCATTTCTAAATGTCGCTTCGTTTTTTTTTTTTTTTTGTATGTATGATACAAAACTAAACTCCATACCGCGTGATATAGGAACGGATTCTTCTGTTAAAAAGTATGAATAAAAAAAGCAGAGTATACAGTATGCCCTTTAAAGTCCCTTACCACCGTTTTAACTTTGAAACGGCTGCTTCCATATTCATAAAAGTGATGTCTAGTAACAGTAAAGTAGCCATGCGCTACTGAATGAAACCACTTACGGCTCCACCTGGCGACTAAATTCGAATTTAGCACTGTTATCTCAAAAACTATCCGAGATACGGAAAAGAAGTCATTATAAAGTTGTACCGCATTATCAATTTACTAAGAAAAGGCACCTTAATTTGTACATGATTCTCGTTAATTCGCACCATAACACTGCGCATAAAAGGCATAAAACACGCATTTGTTTAGTCTAATTTTCTAAACTGCACTTACTTGACATTAAGCTCACTTATCCTTAACGATAAAAGGTTTTTCCGTTAGCAGCAATACACACTTGGACGTTGCGTTGGTCTGCAATTCTCGCAGGAACACGTAGGAAAAAAGCATCAGTAAAACGTTTTTAAGCCTTGCCTTTTACACCTTCCACACACCAGTTTTTAATATTTATGGGCTCAAGATATTTTTTCTTAACAAATTCGTGATGGTGAACAATTTTGTAGCTGACTTTTTTACCGTATCTCGAGTCATTTTCGAGAAAGGAATACTAACTCCGCAGTTTCCCACCAGGTGGCGCCATAGGCTGTTTCATCCATGCTTACTTTACTATATCTAGACATCACTTTTATATGAGTATAGCGCCAGCCGTTTCGAAGTTATTAGGGTGGCAAGGGACTTTAGTCGCATACTGTATAGTCATAAAATCCAAACAGTAACATAAGCGCAAAGTTGTTTAGTCACTTTATTTTTTGCATATACAAACAAAATTATGTTACATTTTTGTACTTCAAAATGAATTTAAATTTCAATGTAAAAGTAAATTTAATATACGTAGCTCTGATGAATGTAGAACTATAAAACAACTCAAAATGTAGTCCTTGATATTTACAATGAATAATAAATCTGAATCAGAAAACATCTTTAATAGAATCCCTTATAAGTAGTAAGGAACGCAATAGTCAAGCTGTGTCAGAAGGTATGAAGAATGCCATGGCATTGCTATCTCACAAAAAACAATTTCGATGTCTTTATTCGAGAATGCATTCAAGAAGTGTCCTGAAAATGTTGCATATTCCGGCTCCAAAGTATGATTTCAAAGTATGAACGCAGACTGATCTGACTAGTCATGAACATATTCCCATTCAATACGTCAAATATGGCTATGTAATAGAAACATGTCAGAATGAATAATTGGACGGTTCGAATAATGTATTCGAACGTGAACAGACGTCAGAAGGTTTGAAGGCGGAATCCAGAAATTATGAGAAACCAGATGGGCCGTTTCTAGATTAATTCGTAATTCTCGTGAAAGATGCTAAAGCTTTATTAGTTTCCTCATGGTTGCAAGGATTTATCTTCTAATCTCTTCGGTATATACACAGATGGTCGAAATTACGGTCACAAACACAAAATCTGTAATAACTGAGGAAATACTCGGCTTATTATAACAAAATTTAGCACAGAAATACATCACCGTATTGGCCTGAATATAACGCGGTATTTTTTTACTGATCATTTCCCGTTAAAAACTTGACTCCCACTAAATTCGAGTCTTTAAATATACGATTTTTCTAATTATGTTGATGAAAAATTTCGAGATTGCTTTATATTCGGGATAATTCGGTATATTATGGGAGAAATCATATAGCAACATAAACATGAAAAGAAAGTGAATTTTAACTTAATATACAGATTCTATTAAATTCAAGTTTTAGCACCTTATGTATTTTGTGTCCAAAGCATCATTTAGGAAGCAATTTTCGAAAATTCGCACCCAAACCGCGATGGCGGACCAAGACATTCTTTTCAAATTTTTCTTCATACCTCAAAGGAAAATAGAGACAGCCATAAAACTCTTGCTTTAAAATGTAGCGAACACAAATGCCTAAAAATAATTTTCAGGATTTTTTAGAATTCGCAACCAAACGCGGGAAAGGGACAAAAACGTGTTTTTCACATTTGGCTTCATAGATAGTCATCTCAAAGATAGCCATAAAATTCTTGCATTAAAATGCAACGAATACAAATACATAAAAGTGTTTTTCAGGGTTTCTTAAAAATTGAGCCCAATAGGAAGTAGTTTCCAAAAATGTGTTTGTTTTTCACGTGTATTTTTTAATCCTGGACGAAAAAATCTGTATGTGTGATGCTCTCGCTCCCAGTAGTAGATTTTTCAGTATCAGACTGCCACCTCAAGATGATGAACCAAAATTTATCTGCAACTTTATTGCAAATTTGGCTAGAGAATTCTGCAAACTGTGAAATAATCTGCAGCGTCCGCTGCAGTGCTGGGTGGATTCTGATACCGGGTTCTTGATTTTAAATACATATAAACAGCTTTACCTCCTCCATGCAGTCAAAATACTTTTCCATTTATCTCCAAAACAAATGCCCCACTAGATACTAAATGCATAGCGCTCTAAACTGGGAGACGGAAAGTGCCTGGCTCAAACCCTGGTCGCTTCCGTCGACGCTAGCCGTTCGGCGTTTCATGGGTGTTTTTTTCCGAAATTTAGCATAAATACCAGTTAGGACCCCTTAGAAAGACACCCCAACCATCGGCCTAGATCCCACGTGTACATAATTGGCCGTAATTCCACAACAACAGCAACCAGAACTTACATCGGCAACAGCTGTCTTAAAATGCAACAAAGGCACACATGAATTCACGCTGGTGATTTTTTTTTTTTTTTCGGGAGGCCATAATGCACCATATCTCACAAACTGCGATTCTTTTAAGTACTATTAGAAGATCCGGAATAGCGGAGAGGGGGGGGCAGAAGCACGTGCCCCTCAGACGAACTAAGTTTTAGTTCAGTTCAGTATTCAGTTCAAGAACACTGGACATTACCTTTGTTTTCGTTTAATTTAGCATTAAGTAAGCAACAAATATCTTATTATCGTAGTACCTATAATGTTGAAAAAATTAATTATTCTTCGGATTAAAATAAGACGATACAACTAACTTTTTGAAACTAAAACTTTTTAAATGTCACAGATTCTGTCGATAATGCCAGCTTCATCAGATAAATGGAAAAGATAGTGCACGCTGCACTAAATCTTTTACACTTATCAGGAAAAGATATTGATACAGCTCTGCATAATTTGGAAGATTTTTTGACACATATACGTAGGAAATAAAATTCGAAACAGATACAATCGCATGAAAATCCGAGTGCATTTAGAGTAATTTGTAATACATTCGTGTATTTTGTGTTTTCCGAGGTTTGAGAATTTCAGAAATTACTTTAGTTTTTGTTTGATTGTAACATTGAAAGAGATAAGTGACAAAATTAGACACTGTAACAATGATAACTAAATGGTGATGTTAAATTCAGAAAATGAAATTTATTACTCTTTGACGTCATTTTTACATCATTCATTAAAAATATGATATAAATTAAATGCTAACAAACTTTTTCATTGGAAAAGAAAAAGAAAAACATCGTCAAAATTATTTGAATATGAAACTTGAATCCAGACAGGAAGATTTAAATAATTTACGAGACTAAAATTTTGCTGAGACAAGCAGATAAATATATAACCAAAATATATCTAGTATTTATTTATTTTCCATTTGATTTTTTTGGTTTAATAATTCGTACGAAGAATGTGTACCTCAGCTAGTATCAAACCTGTACTTGAACGTACCTAGTTCTATATAAACACCATATTTCAAAGCATGTGATCGTAAAAACAAAAAATAAAACTGTTACAGTTCCTTTAGTCTTTAGAATTTACAACCCATATTTAAATTATCAAACATAAGCCTTTCAAATGCAGTATTCAATACTTTATTATTTTTTTATAAATAACTTTATTTGAAATATTGGGAATATAAATAGTCTAAAAAATTGTCTTTCAATAAAATTAAAAGATTACCGCATTTTCAAAAGGAAATAAATAAACCCTCCAATAATATACAATTGTTTTTTAATGTAATATTATATATAAAGAAACTTTGAATTTATAAGCAACTTATTCATTACATTTTAAATTCTAATTTAAAGTAACATCTTTTGTAGTATCAAATTCTGTTATGGAAATTTAAATATAAGCGTAAGATACATTGTTCCCATTCATGAATAAACGTTAAACATTGTCATTTTCCAATTCTGTGCATTAAGAAATTTTCAATTTATCAGCAACATCTCAAATTTATATCCACTCAAAATCAACATTAGATTAAGGAAGAACGAAGCCACACTTGTAAATCCTAAACAGATTTGCGGATTTCCAGTGGCGTCACTTCCCTCTCCCTCTAATGATTAGTCCAGTGACATGTTCCCTCTTGTGTGTCGGTCACTCCTAATTGATTTCTGGCCTTTTCCATTTCCCCCATTTACCAAATAGTGGCTGGTACAAATAGAATGGGAAACACCCCCGAAATTAATTGCGTTGTAATAATACATTCGGACTAATATTTTCGCCAGACATGTTTTATTAAAATTCAAATTGAAAACAGTATTTTTGGGGATCGTAAATGACTTGATTTTGCTATGATTGTGAATGCAACGACAATTTTTTATATTAATAAATATAATTTGAAAATTTTTTTAAATGAAATGCCGAAAAAAATCATATGGAGTCATATTACTATTTTTTTTCTTTTTGGTGTGTGTGTGTGCGCGCTTGTGTTTGATATTTATTTATTTGTTGTTCGTTTTAAACTGGGAATTGTTTGTTTAAAGCAATTCAAAACTAGCATAAAAAAGTCAACTCTCTATGATTAAACTGCATAATTTTATGTCATGGTGTGAATATACCGGGATTTTTGGCGGGTTCTCTACTTTCTTTCTTTTATATTGCGATATTTAAGACATACATACACTGTTAAAATTTACTAACTAGACACAATAAATTCACATTTGTAAAAATATGTTCTTTTTTATCAAGGAAAAATGTATTGACAGCATTGAACAAAATAGATTGGACATATATTAACCCTTTAAGACATGATTAAATAACTTCTCTTTGGATTAAATAATTTTTTCTTTTGATAATAGGGATTAAATTTGTAATTAAGAAAAAACTGATTGTTAAATGTTTGAGGAAAATTGGTTTTTCTTTATGTGCACAAATTAGGACATCCTTTCTGTAGAATAGTATAGGTAATTTTTGTGTTCTCAATTGGAGGTGGAAGCAAAAATGGGGTTAATAAATAATTTAAAGAATATTATTTATTTATATATTGTGGGACATTTGTGATACTTTTTATCTTTCGAATTATGTATATAAGCAAAAAAAAAATGATTTTGTTATTATTATCATTATTACTATTATTATTATTATTATTATTATTATTATTATTATTACTATTATTATTATTATTATTTAATAAATGGTAACAACCAGTGAACATTTTTCAGCTTTCTATTCAGCAAAAATATAAATTTTGATACTTATAATGAGAAAAATGTATGAATTTTGATACATTTTATTACAACTTATTTTCTGGCTAATGGTAAGTTGCAGGAAAAGGAAAAAAATTTTCAACATGCATTAAATAGGAAAATTGTAAGTTGTTTTAAGAAGGACAGATATGCCCATATGTTACCGTTTTTAACTTTTCTACCCAAAAAAGCAATTTTCGGAAGGTAAAAATGGAAAAAAAAGTGCTAGAAATCAGGTAAAAGGTGTTCAGATTTTTAAAGTAGCACAGATTGTTTTCTACATTTTTTTAAACATAACTATGAAAAGTTTCAAGCCAATCGTACCAACAGCGTGGATTTTACTACGTTTATTGAACATAAACTTTTTATCTTTTTGAAATAATGTCATTAAAATATTATTCAGGAGTGGTATCACCTGGAATTATTACACCTAGGCTTTCATTAATAAGGTAACAGCGTAAAATTATAACATGAACATTGTGGAAAATTCTTTTTAACATCCTATTTTCATTAATACTCTGACTGTTTTAATTACTTAAATTAGTAAATGTTGAATATTTTGCAGCATAACACTAAAGCATCATCATTCCACAAACACATCCATCTCTCTAAAATATGGTTTCGTAATCACCCGCAAATCACAAATTCCAGTGTCACTTTCTAGGACAAAACAATGTGTTTCTAAACCACTCTCTTTCTAAACGCTTCCAAACAGTGTATTTCTTCGAACGGAAGTTGATAAAATCAAGATATATGTAGAACTAGAACGTTATTACTCCCTGTAGTATAATTTGAGGTTGAAACTTCTTTAATGAATATCATGATTCTAAATTAGAAAACTTTCCCAGGGGATTTAGCCTCTTAATTCTAAACGTAGAGGAGAACAGAGTTGCACTGAACACATTTCGTTTACTTTTACACAAAATTAATTTGGAATTCTTATAAGCGCTTGAAGATTTTCAGCATCTATAAGACTTTCAGTGTTGCAGCTTATGCAGGGGTGTTTATTGAAAATACGACACAGAAATAATTACATTGGTATACATTAAAATTAAATATCTTCCCCCCCCCCCGTGGTCCAGCCGTTAAGCTCCGCTCCCATAAAAGCACGGAAATTGTTTCAGAACGGACTTGGCCAGTGCTTGTGAGGGTGAAAACCTCTCTCGGTTGGTCTGCTGTGGAAGTGTAATCTAATGGAAGCGAGTGCATGTAAAATCTGTTCGAGGCTCCAATGTTTTCGGTGTTCAAATCATACCTCTAGGGAGGGGGGGGGGACGATTTCAGGTGCTCGGTCTCTCATCTGTAAGTGGTTCAAAATTAGTAGACTTCGAGCTAAGAATGACTTCCACCCACTGGGGCTCATTAAAATGGAAAGCCGTTCCTTTTCGCCCATCTTCGTCCTATATGGAGGATCTGGCCCCTCTTCGCGGTTGCCAGAGGGTATTAGAAACACAGATCAACACACAAGGATATCTGTTCTCCTAGTTTGCCTCAAAACACTTTGCGATTCTGATTAGACAAAAACAAAAAAACAAAACACACATAATATTTCTGCATATAGACAAATATTTATCGATTATTATTATCATCATTAGTTGTCACCTTTCTTTTGAAATGAATAAACCAAAATAGATTGATCTTCATTTTTCAATATAATATTGAGCGGGTATGAAAGGCTGTTTTTCAAATAAATGATCTAACCTACAGAAAAAAATTGCAAAGAATTAAATAGTAGCAGCTGAAAAAATTAAATTATATCCTGGCATCGCAAGGTATGCTATGAACTTTTACATTGAACAGTATTAATGAATTATACAGGGAAAATTCTTGAACTTGGGATATTTTTTAATAAGTATGATCCCCTAACACAATTTTGCAAATCAGTTCAACTATACATGGTTTCTTTTTCTAAAAGTTACACGGAGACTTATATACTTACCGTTAACGGAAATTCATGGTATGCAATTTGTGAAGGAACATTGAAAATTTTTTTAGTATTTAACATGATTAGTTCAAAAGCCCTATAACAATTGTAATTATTTTTCCCATGAACAGCCTCAACCAGCACTAGCTCTATTTAGGAAATCACACCCAGCCCCTTTTCGTAATTATTGGGATGTTGTATTTGAGTATCCGATTGCTGTATCAAAACAAATGAAGTAGCTTTTTTACACGTACCGGAGCCAGTGACCAAAGTGTTTCTAGCTTCCACAAGTAAACGGTAACATCTAATTAAAACGTTTTAATTCTTTTTGACATGTACTTTAAAAATGCAATAAAAAGTGTCTCAATATGATCTGATATTTCGATTTTACTCATGAAAAGTACGTATATTTTTGTAAGTACTAATGTTTTTACTTTAATATGAAATACAAACATCAAGGTTATGGGAGAAACACAATATCCCAAAAATGATCAATTTGACTCTGCAAACGTTTGGTCTTTTCATGTAATTTTCAAAAACATTTTTGCATGTCTGATTCTGATTCTGATTCTGAACTATTATCATTAACCCTTTGTTTGTTTTGTGTTATAGCAAATTTACACGAGGGGAATCTGCCTTCATCAGAGGACTTTTTAAGGGGTTCTAACGCGTATTGCCGTTACATCTGGAGAAAACCGGCCAAAACTCCAGACCGTTTGACTGACAGTCGCTTGGTAGGCCCAAAATTAATTGGTTCCAACATATATGGTACACAACTCCCACTTTACTTTTGACTCAACAGCTGTAGTACTGAAGTTAGAAAACTAGTTGTCTAATACGTTTGATAAAGGAAAACGGACATCATAAACCTTCTTGAGTTTTTGCAATATCGGCTTTTCACAGCCTCATGCAGCTATCTGATGATCTATTTTAAAATTTGTACGTAAGCAGGTGAAAAAAAACAATTTATTTAAAATTAGAGTACTTGAAGTAGCAAATTGATTCGCAATATCTCTTGTAAAGGCTTGTTTATATGATTAATAAAGTTAAATTAAAAGCATTTCTATTGTTATGGTAACACTGTTATAAAGGTTTTCTGAAAAATTTATAATGGAAAAAGCAAGCATATGAATTTAAATTTTCTGTCAAGTAACCTCAACTAATGAAATCATGATGAATTTTATTGGTTTTTTCTTTATATATATAAAATTCAATGAATTACAGAAAGTAAGATTGTTTTTAAAAATGCGATGTAGAAAAGAATATAAGTAACAATGTTATCCATAGAATATTTCTTACTTTTTCAGTGTATATTTTATGCACATAATAAGCCTAACAATTCTGTAAATTTTGAAGCTAGAAAAATGTTTTTTATATGAATAAAAGAAATGTGGTGAAAAACTTTAATCTATTATTCTTCATTCTTTGTTTTTATTTTTCTTTGATCTTAATAAGACAGCGAAGAAAGTAACTGGAGCATGCTTCCACAGTATTTGGTCTTAATGTTCCAACAAGAAATTAAAACATTGAAATTCGATGTACATGTATGTTTTGAACTACTTTCTTAATTTTACTTTTTTTCAAACTTATAATTTATGAAAATAAAATAAATGGAAACTGCCATGATTTTTCGCCTGTTATCTGACTTTTTTTTTAAATAAATATAAGGGTTAGTCATAGAACAAATAAGCATGCGTAAAAATTTTTATAACTTTATTGATATTATCATGTTTATTAGACTCTTGACTAACGCGAGGAGGCGTTCCACAACCCCTCACGTAAAAATTTCGAGATGTGGGGTAGGGTATATATTAGACGTTTTTAAACACATATGAAGTTATTATAGACACTTCTCAAATAGATTTAAACCATTTCCTAACTATATATTACCATTTCCCACATAAAGTAATGAATAAATGAATTTTATCACTTCTTTCCGTTAGCGAAAAATCTCTTTTGTTGCAGAAGAGGAGTTCATTGCAGCTGTAAGATACATAATCGTGAAAAATTCGCGTAATATCTGATTCGCGTAAGTCAAATTGCGTTGTAGCGCGAGTCCACTGTATTATTTTGTGACATTTTGCGTTTACGAAAGAAAGAAAATTTTCAAATTTTGTGTTTCGAGTCGTGCTTTAAATTGGTTTCAGGATGTCTTTAACAATAACTTCGTTTAGAAAATTCTTTGCGTATACCATTAAACATAACTTTAATTAAATCGCTAAAATACTAAATACATCTAAATTTTTAAGTTTTCTAAAATAGACTTTTTCTTTAAAAACTCTCTCTGTCTCCTATATATATATATGTATGTAGATATATATATTCTTCTCCTTTTTTTAATTAAAAATGCATCAATGTTTCTATTTTTATCACTCCTTATTCCTATCTCATTAGTATTTCCGAGTACGTCGGCACGTAATAAAAAGTAATAATAACTTATCTGAACTGGGATACTTTTAAATATTTATAGAGTGGTGAACACTTTTCCTTCGAAAAATTTCACCTGCTGTGGTAATTGGGAAAAGTTTTACGTGATCAAGGAACATAAAAGAAATAATTGAGCTTTGCACCTGCTCGCAGTGGATCGTGTTCTCAAATTTTCTGAGCATAATTGTCACTATCCCTAATACTTAATGAAAAAAAAGAGGAATTTTGTTAATTCATTTATTTTTTAAAATTAGCTTTGATAGGAAGATAAATTATGTTTCAAGGACATTGCAATTTGATCATAAGATAATTACCATGTGAGGTGGGAAATGTCGATTTGAAAATGCAGCAGCTTTCTGATATTTTTAATTCATTTTCATTTATTTATTTTCCTTTTACAAAAACAGTATATATATATATGTGTGTGTGTGTGTGTGTGTGTGTACAGGGTGAATCTAAACTTTTGGGCAAAACTTTAAGGGGTGATAGGGCACATAATAAGGGATCAGAATCACATAGCAATGTGGGGTCAAAAACGCACTTTTCACTTAACCGGTAATAATCACTTTGTGAAAAGTATTGAAGTGTTCGTCTAATTTCTTAACCAAGTTTCATAAACAATAAGTTGGTCTCCAAAAATTTCATCCATGAAATAAAATAGAATTTTTAAACTATGAATTTTTGTCTTCTGTTTTCGTAGAAAAATACATTAGTTTCTGACGAACAATGGTAGGAAAGTGCACTGTTGTTTCAGCACTTTTTCCAACGTGATTATTAACAGCTACATGAAGATGATGTTGTCGGCCACACATTGCTATGTGATTCTGATTCCTTCTTATGTGCCCTATCACCTCTTAAAGTTTTGTCCAAGAGTTTAGATTCACCCTGTATATATACAGTAAAACTCGTTTATAGCGAGCCCAAATTTAACGAGAACCTTGATTTAACGAATAAATTGGAAATATCAGGTTGTAACGAAAGTTTTCCGCCAGATTTGCTTGAGTCAGCTCACGCAGTACCCAGCTATTGACCTTATATGTCAAGTTTATTCGATGCTTAGCGCCACTAATGGACATGACACTAAAGTCTAACTCTTTTAGCTAGCTAGCTCTCGTGGATGAATATTTTATCTTCTTCCACAAATTCTCGTAGTCGGGCCACATCAGCATCAGTAGTCCGGTCAGAGCGCTCTGCTTCTTTAATATCCTAGTCCTCGTTTTTGAACTTTCGGTGCCAAATCTCCACAGTGTCATATGATACAACAGTAGTACCTTAAGCTGTACACATGATTCAGTGTCATTCTGTAGCTGACCTTTTGCGACAGAACTGAGAGTAAATGATGGATCAATCTGGTAGCGTGGTAGTTCCATTTCAGAAACCTAATACTTAATCATAACGATATTGTTTTACGGATTTCACAACACAGTGCTGCTCTAAGTCTTTTCTTTCAAATAACAAAATCGTTTTACAAAATATTGGCAAAGACACCAACGCGAACTGCTTGTGCAGGCAATACTTGGAGTGGCGGAAAACTTTCGTTACAACCTAATACTTTGTTAGTACAATGTTAAATCTTTAGGAGCATAACTCCTTTTTAACGAGTAAACCGCGGTTGTAGAAAGTAATATTTTTGTGATTCATAACACTTTTATTGGCTTCTAGTTCAGCTAATCTTTCCTCGTATAAATTCCTTTAACATCCCAAGGTAAACGAATATGAAAAACTTCGACATGTATCGATTCCTAATAAACTCAACAAATTTTGAGTGCGTTAAAAAAACTTTTTTTTTTCATAGCTAGGGGTGCAAATGACGTTACTTTTTCGGCCATGAATAGTCTCAGAATAACATTTACGCAAGAAAAAGACAACGAGATGGTTCGAAATAAATGAACTGACTTCTTTCGCACTTTACAGATTAGAAAGTAAATAATGTAAGTAAAATAGTAAGAATGTATATGAACTTTTATGATTTTTAAACGAACTGATATTTCACGAACACTCGGTTACAACGAGCACATACTGTGATCTCTTCGCACTCGTTACAAGGGAGTTTGACCGTATTTACAATTTTTCATGAAGAAATATTTGATTCGTGATGTTGAATTATGGAACTCTATTCTAATTTTTCAATAACACTTTTTTGTGAAGAAATTTTCATTATTAATACGAAAATTAATTATTTATTAATTCTAATTAAATTTTTATCACTTCTGTTAATTCTAACTAAAAATTAGACACAAAAAACTTTTTTCTCGTTGAACGGAGGAAATACACACTTATTTATATATTATTTTGTGTCAAAGGCGTCTGTATTTCTTTGCTATGTGAAGAGACACATGCCTGCGCTCCGAGTTTATTGTGTTTCCTCTAAACGTTGTGGATATTGTCCTACTGTCCACTTGTTGTCAGTGTTTAACGAACAAATCTCCCTGGTATTACTTGCTTTTTCGGATTCATCTGTAAGTCTTTATAAAAGACTTGGAGTATAGGGTCATTTTCAAAATACGGTTCCATTTGCTGTCCTTGTGTACTATTTTTTTTACAAGGTATAAGAAAATTTAAATGATTTTTATTTTTATCATGGTTTTTATCAGGCAGTACCCAGTACTGAAACAATAGATTAAAAACATGCTGTTTAATAAAAAATTTTTAAACGAAATGAGTAGAGAGGATATAGAAATATTGCTGTCCGAACGATAGAACATAAAATGTGTTACGCAGAATTACTGCCCAAAAGCTTAACTTTCTGCCCAGGCATGCTTTAACATTGCGAAATACAATTTAAATTACATTATTAAAATGTTTTTATAAGGTTTTAAGAAAAGTACAAGAATTTTGATAAGTAAATATAGCCGTCCAGTCACTGATGTCATGCCTGTTAGTACATTATTTTCAATTTTTTAAGCAACAAAATAGAAATTTGAGAATACCAACATCTGTTTACCATCAGAGTGTGATCAAAAAATAAATATAATCAGACATCCTTAGTCTGTGGTATTTGACTGAAAAAACAAAAGCCTATTTGTGATAAATATTTTTATTGTATGTCATGTCTGTTACCTTAATTAGTTGTGCAAAATATTTTTATTTATTTCTTAAATTAATTTATTAATTTAAATCATTAGATTTTTAGTCTAAATTAATGTCTTTTTTCATGTTCTTGTGGAAATATTTAGACTATTGAATTTTTGTTCTTTGAAATGTCATGTCTGTTACTATAAGTAACAGACATGACAAACAAAAATTTGCAAAAAAATTAAATAGAAAACGCTGTATTATAGGGACAAAAGGACTCTTACTTACATAATATATCATAAGTATGCAAATTTGAAAGAAAATGACCGGTAACAGCCATGATAATTTTCATAAAGCATGAATGTAAAAAATCTAGGAAATATAAATTTTAAAAAAAATAATAAATGCATGAATAATATTTAAATAATGTTCAGAAACAAAGTATGCTTTATTTTACGGAGAAGAACTACTTATTTATTTAAATTATTAGTCATACTTTCGCTTAACATCGAATAATTTGAAATTTTTCCAGAGAATTTTTGAGTTCGAACTAACAAGCTTCCACTGTATATCACTGACACTTTTTATGCTTATTTTCTTAAACATAAATTTCAAGAAAATAAACTGCCCGTTTGAGCTTTAGTGAAACTTATCTTTTTGAGATATTTGCTTTTGGTTGGATTGGATTTCAATAATTCTATTATCTATTATATGACTTGATATCTCTTTACGTTCATACTCATGGAATATGTTTTTGAAACCTAACCGTTCCTTGTTTGTAAAAATAGATTTTCCGCATAAAATTTTTGATGCACTGGAAAATAAATACTACATTGTATTTTATAAATCATATGATTTGTCTTTTAATGTTTACTATCACAAACAGTAATTCCTTTTTTTTTTTCCTTATCGAATTTCAGTCGTATTAATATGTTCTTGCGCAAATATTTAATTATAATGTAAAATAATGTGTGTACAGCAAAATTTTTGTCTATTGCAAGAAACTTGGAACACACTCACATTTTGTATATCACTGCATTATAAAGCTACATGCAGAAAAACTGGTTATACAGGAAATGAAAAGTCGTTTAAGAAATATTTTCAGACTGTATAAAGGGTAATCCGAATTTCAAGTTGGATTACCGATAGTAAAATTGTAATTATTCAAAGGATTAATAGGAAATAGCTAAGAAGATATAAATTCGACTAAAATAAAAGCAATTTTGCCTATTTTTCTATTTTTGTGAATAATTTGTTCCTGAAATAGAGAGAATATTTGTGTCTGTCGAAACCGATGTTAAGTTTATCATTTATTTTTATTGACAGCAAAGAGTTAGCAGTTTTATAATTTACAGCTGAAGTCACTTAATTATTTCTACTTTTAATAGCAAATTGTGTGTACTTTTGTATATTTTAGCATGCACCTATGGCTATTTGCGGGCTTACAAACCGACAGACATAGACTTATCAGCTTTGTCTGGAAAATGTTAAAAACGCGCTATTTAAAACAAAATTAAATGTTTCGTCACACTAGACTGTACAAGCACGAACTTTTGCAATTATTTAACACGTAGTTTATTGTTAAACGTTAGTTCAAATTCACTTCCACTATACAGAGTTTCCCAAAAAGATTACAACGGGCTTTAATTCTTTATCTATTAGACATAATGGGGGCAATGTAAACTGCAAATATGTTCAAAATAAGGTCAGAAATAAGACTCCGTTAAGACGAAATTCCTCTCGTTAACTTACAAGAAGTTACACTTTTTACATTTGTATATTATCCCAGTAGAAAAAACTCCCAATTAGTAAAATATGGCCCATACACTAATGAGGTGATGGACAAAATTTGAGAATAATATTTTAAAAAGTGTCAGAGATATGAAGATAAAAAATATCCTGACTCAAACCACTTTTCAATGGCTCTCGAAAATCACGTCGGATGATCGCATTTTAGGGGTCGTACAGAAATTATGAAAGAAAACCCTTCTTTTACACTCTGGCAATAAGCGTTTACCATTAAATTCTTGTATAGCCTCAAATCCTCTTTGTTTAAAGTTATCTCTGCAACTTTTCTCTTTGATGAATGGCTGAAGTTTTGTACATCACCTCATTAGTGCATGGGGGATATTTTACTAACTGAGAAATTTTTTTGTACAGGGGTCGTATAAAAATTTAAAAAGTGTAACTTTTTAAAAATTAACAAGAGGTATTTTTTCTTAACAGAATCTTATTTCCTAATTTATTTCCTAATTTATTTTTTATTTTTAATTTTACATTGCCCATTTACTTCTAATAGATAAATAATAAAAGCCCGTTACCACCTTTTTAGGACAATCTGTGTAGTAAATGTCATCTAAACTGTAACTCAATGTAAAACGCATCTGAATTCCAGAAGGAAATAAAACAGCGTTTTTCAACGGATTTACGCAAAAATAAATTATATTTTAAAAGCCAGGCGCTGTCAAGAAGCTCTTCAAAAATGCAACAACCTCTCTCTGCTTTATATATTTTTTTTAATCTTTTACAGAGTCAACAACGCGCGATAAATTTTTTCACACCTATCTCGACAACGAGAAAATCATGTTATGAAATGAATTACGAGTTAGAAGAGACACGATAAAAATTTCCAAGTCACAAAGAATATTGATTTAAAATATCGTTCTCTAGAGAATCTTGTTTCGAATGAAAACGCAATAATAAATGTGCACTATCCTTGCAAGGATTTATTGATATTTTACCGGATAGAAAAAAAAAGGAATTTAATTCAAGTGCGTTCTGTGACGCCGATTTACTTTTAAACTTTCGAAATACTCTCGCGTTTAAATGTGCCTCAAAGTTTCTTTGAAATGTGTTGGGAAGCTCGTTGCACTGGATATTTTTCAAATAAAACGATTTTTAATCGGTAGTAATATATATTTCTTGCAATTACTATTAGAATACATAAATTCGAATGTGAGTTTCAAACTCGATACGATGCAACTTTATGTTGTGCATTTGTAAAAATATATGAATTAAGGAATTAGGAATATATCAGACACATTTATAATTTCGAATTTCGTTCATTGGTCATATTTTATTTGTTCGAAATAAATACTTTTAGTATAAAATTGGATATTTCTTCTACAAAATCAGATTAGGAAATAATGTTTCTATATTTCTCATTGTTTTACAGTGTAATCGTGAGAGGAATACTTATGCTACATTGAGAAAACTCTCTACTAAAAATATGAATACAAGAATGTTATTGTACTTTAGAAAATGATCTTACTTTATTAGTATTGTCACGAAGTTTTAGTAACATTCCTTATTTGAAAATGATGTACTAATTTATTGGTAACTAAGCAATCGAGATGTTAAACTGTATTAGAGAATAAGTAGT
This sequence comes from Cheiracanthium punctorium, assembly GCA_038373885.1. NCBI lineage: Eukaryota > Metazoa > Arthropoda > Arachnida > Araneae > Cheiracanthiidae > Cheiracanthium > Cheiracanthium punctorium. Next base: position 466,435 of record JAWZYV010011767.1, read on the forward strand.
TACTGAGCTGGTTTCGTGGCTGTTTTATGGTATGTTATTTATATGGAATATTGCGGGGTATTCTAACACATCTGTTCTCAAAGATATATTAAAAAAGTATTACTCGACACAAAAGTTTTTTCTTAATTAATGTTTAAACGTATTTATATAAAGGGTGTCCCAAAAAAGTGGTAACGGGCTTTAATTCTTTATCTATTAGCGATAAGTGGGCCATGTAAATTGAAAAAATATTCAAAATAAGATCTGAAAAAAGATTATGCTACGAAAAAACTCCTCTCGTTAAATTTAAAAAACTTACACATTTTAAATTTGTATACGACCCACGTACAAAACATTCCCAATTAGTACAATGTGCCCCCATACACTCATGAGGTGAAGTACAACATTTGAGAATTATGTCCTTAAAAGTGCCAGAGAAAAGTGACAGGCATAAGATAAATATAACGCTGACTTAAACCACTTTTCAATGGTTCTCGGAGGGAAAAATATCATGTCGAATGATCGCATTTCAGGGGTCGTACACAAATTAAGAAAGAAAATCGTTTTTTTCGACTCTAGCAATAAGCGTTTACATTCAAAATCATGTAAAGCCCTCGATTATATTACTTTAAATATATCTCTGTGGCGTTATATGATGAAAGTCTGAAATTTTGTACATCACCTTATTAGTGTATGGGGCACATCTTGCTAATTGGTAATTGCTTTGTACGGAGGTCATATAGAAATTTAAAAAGTGTAACTTTTTGTAAATGAACGAGAGGAATTTTTTCTTAACGAGTCTTATTTCCGGCCTTATTGTGTACATTTTCTTCAAGTTCCATTGTCCACTTGTCTCTAATAGATAAAGATTTAAAGTCCGTTACTATCTTTTTGGTACACCCTGTTTATACGCGTATGTATGTGGGATCAGGTTAGTCACTGACTCCAATTAACTCACTGGTTTTATTTAAAACAAGACATTTCATGATCTTAAAATGCATAGCAAAAAGTTGCACGCGCAAAATTTATTAACTACGTGAAAATATAACGATTGGGTTGTTCTATAGATTTTGAGTGTGTGTATAGCATAAGTGCTGTTTAGCCAAAAGGGCTTGTTTGATGATTAAAAAGTATTTTTTTTATTAGTTTGTTTATTTATTTGACTGTAATCAGCCTTCAGCTTCCTACAAATGGGGGCTCAATACCGGGATTGATTTACGAACTAACGTTGAGTAATGTTATTGCAGCATTTCAACCATTGAATTTCAACTCCAAGGAACTGTGAGTAGAAATTTTATTATATCTTAAAGGAAGAAGTTTATTAAGAAAATATGTCTTGCTTAACGAAAGCTAAGAAATGTGATTTGTTATCATTATGCGAAGAGTTAGGTATCAATGTTCTGCCAAATATAAAAGTACCTGCGCTTTTAAACTTAATTAAAGACTCTGAGGATTTTGGTGAAGATTTTGTCAAATCTCGCTTTGAGGTCATAAGAGAAGAAAGAGAAATGGCAATCGCAAGAGAGAAGGAAGAAAGAGAAATAGCAATCGCAAGGGAGAGGGAAGAAAGAGAATTTGAGTTACGACGGTTAGAAATTACTTGTAGACGAGAAACCACAATAGAAAATCCGCTTGAGTCTAATAATGAGAATAGAAAACAAACTCCGCAAAATATTATGACGCGATTCGACGGATCGGGAGATATTGGTATTTATCTAGCACTATTCGAAAAACAAATCGACCGATTAGATATACCTAAAAATAATTGGGTGATGCATTTATTAAGTTTGTTACCATTAGAATTCGTAAATATAATATCGAGAGAATCGGATCCCTTAGCAGATGATTACGATCACGTGAAAAATCTTATTTTAAAGCGTTTTAAGTTAACGGCAGAAGAATTTCGGCAGAAGTTTATCTGTCACAAGAAACAACAGTCCGCCAATTGGCGAGATTTTGCTTTCGAGCTTCGTAACTATTTCGATGAGTGGATTCACGGTATGGAGGTTGGCGATTTTGAAAAGCTGAAAGAAAATTATCACGGACCTTATAGAGTATCGGTTGTAAAGCCAAACGATCGCTACGAAGTAGAAAAGGTAGGAAATCACGAAGGTCCAAATAAAACATCCAGTGTCGCCGAGTATATGAAGTCTTGGGGAAAATGACTTAAGTTTCAGTCGAGGACGACAGAACTGTCAGGACAGCCGATCTGTGGGATCAGGTTAGTCACTGACTCCAATTAACTCACTGGTTTTATTTAAAACAAGACATTTCATGATCTTAAAATGCATAGCAAAAAGTTGCACGCGCAAAATTTATTAACTACGTGAAAATATAAAGATTGGGTTGTTCTATAGATTTTGAGTGTGTGTATAGCATAAGTGCTGTTTAGCCAAAAGGGCTTGTTTGATGATTAAAAAGTATTTTTTTTATTAGTTTGTTTATTTATTTGACTGTAATCAGCCTTCAGCTTCCTACAAATGGGGGCTCTTTACCGGGATTGATTTACGGACTAACGTTGAGTAATGTTATTGCAGCATTTCAACCATTGAGTAATCCAAGGAACTGTGAGTAGAAATTTTATTATATCTTAAAGGAAGAAGTTTATTAAGAAAATATGTCTTGCTTAACGAAAGCTAAGAAATGTGATTTGTTATCATTATGCGAAGAGTTAGGTATCAATGTTCTGCCAAATATAAAAGTACCTGCGCTTTTAAAGTTAATTAAAGACTCTGAGGATTTTGATGAAGATTTTGTCAAATCTCGCCTTGAGGTCATAAGAGAAGAAAGAGAAATGGCAATCGCAAGAGAGAGGGAAGAAAGAGAAATAGCAATCGCAAGAGAGAGGGAAGAAAGAGAATTTGAGTTACGACGGTTAGAAATTACTTGTAGACGAGAAACCACAATAGAAAATCCGCTTGAGTCTAATAATGAGAATAGAAAACAAACTCCGCAAAATATTATGACGCGATTCGACGGATCGGGAGATATTGGTATTTATCTAGCACTATTCGAAAAACAAATCGACCGATTAGATATACCTAAAAATAATTGGGTGATGCATTTATTAAGTTTGTTACCATTAGAATTCGTAAATATAATATCGAGAGAATCGGATCCCTTAGCAGATGATTACGATCACGTGAAAAATCTTATTTTAAAGCGTTTTAAGTTAACAGCAGAAGAATTTCGGCAGAAGTTTATCTGTCACAAGAAACAACAGTCCGCCAATTGACGAGATTTTGCTTTCGAGCTTCGTAACTATTTCGATGAGTGGATTCACGGTATGGAGGTTGGCGATTTTGAAAAGCTGAAAGAAAATTATCACGGACCTTATAGAGTATCGGTTGTAAAGCCAAACGATCGCTACGAAGTAGAAAAGGTAGGAAATCACGAAGGTCCAAATAAAACATCCAGTGTCGCGAGTATATGAAGTCTTGGGGAAAATGACTTAAGTTTCAGTCGAGGACGACAGAACTGTCAGGAGAGCCGATCTGTGGGATCAGGTTAGTCACTGACTCCAATTAACTCACTGGTTTTATTGAAAACAAGACATTTCATGATCTTAAAATGCATAGCAAAAAGTTGCACGCGCAAAATTTATTAACTACGTGAAAATATAAAGATTGGGTTGTTCTATAGATTTTGAGTGTGTGTATAGCATAAGTGCTGTTTAGCCAAAAGGGCTTGTTTGATGATTAAAAAGTATTTTTTTTATTAGTTTGTTTATTTATTTGACTGTAATCAGCCTTCAGCTTCCTACATGTATTTTATAGCGTTTATTAAAAATATTATTGCGTGATGTTTATAATCTTTGCATAAAAATCTCAATGCACAATTTTATTAATGACTGCACAATTTACACATTTTTTTTTTTACTTTCAGTTAAGATGTGATGATTAGCTTGATATTGAACCTTTGTGTTTTCTAGTTTCAGCTTTTTCATTACATTTTACATGCCTCTCATAGCAAGATTTAGAGAGTCCATGTATGATCTTATTTCTGGCATTTTTTGAGTTCCTTAGAAGTCGGTTTGCTTCTAAATTTTTATATTAATTTAGAAACACTTCGCATAATCTCTACTTCGTAGAACTGAAAAATCTGATAACAGAGTCAATCACTAATTACGATAGAAATGCAATGTTACAATCTAACATGTTTTAATGGGTTCAAATCTGCAAGTAAGTTCTTCTACATTAATCTACGCGGTGAAAGCGAACAACACCGTTGTGTTTAGTGCCTCATAAACATGGAACAGCTGGTAAGCATGTGTCGGATAATTGAGATTTTATTTTATTTATCTACATTTAATATTTATGTTTTGTTCTCAATAGTTGTCTCTTGTGTTACTTGTTTTTTAATTTAGAGATACTTTAAAAAAATAAAATAATTTTTGTATATTTATAGCATTCAATTTTTTTATAACAATTACTTGTGACATAAAAACTATCGAATTACAAAATTTGGATAACACTAGGTAAAACCAATCTGATACCAAGAAAAATACATTTAGATAACAGAAAGCAAAATAGTGAGTAAAATTCTGTATAAAAACTGTAGTATATACAAGATAATGTCATCGAGAAACATTCACTTTTACTACTAAAACTCTTCCGATTGATAAAGAGTTTTAGTATACAGCTAAATCATTTCCTCGGGAACATCTACAAATCACTTGCAATCACGCCCTCAAATATATCAAGATGTTTCAACAAAATATTTCATGCAAGCCTGTCGATTATCATCCGAAACACAAAAGTCTTCGAAAACACAAATGAGATAGACTTCCGAAAAATGGAATAACTGCGGGGCACAAATGTGATGATAACGCAGAAAATCCCAATGTCCCCCCGTCTCCGTAATCCAAGCATTCTTCAAAGGCACACACATGTACACATCTCCCTATATCAGCACTTTCAAACACACACTCTCATAAAGTGGGATAATCAAAAGGCAACAGCACCACAAAATAGCTCTAGCGAAAAATTCATTTGAGCTCTTGATAAGCTGATCAGTGGCAAATTTTCTGTTGCGGAATGATTGTCTCTCGCTCAAGAAAACCTTAAAATCCTATATTCAATGAGTTTATTAATTAATATTTTAATTACTATATGGGTATTGGATCAATCAAACCGATAATATTCAATTTTTCGACAACTCTTCTGTTAAAAAATACAGGGTCGCTGGTAATTGGACGTATTTCTGATAAGACGTGACAGGGGAGCAGAAATGCTACAATTTTGTATGACCGAAAGTCAATAGTGTTCGAGAAAATTGAATCCCAAACCTTTTTATTCACTGACCCAAGTTCAAGTGTAAATTTTAAAAAGTCTACTAATTAAATGGATTTCATTTTAATTTATTACTTCCTTGTACGTAGTATAAGGAAGTAATGTGATCCCGAAAAATTTTGGGGGCCAAATTTCGACAAAAAAACCGATTTTGACTACCTCTAAATTTAATTTAAAAATTTTTTTCGATGCATCCTATCGTAGGCTAGCATGCACGATCATATTAACGCGTCTGCAACTCATTTTGACCAGTGGCGAGTCTGCTGTGGCCAGTTTTTCCATGCCGTCTGTACGTACGTACGTACGTATGTATGTAACTCGCATATCTCAAAAACTATTGGTCGTAGAATGTTGAGATTTGATATTTAGGATTGTTCTATGATCTAGTTGTGCACCTCCCCTTTTGGTGGCAATCGAATGGATAGTTTATGTACAGGACCGCCCAAAAGATTCGAAATACATTACGCTCTATGGGCCGAAATTCATTAAACTCGCCTAACTCAAAAGATATTAGGCGTAGAATGTCGAAACTTCATATTTTGGATAGTTGTAACATCTAGTTGTGCACCTCTCCTTTTGGTTCCATTCGACTGGATAGTTTATCTACAGGACTGCCCAAAACATTCGAAATACATTACGCTCAATGTCCTCGACCTTGGCGAGTTTTGCCGAAATGTCGCCAAATTTGGCGATAGTCAGTCATTTGGTCCATGCCCAAAGTATCGCCATTTGTCATCGTTCTTGGCGAGTTTTGGCGAAATATCGCCAAATTTGGCGATAATCTGTCATTGTTGGTCCATGCTTAAAATCTCGCCAAATGTCGTCGACATTGACGAGTTTCGCCGAAATATCGCCAAATTTGGCGCCAAAAATTATTTCGTATTTTGTATAACTCTAAAACTTTAACCCGTACAATTTTGAACTTTTGTATTTAGAACTATATTATAATATTTAACTGTTTTCAATATCTTTTTTGACACCAATCTACTGGGAATTTATTTACAGTGTGAGCCAAATGACTTTAAATACATTAAGGTGTATGGATGCATTCAATTCATTGAAAGTCAGTGGTCAATGACTACTTTGGCTATCCCCAAAATCTCGCAAACTATCTCAAGTTTGTCGGCTTTTGGTGAAATATCGCCAAATAAAGTGTCAGAAGGAAATCTTTCAAATTGAACTCAGCTTGGCGATATCGAAATATTTGGCTAGAAATCGCTATACCTTACTATTATTGATATTTTATCTCTTTCAAACAAATAAGTTTAGAGGAAGTGCGTAAAAAACATTTTTGAATTAATAGACGTGCAAGGAAGTCATGTGTTGGACACATCAGATTTTTTTAATAGCTGAAACTCTAATTAAGCTATCATAATCATAAAAAGTGCCAAACTACTTTAAAATTTAAATTCGCAAGCCATTACACGTAGTTTTTACTTCCTTGTACGTAGTATAAGGAAGTAATGTGATCCCGAAAAATTTTGGGGGCCAAATTTCGACAAAAAAACCGATTTTGACTACCTCTAAATTTAATTTAAAAATTTTTTTCGATGCATCCTATGGTAGGCTAGCATGCACGATCATATTAACGCGTCTGCAACTCATTTTGACCAGCGGCGAGTCAGCTGTGGCCAGTTTTTCCATGCCGTCTGTACGTACGTACGTACGTACGTATGTATGTAACTCGCATATCTCAAAAACTATGGGTCGTAGAATGTTGAGATTTGATATTTAGGATTGTTCTATGATCTAGTTGTGCACCTCCCCTTTTGGTGGCAATCGAATGGATAGTTTATGTACAGGACCGCCTAAAAGATTCGAAATACATTACGCTCTATGGGCCGAAATTCATTAAACTCGCCTAACTCAAAAGCTATTAGGCGTAGAATGTCGAAACTTCATATTTTGGATAGTTGTAACATCTAGTTGTGCACCTCTTCTTTTGGTTCCATTCGACTGGATAGTTTATCTACAGGACTGCCCAAAACATTCGAAATACATTACGCTCAATGGGCCGAAACTCATTAAACTCGCATATCTCAAAAACTATTAGGCGTAGAATGTTGAAACTTTATATTTAGGATTGCTGTAACATCTAGTTGTGCACCTCCCCTTTCGATTCCATTCGACTGGATAGTTTATCTACAGAACCGCCCAAAAGATTCGAAATACATTACGCTCTATGGGCCGAAATTCATCAAAGCGTTTTTTAGAGGTATTGGGCTATTTCAAACGACTCAGAAGTGATGTATGCTGTAAAGAGTTAGAAAATGAATTTCTCCATTAAAAAAAGTGTTTCGTCATTTGTAGTTCTGCTACAGGAACACTCAAAAGATTTCCAATACATTACGGTCAATGGCAATTTTAGGGGCATTCATCCATTTCAAGCACAATACCGTCCTACCACATAAGTTAGGTAATGGTCCGACCACGGTCACGTGCCTCCCTCAAGAACTATGCCAAAAGTCGCCAAGCTTGGCGACTTTTTGTGTACGTGTGTGCATATTTAACTCTCAAATCTCAAAAACTATTATGAAATTTCATATATAAGAATGTTGTAACATCTAGTTGTGCATCTCGATTTTTGGTTACAATCTACTGGAGAGTTTATTTACAGGACCACCGAAAAGAATTTCAGTACTTTAATGTCTATGGACATCTTCAATATAATACAATTGTAGACAGTCATTGTTTGGTACATGCCCAAAATCTCGCCGTCTGTCCTCGACCTTGGCGAGTTTTGCCGAAAGGTCGCCAAATTTGGCGATAGTCAGTCATTTGGTCCATGCCCAAAGTATCGCCATTTGTCATCGTTCTTGGCGAGTTTTGGCGAAATATCGCCAAATTTGGCGATAATCTGTCATTGTTGGTTCATGCTTAAAATCTCGCCAAATGTTCGTCGACATTGACGAGTTTCGCCGAAATATCGCCAAATTTGGCGCCAAAAATTATTTCGTATTTTGTATAACACTAAAACTTTAACCGGTAGATTTTTGAACTTTTGTATTTAGAACTATTGTAATATCTAACTGTTTTCCATATCTTTTTTGACAGCAATCGACTGAGAATTTATTTACAGGGTGAGCCAAATGACTTTAAATACATTGAGGTGTATGGATGCATTCAATTCATTGAAAGTCTGTGGTCAATGACTACTTTGGCTATCCCCAAAATCTCGCAGACTATCTCAAGTTTGTCGGCTTTTGGTGAAATATCGCCAAATAAAGTGTCAGAAGGAAATATTTCAAATTGAACTCAGCTTGGCGATATTGAAATATTTCTCTAGAAATCGCTAAACCTTACTATTATTGATATTTTATCTCTTTCAAACAAATAAGTTTAGAGGAAGTGCGTCGAAAATATTTTTGATCTAATGGACGTGCAAGGAAGTCATGTGTTGGACACATCAGATTTTTTAATTTTTAATTTGCGTGTTTCCTTTCAAGAGATGTTATTTATTTCAAAAATTACAAAAAAAAAATCCTCTCTTTAATCAGCTATATCCAAAATCGTATTAATGTTCAGCTAAAACCATGTAATTCCAAAAGAAGGTTGAGATTTGCTTACATATAAAAACGCCAAACGATGTACCTGCGTTCATTATTTAGAATCGTTCGTCAACCAATTATGTTATCAACGGTTTTTTTAAATTTATTTTCATAGTTGACCCTCTAACTAAACTAACGTAATCATGGAAAAGTAAAAAAATACTTCATAGCTTTAATTGATGCGCTTAACATGTTGATGTTCTTATTGTTTTTTTTTTTTTTTTTCGTTTATTTAAATTTTCCTTTCAAAAAATGTTGTTTATCTCAAAAAATATTATTGCAGTAAGCCTACATATTGCAGATAAAATTTGCCCCATTAAATAGTTATGCAAAAACCTATTAATTTCCATCAAGACATGTAACTCTTAAATAAGGATGAGTTTTACTTAGTGAAAGTAAAAATCTCAAAAGGATGCGGCTTCGTTCATCGTTTAGGATCGTAGGTGAACTATTCAACGTCGATCAAGTTATCACTGTTTTAAGGGCTTAAAATCCTACTTGAGCACATCATGGTATGTTCTTTAAAGTGGTGTGTCATCGTGTTAGTTAGTTTCAAGTCTGCGTTACGTAAGCATGTTTTGTTGATTAGTCAGATAGCAACAAAGTGCGCTTACGCGACGCAGAGTTGAAGCGAACTAACACAAGAACACATCACATAGCCATTGGCAATCTCATGTGGTTCGGATTTTAAGCAAGTAAAAACAGTGATAAATTGTTCCGTCAACGATTAATCCTGAAGAATGAACGAGTGCGCATCCTTTAGCGTTCTTACGTGCATTACGTAAAACTCACAATTTACGAATTACATGTCTTTAGACATTAAACCGTAAAAAGAATATAAAGACTAACGACGACGGTTTAATTTTTAACCCTTTGAGGCGCAACCCTTTCCCAATGCTGAAAAAAGGGCAGCCGTTGCCATCGCTCGACTTAACTACCAGCAAGATGGTGGACGAACGAAACGTTCATCGCGTGCCACAGATATAGAGACCTTTTTTTTTTTGACGACAGCTGTCTGTGCCGGCGCAGCCGGCTGCGCCAAAAAAGGGGTCTCTAGATCTATCGCACGCGATGAACGTTTCGATCGTCCACCATCTTGCTGGTAGTTAAGTCGAGCAATGGCAAAGGCTGCCCTTTTTTCAGCATTGGGCAATCTATCCAGCTGTTCTCGCATTCTTACATTTTTCAGATGTCAGTGCCATTAAAAAATAATCGTGGCAATTTTTTTACGGGAAATGACGTGCTAAAAAGTAAGGGATTCTCGTGGAGCTATGTCGCCCGCAACTAGTTTTATAGAAATCAAATTTATTCTTCGTGACTGGCAACAGTCAAAACGTCAGAGTTTGGTGTTCCCAGAGCGGGAACACTGCGCGTTAAAGGGTTAAAAAAATCTCGATTCAAAATTTTACTTAAATGCCACTGTTTTGCAAATAATTATAATGGATAGTTGACATTTCTCATGTGTAATTTACAAAAATTTTCATTAATACTTTCATTACGTTTAAAATTTGTGCAAGCTATTTGCCCGTAGATTTTCCTCTCAGATTTGATCCATCTCTAATCACACGCATAAATTCTGGAAATGTTTTAATAAAATATTTCTTTCCGGGGCTTACGATTGTCATCAGAGAAATACAAAGGTCTTTGAAACCTCCCCGGGAACCACAAATGAGGCAGGCTTCCGACAAAAGGAATGACTCCGGGGCAGGAACGTGACGATAACGCAGAAAATCTGAACGTTCCCGGCACTCGAGTATCCTTCAAAGACACCACCACACATGTCCCGGGAAACGCACTGAATCAGCACTTTCAAACACACCACCCTCTCAAAGTGGGTTAATTAAGGATGGGGGAGAAAAAAGTACCCAAAAATTGCTGCAGAGCAAAATGAATTTCAGTTCGTTTGAAAGTAAGCGCTTCGAGCTGACCCGAGCCATATCCTGAATGCAATGCTGAAGAAATTATTCTAGGATTAATGCATTTTGTTTTCTATTTAATTTCATGTTATAGTTTAATTAAGGTTTTCCAATTATATACATTTATGTAATTTAAAAAATCATCATTTTCCCCCCCTCTTTTATATTTATTTTGTTTATTTATTTGTAAATTTTTCATAATGAATTCGCCAGCACTTTCTTTCGCGATGATATGCAATCCTTTATAATCACATTTCGTAGTTGAAAGCTTGAAATTAACGTTATTTTGTATTCGCTCGAGATACTTCAATCCTGATACATTGAAGCTACAGTACAACTACACCATCATAATTTACGAATAATTATAATAAAATATAAATAGAGGACTACGTAGGTGTACTATATTCTTTGATGATTTAACTAAAACTACTAAAGATAGCTATTTAACGTGGACAGGAAACCAGTCCAGCTAAATGAGAAAATAGGTTTAAAGGAAAAACTAATTTAACTTAAGTCATGTTCCGCTAGCCATTATGGTCACTTTTCACATTTTCCCCGTTTCTTGCCCTATTAACTTCAACTGGTGTTGCATACAGCAATTAAATTTAAGAAGGAAAGAACCGAACCCACTAAAATATACGCTTTGTCCACAGCAGGCACATAGACAGAAAAATTTCAGGGAGGTCTCAATTGATGAAAGAGGTAGAATTTCCTATAGAAAGTCTTGACTTATTGGCATCCAATCAACAAAAATCTACATTGCGAGGGGGGCGGGCTCTTAATACATCCCCTGACTACAATCCTGGTACACATTTTTGGTACCTATGTCCTAAGAGTCGACTTATGTGTTTTTCAATGGATTTTTCGATAGTAATTAAGAATACTTTTAGGATACTTTCTTCTTAGTAAAGTTTGAAACTAGATTAGTCAAAGAATTATGAATCTTCTAAGGCATTTTTAAAAATTTGTTTTGTCATAATAAAATATATTGTGTCGAACACGTAACAGCTCGGCACTTGAAGTTTCATTTTAAGACATATCTGGCAAGTATACTAAGTAATAACTCTTTTCCAACCAGTAGCTGTCAAAGCAAATACTAATTACTAATTGCCTTTATGGGAAAGATGTTCAGATATTCCTCTACTGCCCAGCAAAACTTTTGTGTGATGGTGAGAGGAGGGAGAAAAGCTTATCCCAGCTGTTCTGCCAGTCAAGTCAACTCCAAGCCCCAACAAGTTGCTCTACTGTGTTTATCTACTTATCGGGAAGGCTAATGTGAGCCGGGTAGCTCCTATTCGAAAGTTTATATTTCTACTATTTTTTCATTTTCCTGATCTTGTAAATAACTGTCATAGTCATCACTCTGAATAAAAGCAAGATAAAAGGTAATTATTTTGTGCCACCAGCATGTCCCACATTGATGATAAAGCATCACTGACTCTACTCCAGTATTTTAAAGGTTTTAAGTACCCTATCAAAAATAACATACTTAGATTAATAATCCTTCAGCAGTTTCCCTCCGAAAGTTCTAATCTTTTCAACAGCGGAACGTATTTGAAACGGCAAGTTTAACACGGAATATTGAAATTCACATTCGAGCAATAACATTACCTTATAGGAAAGAGTAAAATTGCCTAGTGTTGGGACAGTTCAGAAAACATTGTTTTATACAGTAGGGAGTTTTTTAATGAATGTTCGTGTTTCTAGTCTATATATGACATTCAGTAATGAAATATAACAAATGAACACGATAAAAGCCTTAGGTCAAGAGAATCGGGTATGTTTGCTTGAGTTCTTATCATTAGTTTCAGTCAAGTAAACATTTATCATAGTAGACTTAAAGCTGCTATTCTTTTGCAGTTTTCAACAACATATAACTCATAACCCTAAACATTTTACAATTAGAATCGTTTCGTTTCTGGTGATAAATTAAAAACTAGATTATTGTTGTTCAAAAAGACACATTTGCTCATTAATTCACCATAAGTATTAGTTTGTAAAATGCTACTATTGTATAACACTGTAAGTACATTTTGAAAAATTAAGGGAGAGGAAGCGCAAAAAGTGAAAAATGTAGCTTTTCACACAAAAAAAGCTAATTTACAGTAATTTTATTTCAAGAAATCCAAATTTACGGAATACTAAAAAGATACTATATTTTCCTTTCAACTGTGAAAATTTAAAATATAAACTTGAAAATGGCCGTATCTGGTATCTATTTGGGGAGAATATTTTGTAACATTAACACTAAATATTGTACGTGATTTATTGTTTAACTACACACACACACACATGAAAGTGTAGTAAGCTTTATGAACATAGTAAAAAATTTATATATTGCACATAAAATGTATACTTGCTATATAGGTGTTTGTAAATCTAGCATAGAATACATGTCTGTATTGTATAACATGTCTGTACATGTAAACTTATATCCATTCAATGAGACCTACAACGAAGGTTTTTAAAATACTTTTAAAAGAATTTTTTTTTAATCTTGCATAACCATGTACTAAACTTTTTCTGCCATGAATTGTTAATATCAAACTGGCTTTAAGACTGATGCATCCTTTTAAGAAATTTAAATCTTTTCAGAAGAATGAAAAACTGATTTTCCTCTGACATGAAGAATAAACAATCAAAATAAAAGGTAAAAAGTCAAGAACTTCTTAGTATATTCGTATTAACTTTTATGCTCTTAACTTAAGCTTTCCTAAGAAATTCTCATGCAGGGTTTATTTCAGAGTATCATATTACACAAATATTTTTATGTGTGTGGAAGCCCCATGCAATTTATTTAGATAAAACATAGCATGATATATAGTTAAAAATGGATGAAATTTATTATGCATTGGCCTTTTGAATAAACTAAGGCTGTAAGCAAATGCTTATAAGCATATAAATCTGACTAAAATTCGAAAACACAGTTGGAAATTCTTGCTCTTGAAATAGTGTGACAGTAGTCCCCATTTATATTTCACTGTATCCTAACTCTTTATGCAGGTAAAGTAGTTTTACAGTTAAACAAAGTCCCTGAAGTACTACCTTCAAAGTACTGGATTGACGCCAATCAATAACTGGATTTTACATATTTATATTTTCGAAACTATTACACATATTGAAAAAGGTAATGCACGATGTTAAAAGAAAGTATTAGAGATCTTTCTTGTATCGTTCATTAGATGTAATGTTAGAGTGTGGGGGAATGAAACGTGTGAAACTGTGGTTGCAAAAGAGATTTAAGAATAGGCATTGAAACATATTTTTGTTTGAAAGTTATTTGTTTTATGAGGTTTAAAGAAAATACGCCGAATGCGTTTCCTTATGATTTACAGAATATATTTTGTAAATGCAATAAAAACAGATGTCTTTTTTTTTCAAATCACACAAATCAATAGGACAACTATTGAAAAAAAAGAAGAAGAAAGAATGACACAAGAATGACAGTTAAACAAGATCTGATAAAATATCACTTAAATTAGATAGGTATTAAAATAGACTAAATTTTTAATTGACTGAAACTATTAGGTCGTAACGAAAGTTTCCTGCCACCGCAGATATGTTCTCAGCAAACAGTTCGCGTTCCTCATATTTTGTCAAACGATTTTTGGCATTTGAAAGTTATGTTTTTGGTCTCACGCCCCCCATGTTTCTGGGCCGAAGGCTTTGAAAAAATACCAAAACGGGTGGTGATTACTACCCGCATCAAAGGTACTCCTTTCAGGTTCTTTTTCTAACTTTGTTAGGAACTTTTTTGCTGGCGTAAAACTTTCGTTTCAACCTGATATTACCAAACAGATAATATGAAATTTATATTTCTGAGAACATTAGAAGATATAGTCTGGAAATTATTTTTCACACAAGCACACACGAATACATTTAAATTAAGCTTAAGCATTAGTACAAAATTTTTATAAACATTAATTTTATCACAATAAAAGTAATTGAAATTATAACATCCAATAAAAAAAATTAAGTAAATTTAATATTTGCAGTTATGTTCAGCTTTCATTGAATTCACTGCAAAAACACAAAGAATCATTTCCTTAACGAATATTTTATAATCAGTTTTAATGACATTTATGAATTACACAGACTATTTCAGAATAAACGATTTAAAATTATTTTCTATACGAAATTTCATAAAACTAACGACAAATATATTTTTCCCATTTCCTTTTTGTTTTATTAGTGTTACATAAATTATAATATAAAAATTGGATATTCTTTTAAAGTGAGATTGTTGATATCATAAAATATAATCTTAAAGTACTGTTTATAAGACCAAAGCGATGGTCCATTTAGTAAGCATAAAATAAAATGAATCAAAGGCAAAATTCCGTGAAATAAAACTTTTGCAAAAAGATCTTCGTTATTTCATTGAATAGTTCAATTATGCATTCTGATTTAGTTTTTATTCATTTGTAATATTTTGCCGAGAGTTATTCGAATATGTGTCTTCAATACATTTTAAAACTGTAGAGACAGTTAAAATATTTCGAGCTTCTACGGATAGGTCTTATGAATTAATTTTGTAATTTTTAAAAAGCTGTCATTTGAATTCTAAAGATTTTCTCTATAATATTAAATTTTATAAAGCACACCAAAATTTCTGCGTCAATTTTTTTATATGCTAAATAAGAATCATATAATGATCATACACTGATATAATAAATATGTTATCAATTGTTATTTTCATATTAGATATACATGCATAATTTGCTTCTTTTGCATAATTATCGATCAGCTATCATTCAGAAATAAATTGAACTTTTTAGAAGATTTAACTTTCTATATTATGTACAGTTGAATTGTTTGGAATCGTTCCTTAATTGTTTTGTGCAATTAAAAAAACTTTTCTTTTTCATATTTTAAATTTTCACTAAAATGCCACGTTAAGAGAAATAATTTGATGTTAATTCATGTATTATCCATCTCTGATTGATTGATTTTACTGGTATTGACAATGAATTCATATATTATCTATAATTATGTAAAAACATACTGCTCAATATTATCAATATAAATTTTATTCTGTAATAAAAATCTAAAAAAATGATAATAAAATATAAAAACATTATTAAAAAATTTTAAAAGTACCTACTCGGATTTTAAATTTATATAAATCCGAGATGCGTGAACATTGTGGACACATTTCCCAGAATTGAAATTCATTCCACTATCGTTAATAAATAATAATAATAGAAATACTTGAATTCAGTGTTTAAGCGCTGAATATTTGTGTGCATCAATATATTTTTTTTTCATCTCTCTGGATTAGATAGCGCTTTTATCCAAGATAGTGCGCAACGCTAACTTGATTGTTGCATGAAAGGTATGTACATACACACTTGTCTAAAATTCAATAATTCTTGTTTATTAAATAATATTTAACAAATTATAAGCTCGAATGGGAGGAAATGTGGGTGTGTTATAATAAAAAATGAAAAAAAGGAAGGATAAATTGGATTTTTTTTATCCAAATGTACAGTTAGGGGAGAAAATCCAACTTTATCTACTATTTTTAATAAAAAATATATATTCAAGGTTTACTTTTTTTAAACAATAGCTTTCAGCAGTTTTTAAAAGAACCAGTTTACACCAAAGATCTAAAAGAATTCAAAAAGGCTTTCAAAAACTTTAATTAATGCTTTTTTGAGATGGGTTCGATGTCATTTCCAAAATCTGAGCCCAAGAAATATTACTTACGTCGGAGCCCGAGCTCTTAATTTAAGCTAATAAATAAATGCATGTCAATTACTTTATTGCTAGAATATAAGTTTTGCTGCTTTGTGCAAATAAAAGACCATATTTTCAAAGTTTTGTATACTTTCTAATAGGGGAGAGTGACCTAAAGCGGGTAGGTTAGCACTAAATAAATATCCCCCAAAAGTTGTTTTGGGGGTTTTTATCATCAACATGATTGATCTATTTCTTATAAGGGATCCTAAACTTCAAAACAAAAAGAGTATTCCGGTATTTTATTTATAATAATTGTTTATTATCAAAAATTAAACATGCTTTAAAAAAACCAATTTGCCCTACAAGAGGGCCTAAAGCGAGTAAGCCGTTCGGGCAAAGCGGATAAATACAATATACTTTACAAATCTGAGCACATATTAATTTCCTTAAGGATTACTATTGAAAGCTTAATTGAACTTATAATTATCCTTAAAAATAACCTTCATAGAACAGTTGTAGACTTACTTTATCAGCCTTATTAAAGGTCTCAGTGATATTAATGATTATCACATTAACTTATTTTGATTTGGTGCATTTGTTAATTAAATATAAAGTAATAAATGATTAAATTATTAGATTAGTTAACTGTCAATATGAAAAAAATAACCTTTCAAGTTATACTTATGTCATTAATATTCAAAATCTCATTTGGTATGTCTATTAATAAAATAAAAAATAAATAAAAAATGACTAAATCCTCAGACTAGTTAACTGTCATTATAAAAAAAATAACGTTTTAATCTAAAAATAACTTTAACTTAGAATTTCGCTAAGTCTAGCCATTTTACCCCATCTCAGAAAAAAAAATTAAAAATAGAAATTACAACTTTATACTTAATTTTTTTATATAATGCAGTTCTTTTGAAGTCTCTCTACTAATATGCATGAAAATATGAATGCTTTATGAAATTAAAAGGAATCTAGAAGAAAGTTTTTCAATATCACATGTTAACATTCAGTATGTTTAGAGCAAAAACAAGAAGTTTTGCACACATTAATATTGTTGAGATATCCTAAAAAGTCATTAGAAGTACTTGTTATATTGTAAAAATATATTTCCATAGAAGAAAAATTGAAACATCTAAATTTTTATGGTGGAAAAGGAAATTTTTCAATATACCTCCATTTTCCCTCACCTGACCCAACAGGAAAATTCGAATCATAAATTTCTCATAGTACTAACGTTAGAAAACCTATTTAAAATAACTTTAAAAAGGAAACTCAATCAGCTTAAAAAACTTCTTTTTAAAGTATTTAGACCAGAGACAGAAATGATAAACATTCAATCATTATCAAAAACATATATACCATCTCATGAATCACTAAAAAATAATAGGCCCTGAAATATCCAAAGAGTTTTTAGCACATTCTCAGCTCCTATTCTCTTTGTTTTAATTTTTTTCAAAACGATCAATTATTTTATAAGATCTAATTGCAGGTATTATGTTCGATAAATTATTAAAATTCTCTTGAGCTCGAGCCCGAAACCACTGTGAATTATGCAGCCCGAGTCTTTTGCGTTCTGAGCGCGTCTCATGTCTGATGATATTATAAACAATGAAGCTTTAAGAGTTATTTAACTTCTGAAGAAAAATCTTAAACATGCATATTAGGGTGACGCAAAAAAACGACTATTTTTTTTTAGTCTCGTGTGAAAAAATGTTATTTTTTGATATTTTAAGAGTCTCCTCCAAAGGGCAGCTCAAAAAAAATTGTTTAAGAGGTCGCTCAAATTTTTTTAAAATTCAAATATCATCAAAAATCGATTTTTTTTCTTTTTAAATTTTTTTTTCTCGTTACGGTATAATTTTATAGACAAGTTTCAGTTCAAAATTTAAATTTTGAATGGTCGCTCACAATTTTTTTTAATTTATTAGTGCATTACTTTAGATTTTTTTCGAGCAACCTTTTAATATTCAAATTAAAATTCCAAACATTTTTTTTTATTTAGTACAATAATCTATAAAAATACACTACGAGATGAACTAAAAATCAATAAAACCTGTTAAAATTCAAAATTTGGTTTCAGATGAAATATTTTAAAATGTTGTATTTGATTAAATAAAATTATTAAATTTAAAAAAATTATGTTTTCTATATTGTGCTTTTAGTTCATCTCGTGGTGTATTTTTATCGATCATTGTACTAAATAAAGGAAAAAATATAAGGAATTTTAATTTGAATATTAAAAGGTCGCTCGAAAAAATCTAAAGTAATGCACTAATAAATTTTAAAAAATTGTGAGCGACCTTTCAAAATTTAAATTTTGAACTGAAATTTTCAGACACTAATTTTTTTGGTCTATAAAATTATACCGTAACGAGAAAAAAAATTTAAAAAGAAAAAAATCGATTTTTGAAATTTAAAAAAATTTTGAGCGACCTCTTAAAAAAATTTTTTTGAGCTGTCCTTTGGAGGGGGCTCTTAAAACATCAAAAACTAACATATTTTCACACAAACCTATAAAAAATAGTCCGTTTTTTGCGTCACCCTAATGCATATTTTGCAATATTTTCCTAAGTGGATGTCACCTCAGCCAATTTTGTTAGGCGCCTTCTGTCTTCTATAAAATCTACGTTAGACGCAGGTTTGTTGTTTATAAGCGTGTGTATTACAAAATGTAACACGCAAGAACAAACATTCAGAATTTTTCGTGACATGATTAACCTGTTTTTAAAACTTTTCAAGAGAACGTGGCGTAATTTTACACAGTCTTAAAAAAATTATTTTGAAGGTTAGGAAGAAATTTTATTATCTTTGTATTCATATGTGCTGCAAAACAATCTTCAATAGATGGAATGCGTATGTCTCGCAGTGGCCTAGTCCTTGAGCTCTGTTCCCATAAGAACTCAGAAAGCGAAGCGGCGCCGACTTTGGTCTGCGCTTGGAAGGGTGACAACCTCTCTCGACTGGACTGCTGAAGAACCGTGTAGGCTAATGGGAACTGGTGCACTTTCAATCTCTTCGCGGCTCCAATGTCCTCCATGTTCAAACCATGCCTCTCGGGTTGCCTATCCAGGTGCCCAGTCTCTCATTTAGAATGGGTTCAAAATTAGGAGACGTCGAGCTAAATTGTTTTTCCTCCCATTGGAGCTCATTAAAATGGCAGCCGCTTCCTTTCGTCCATCGCCTTCCTATATGGTAGATCTTGCCCGTCTCCGCCAGAGAGCATTAGTGACAATAACAACAACAACCTGGAAAACGAATATTGAAGAATCATTGACTCAAAATGTTACAAGCACTGAGACATATATTCGATTCTGAAATGAACTTAATAAGAGTATATAAGGGCTACAAGTTAGAACATAGCTCAAACACACTGTATGAAATTAAGCTCTTAAAAAAGGAGATGTTAAATATATGCTTCAAATACTCTTATACTGTACATTAATTTAATTTAACACCATTCCTCCCGATAAAATATGTTCTGTAAATCTGAAAAACTAAAGTTGCATGAATCTAGTCGGAACTTCAAAGTGCATGGATGATTTTCGGATTGGATCTCCACTTGAACCTTCCGCTCCCCAATCTCACGTGCTCCAGGATCCTGCAAACTTCATAAATAATCGATGTTTAAAATTTTTGCAACGTTAATTGATAGTACCAGCGGCAACCCAGACATAACTGTTGTTTGTGGAGTACGAATTTCCCCTTATGCCTTTTCTTTTACCCTTTAACGCTCGATGTCCTCGGTTCCCCTTATGCCTTTTCCTGTACCCTATAACGCTCGGTGTCAGGTTTTTGTGTCCTTGAGGACACAAAAATCTGACGTTTTGACTGTTGTCAGTCACGAAGAATAAATTTGATTTCCGTAAAAATACTGTGGAGGGTGACGTTAGTTCCACGAGAATCCTTTACTTTTTAGCGCATCCTTTCCCGTAAAAGTGGTCGATTATTTGTAAAGTTGTCAGGATTACTTTTAACAACACTGGCATCTGCTGAAAAATGGAGAATACGATGGAAATACATTAATGCAGAAGAACAACTGGATAGACTGCCCAATGCTGAAAAAAGGGGCAGCCGTTGCCACCCCGAGATTTAACTGCCAGCAAGATGGCGGTCATTTCGAGCGAGTTAAATCGAGCGATGGCAAAGATTGCCTTTTCTCAGTATTGGGCAGGAAATGGTTGTGCTTCAAAGGGTTAAAGCTATCGAATCTGAGAAATAGCTTCTCGTCTGAAGAGGACACCTTAAGCACCTTACACATTTAGCACCTTAAGCAATATGCTTGTCAGAATCCGATTCGTCTTAGAATATACCCGGCTGATATCGAGAGGTGTGTGCTAGATCTGTGGGATGAAGGTACATAACAGTAGCTTGATCCAAAATCATTAATGTTATATAGATATCTGGAGTATGCTACTGGAGATAGCTCATATTATGCACCTTGAAATTTAATTGCGGATTTCATTGTCTTTAGAAAATGGTGCCCCTTTTCTCAGCATTGGGAAATGGTTGTGCTTCAAAGGGTTAAAAATTACAAAATCTAAAAGTCAATCATAACGCGTCAAGATGTCTACCATCTAAAAATATTACATTTATCTAAGTTTTTTTTCTGGTCAAGACATTTCTTAAACGCTAAAGATTGCGAATGTTAAAAACCTCGAAGTTTTAAATCGTAAAATCAGTTTTGATACTATTTTATAGAAATACTAGCCGCCTCCAGCGACCAGTTGGTTCGCCATATCAATAAATCTTGTTCGGAGAGAATTCTCTTCCTCACTGGCTTCCTTGGCACTAAAATCTCTCAGATTCTGAATGGAATTTAAAATTAAGATTCTTACCAACAGGAGCGGCCCTAGGGTAAGTGTCGCCCCTGCTAATGTAAAAAAAGGGCCCCCCTTTTATGCTCTAATTATTTTTGAGTTCGAAATGACGCCCCTTCGAAGCCGGCGCCCAGACGAGATGCCTACCATTTCGGGCCGCCCCTGGTTACAAAAATAAGATGGTTAAATGATAAAAACCTACAAAAAGGTACAAATTATTTTCATCCTATATTAATTCTGAAGAGCTTCTGGATATCTGGCCTTTATCAAAAAACGAAAAGGTGGAAAGAGTAAGAAAATCTGAAACACATTCAGATTTTAAATACTCACTAAAGTGCTATATATTAAAAGCGTATTATAATCCATGGGTCTTCCCTATTTTCTTTCCTTATTCCATTAAGTTGGAAAGTATATCATTTTCATGAGTGTGATTAAAGAAAATTAAAACTGATATTTCTAACATCCTTATGAAAATTTCACAAACTCATTCAGGTGTATTCATAATCCAAGTAGCAGAAGTAGACGGTAAATTGCGCCAAGCGCTAGAATCACATCTTCTCAAAATCGCATATCAACCATTTTATTTTTCGCCAAATTAAAAAGTTGCGCATTTTAGTCACGGAAATTTCCAAATCTTATTTTTCTTCTGAGTAACATTTCATTCCTGCTCTGACTTCCTACGCACATGATATTTTAACTAAAAAATAACCTTACAAATAATCTATAAAAAAAAATCGTTATTCTTTTATTTTTACTTCAAGAGTCTGAATCATTTAATAAACTTGCCAAATATGGCAACCTCGATATGCTTAATTCTCTCTCTTTCCACTGCAGGGTTGTTATTGCGAAATGGCGGAGAGAAAAAATTGGCCTTTTGCGATACGTTTTTTATTGATATCTCCTAAAGTATTTCGGATTTTGAAAAAAATCGCTTCGAGGTATGTCGGGACCCGTCCTAGAGAACTTCCATACAAAATTTGGAAGGTCTAGGATCACCCGTCTAGGAGCTACGCGAGACACAGACAAATTAACTAACTAACTAACATTTTACAATTTGTTTTATTTATATAGATAAGTCGACAGACTTTGAACGTCTGAATTTCTAATTTTTGATACTCAATGCAGGAATTAAGGTTTTCGAAAAATATAGAATCAAGAGTTTGCGGTGAGTGACACCTAAGTATAAAATATAAATTATTTTGATTTTGATTACGCTTTATTCAGAAAGAAACTACTCGTAAAAGGTATAATCAATGATTGATCCTATTCTTGGTGAGTAGACAAACTGCAAACTATCATTCAAGTGATAGACGTTACAAAATTTATCGGTTTTATTGATTCGTTTTTCTCAAACTGAAAACTAAATAATACAGCAATTTCTGAAAGTGGCCTAGGTGGCAAAATCAATATATTTTGTTATATAACATTTATTTATTCTCAGGAAAGCTTTTAAATATCACTTACTTTCAATCAAGAAACCTTTTATAATCGTAACAATAACTACCTTTACTTCAGCCGCTTCTGTCATTTTTAAAGTAATTTATGTGCAGAAGAAAATGTATTAAGAGATAAAGGTGTTGACAATTGATTTATTTGTTTTCATTTAACGCCAGGCAATTTTATTGATAAAGTTAAGCTTATGTTCCCATTTTTATTTATAGATTTTTGAAAACAGTTTTTCGTAAAGGCTTAGATGTAAATATTTACCTCAAAGCATTCTGTCTAGTTGTAATTTAGGTTGAACAGCCATTTAAAAAGTAATTATTATTCGGACCAATTACCAGGATGTCAATTATCTGATTTCAAAAATAAATTGACATAACAAATGCAACCAAAAAAAAAAAAATTTATAGTGTCAAAAATGAATTACTTCCATATTTTAGAGTATTAATTTTGATACTAATGACAAAGCTCAACTCTTGAACGAAATGAAACTAAATAGAAAATATTTTGTCAGGATATTTAATTCTAGTTAAAATTCTTCTTTTATAATTTCTGAACCGTAATCTTATTTTAATATATTGGTACAGCTAATATGTCTTAAATATACCACTGGTAAATAACGTCTTTTTTTTGTCGAATTTGAGTTTCGAAATTTATGTGTCTTAAATATCCTACTAGTAAATAACGTCTTTTTTAGGGGGAGGGAGAATTACATTTTCGAAATTTTTATTTTATTTATTTATATATTTAACTAGCTGAAGTACCCGTCCTCGACGGGTTA
The DNA here is from genome assembly GCA_038373885.1 of Cheiracanthium punctorium. Taxonomy (NCBI): domain Eukaryota; kingdom Metazoa; phylum Arthropoda; class Arachnida; order Araneae; family Cheiracanthiidae; genus Cheiracanthium; species Cheiracanthium punctorium. Next base: position 489,901 of record JAWZYV010011767.1, read on the forward strand.
GTGAATGAAAATTTCCAAAAAGCAAGAACTTTCGTCAGCATTGTAGGAGTACATAGAATGGATGTAGTATGTTGCCAAAGTAAAGAAAGCGAAGTTATAATTTTCATGTATTGTTAAAATATTACAGGTTAGAGTGTAACTAAGTAATATCATTTCATTCGCTTTAGTCGTAATTATGTGATGCGCGAACGAATATTTACGCATATTGAAATAATTTTCGCAAAATATTAAAATTTAATCAACATTTTTGAAAAATTTGAAGCCTAGAATTTAAGTTGAGTGACAACCTATCATGTCACCCAAATTCGCTTCATTCCCTGCAGTCTTTATTTCGTGATGCTGGAACAAATTTTCAGCATTTTAAAACGATTTTCGCAAAATCTCAAAATGTAATCAAAATATTTTTAAAATTCAACGCCGATAAATTAAGATTAGCAGCTACCTATCATATCACTCAATTTCGTATCATTCGTATTAGTCGTTATTACGTGATGTTTGAAGAAATATAAACGTATTTTGAGAGAATTTTCACAAAATCTCAAAATCTAATAAAAATGTTTAAAAAATTGGATACCTATAGATTATGTTGAGCAGCCATCTATAGTGTGACCAAATTTCATATCATTCGCTTTAGTCGTTATTACGTAATACGGGAACAAAGATTCACTCAGTTTTAAACGATTTTCACAAAATCTCGAAATCTGATAGATTTTTTTTAATTAGATGCTTATAGTTTAAGGTGAGTGACCACCTATCATTTCACCAAATATCATTTTTTCACCTTTGCAGTTATTACGTGTTGTGCGAACACAAATTTACGCAGTTTGAAACGATTTTCGCAAAATCTGAAAATCTAATCAAGATTTTTTAAAAATTCGACGCCTATGTTTTAAGTTGAGTGACCCCCTATCATGACACCCAATTTCATATCATTCGCTTCAGTCGTTTTTGCGTGATGCTTGAACACAAATTTACGCAGTTTGAAACGATTTTCGCAAAATCTGAAAATCTAATCAAGATTTTTTAAAAATTCGACGCCTATGTTTTAAGTTGAGTGACGACCTATCATGAACCCAAATTTCATATCATTCGCTTCAGTCGTTTTTACGTGATGCTTAAACAAAAAAAGCGTCACGGACAGAATGACAGAATGACAGAAGTACAGAATGACAGAATGACAGACAGACAAACTTTTTTTTGAGGGTCGCATCGGATTCCCGGTTGCTTGAAACGGATAGAAATCGCAAATTTTTTGAATTCTAAGAAATGTACAGACAAAAGTCTAATTTTATTTATATAGATTGCATTCAAATTTTTGGGAACGATCTCAAATAACGTAAAAATGTTATGCGGTTAATTAGATACATATAAATGATTTATGAGTTTTTCATTTTCTTTTCTTCTTCTTTCTTTAAGTTTGTGATATTACAAATATTATATTACATTAACATAATCAAAATTCAACATATATTTTCCTGAGGATTAGCTATGTAAAGTTGCTTTCTATTTACGTATCCTGGCATTGCGCGGGTGCATTAGGTGTTAGGGGCATAATTTTCCAAAAACATTTTTAGGTGATGTCAGTCACGAAAGCAGTGCTCTGTTTCGTTTTCTTAAATGCACGTGTTTTTAATATATATGTCTTTTTCTCATTTCTAATGGAATATAATTTTGCTGCACGAGGCTATATTTACTGAAACATTTTAAATTATCTTTTAAATATTCTATCAAAAAGTTAATATTATGTTAGAGATTGAAAATATAAAATTTTAATATTAGTGTATATTTAAGGTGTCTTTCTTTTAATCACAGGCAAAAATCTCATTTCATATGCTCCAAATGTGAGGCCTCTCCTAACAATATGTTGAGCTCCTTGGGGCTTACCAAGGATGGAGACAATCGATGGAGACCCTTTACTCGTTTATGATTTCATTGTGACCTTTGTGCTGTTAGACTGGTCTAGCCTATGACTAGAGCGGGTGGAATGAGTCACACACACACGCCATTAGATTTAATGTGTGATTATGTTTCATGTTCTGCAGAAATCGGCTATCAAAAATCCAAGCTGTACGGCGATAGATCATTGCAAGTGGAGACCTCTAAGGGATCCCAAGAAAATCGCAAGGCAAGAGGTCACAAGGAGGGGATAAGTAACCAATAAACCCTTAACTAGTAAAATATGATGATAATAGAGTTCAGTAGGTCTTTTAAAATTAATAACACGCTGGAAATAATAAAATTGCTTTAGTATCAGTTAAATGATACGTACTAATAAAATTACAATAATAATTATTTTTTTATTATTCTTTTACTTTATAATGAAAGAATTTAACTACCACGTAACTGGAATTGAAAGGCCCATTCCTGAAAGTAATTATGGACACTGGTGTGTGATCCGTGCCACTTAGTAAGAATGGAAGCAAACGCCTTTTTAATTATTTTTACGTTAACGTCGAGTCGAACAACAATACATGTGCTGGAAATCAAACTATGAAATATATGTGATGAAGTTATCACATATTTATAATTACTTTTGATTTTCCTTTACCTATTCTAAATTTAATATCCTTCGCCAATTTTAAAACTCCCATCTCCATGTGTAACGCAATTTAACTGTTTCTTATATTACTTTCGTTTTAACTTCTACAATATATTTTCGCAGGCTTCACAGGTATGAGAATTAATTAATTTTCATCCAGTTCTCACGGGGTTTCAATATATTTCTCGCCTTACCTTTCACCTCATATCTAAACATATTTAAATCTTGGTAGACATGCATAAACCCTAATGTTTCTTTTCATTTTTTCAAGCTGACGATTTATTTGGCGACTGTCCTTACTACTGCTCAGTTCTGTCGCCAGGTTGGCTTTCTGTTCTCAGACCTTTGTCACACTAACTCAACGCCTTGGCCTTTGTCCAAGAGGTCCATATTTCTTTATGCTATACTACCAGCCACCGTTACAATATATCCGTATTGTGTTTCAATAAAACAAATTGAAAATTTTTTACTGAGTTTTCTTTCATTTTTAAATTGCTGCGTGCTCGGGTTTTGCGAATTCAGTATACATCTACTATACGATTCACGCATGTTGTAAAACGCTTTGGTCTTCGCCATCCAACGACCCCATAGCATCCTTTCGGCATAACTAATATTTCTAGTTTTTAAAAATATTTAATTTATTTTTCCTGACAAATTCCTCTAACAATAAAATATAAATAAAATCTCTCTAAAAATACACAAAACCAAGCAGAAAAGAAGGTGACTCCGCGAATATAATAAAAACACACTTAAGAGTCCCCACACCTTCCACGGTATTATCCCGTGACCCTCTCGGCTGATCGCCACGGGACCTTTCAAAGGGATTTTCTGTAATCCTTCTTCTATTCTGCCGTCCGAAATAATCCCTCTTCTCTGGTATAACCTCACCTCCCACTCCCGCTGTTTCCCCCTTCGCTATGTCTTACACAGGATCACTGAACAGTAAAATTTTTAGTCAAGAATATTTCGAAAGAGGGAGGTTTATTTTTACCTTTTACTTGAGACATATACCTTTTACCAAAGCTTATTTAAGAGCAGCCTGTATCGTGTGTCAAATACAATACCAGACAGAGTGATGAAAATTTATGGTTTATTAATTTTACTTACGTATCGATATACTTAGGTTTAAGTATCAATTAAATGAACATTTCTTGGATATAAACTATAACTGCAGTCGGAACTCTATTTTATGTGGTCTCTAAATCCCGAAAATAAATAACTCGCTTTATGAAAAATTTGTTAAATAGAGGCCCACCTTTAATTTAAACGACATGAAGCAAATTTTAAATTTACAAACACTGCATATAACTTAAAAAGGTAATTAACCGTACTTTTTAATTGTAAAACAAAACTTAGGATATTACATAGTATTTTTAGTTTTAAGAAATAATTTTACATTAAAATATTAATTATATTATCGCATTTACATCACACAAACAGTTTTAAGCATACATTATCACATGCATTCTTAAATTTAATTACTGAAAAGTCCCAATCTTAAATGTATTAAATATTAGATATTGTATATTTTTGATAGAATCAGATTGATGGATCAGAAACTCAGATGCTTTTTCTATAATCATACCGGAGTAAAAAAAAAAAAAAAAAAGATTCAAAATTGGAGATATACGTTGAACAAAAATATGCAAAAACAAATTTTAAAATAAAAGCCAATGAGACCGTTCAAACCTACCTGTTACTCTTAAAAGAAAGAATAAGTGTGAAATGTTCATAAATATTTTGAAAAGCAGGATAAGGGGAGAATTAAAATGAAATAAGTTTGTACGCATATATTCTTTTTTATTTTAAATTACCTGAAGTACCGCTTCTTCGCACGGGAATGGAGATTATTAAAACAACTTATAAGAATTATATACATATATATATATATATATACGCTTATCTCAGCAAACTTTTGTCTCGCAATTAATTTATATCTTCTCATCTGGCTCCATATTTCATGTTTACGAAATTATCTGTATCGCGATGCCATTTTTTCTTCAAAATTTGTCAGCATAAACTTACTAATGCATTTTTAAACACATTATATAAAAAGAAGTCAAAAAATACAGTACCCCCCCCCCCATAACACGGTAGATATGTTCCGTGTTATAGGGATCCGAGTTGTACGGGTCCTGAGCTATACTCCATCTGGAGTGTAAGCCACACTGTTCAACCGCTGCACACCTTATTTGAGCAATTTATTGCGCATTTCACTTAAATACTGCTTACTTAATTCTACGTAGGCACCAGAGATAACTGATATGCACTTCCTCTAAATTAAATCGGGTTTAAATTCGCAGATTTATTTTAATAAAACGTTTTCTTTCTCCAGTTGAAATAGAATAAAATAAATCATACAAAAGTTCTTTCAGATACGTTTAATAGGGGTATTACACTAAGATCCGTCCGACCAACTTTTCCTGCAGATCAACTCTTCGGCGGATTTGCTCCCGCCGTTGCCTTGACGACGACGATCTCACCTTTTACCTTTCGGAACGAAAAAATCCGAGTCGGCCGAAATTACGGCTAATCAGAGTACTTCTTCCTGCTACGTCATAAGCAATGGCGAGTAATGGCGACCACTTCTGTGTTTGAAGCTTGGCAGCTTGGCTCGATATCAGAATAGAATCAATATCACGCACGTGCAAATAAAATTATGGTGGCATTCAAGTGGAGTTTCGATTTAGAAATGGATTTCATCAAAGAAATTAAAAAGGTTAACTTGACGCGAAATGCTGAGTCACGGTTAGTAAAATAATAACCTTCATGCCAAATCAGCGATGCGATGATTATTTGGCGTCGGAGACAGTTTGTTTACTTTTGCAACCCTTAAAGATAACCACGCCTTCAAGTCCGTCGGGAAAGGTGATCCAGCTCGTAGTTGCTCGGATTTTCCCTTTAGTGAGATACCCCGGTAAGATGTACACTACAATTAGAAAAAGAAGGCGATCTCCTTAATTCATCATGTATTTTTTTGCTTGAGGCCCATGTTGCGACCCGCGATACTCCGGCTTGTGGATCTATTACTCTAGGATAGGCGATGATTTCTTTAGGTGTTACCATTCAAAAGTTATATTAATTACTGGAGCTAAAGCGTAATAAAATTATAACGTCTGCCTCAATTTATAGTGATATACAAGTCTCTTTTAACGCGTTATAGGGAGCCCGATCTCAATTTTTTCGCCGTGTTATAGGGATCCGTATAGTTGACCCGTGTTATAAGGGGGGGGGAGTATACTCTAATTAATTTCACTTCAAGTTTTAACGTTAGTATTTAGTAACCATAGCAACTGTATACATTGCTACTCAAGTTGTTAAGTGCTTTAATCAAGCAAAAATTGAATTAATTTTTAAAGTTCTTAAGATTCGGAAAATAGAAATATGTCAATATCATACACACAGATAGGCACGTAGAAATAGGTGCTTAGACGTATGGACCTCGAATGTGGGGGTGGACAGCTACCCTCCTCCCCCAAAATCCTTGAGCCTTTCCAATATATACAACTAAACTACAGATATTTGCAGTGATTGTTCTGACAGAAAATCTCGTTCCCATATGTGAAAAATGAGAGTAGCTGTTTAACTGATTTGACTAGCGTACACCAGCTGACAGATTTTTCTACAAATATAACACTAATAATACAATAACATCCATATGCATATAATACTGGGCGTGTTTCTCCAAACCTTCAAGTGTTCACGTACTCAGCAGTCACTTTGCATTTCATTGCATTAGAGCGGTTTAGACAGTAAAACGTGTTTTACAGGCAATGAAAGGTCGTGTGTAAAGCATTTTATTACTTTATAAAGGATAATTCGAATTTCAAGTCTGCCGATTGCAATTATTCGTAAGGTTAAAATCAAACGTCTGTAAGATGTTTGATGTACGATGATTTATATATAAATTCCGTGACACTTTAAAAGGTCTATCAAATAACGGAATTCTTGTATTTGCTCTTCAAGTCTGCCGATTGCAATTATTCGTAAGGTTAAAATCAAACGTCTGTAAGATGTTTGATTTACGATGATTTATATATAAATTCTATGACACTTTAAAAGGTCTATCAAATAACGGAATTCCTGTATTTGCTCTTAAACATGAAAGACAATTCGTATCACTTGTGATGTATGTATTTTTCAATACATTAAAAATAAATGAAGAAAATCTATTTTTACAAATAAGAAAAGGTTGGAAATCAGAAAGAATGTTCAATGGATATAAGTGTATACACATGCCTAGTCAAAATATAGATACTAGAATTGTTGTCATTCATTCGAACTAAAATCAAATATCAAAAGTACAAATTTGATTAAAACTCAAAAGGGCGTTTAACTTTGAAATTCTTATTTCAGATAGTAAGTATGAAAAGTGTGATATCAGAAAAACTCGATTGACTAGATATATTTCAATGCATCATCTCATTTTATGCAGAAACTTTTTAAAACAAGGAAAGTTCAGTTCCAGTGGTTTATTTTTTTTTTTATCTCAATTATTTTAAATCAATTTGGCTGATTAAAATTCAAAAGGCAGTCAGTCTAGACAACAAAATTATTATGCTAATATCACTTGGTAGTAAAAGAAAATGTGTTCATTTATTTTACTGCACTTTAACTCTTAATGCAGAAAAAGGAGTTGTACAGGCAGAGAAAGCTCGCGAAACTTGAAAGAGTACCGGTATAATGGTAGTCATAAACAGGATTAAATAAATAGTGCTAATCAAACAGCTAAGTGTGTACAGGAGCATCTTTGAAGGGGTTAAGCGTCACCTACCATACAAAAATCACTTGCTAACAGAACAGACCTCTCTTCTACCAAACTGCTTAGGCATCTTCCAGTATCGTCGAAGGCATGGATACTTGAGGGTTTAGAAAAACTCGTGAAATCCTTTTAGATGTAATTAAATTCTGGAAAAATTAAAAAATGAGCATGTTCATTTCATAAGCATGCTACAGTAACTAAATTCAAACATAATTTACTTTATTTATGGTTGCTTGGGCAAAGAGGAATTTGCAATATTCCTCAAGTGTTTTGGCTCTTTAACAGTTTCCAACACACACACACACAATCGTCAGTTTTTTCATTGTCCTTCTACCAAGATTTTTTTTCTGGGAAACTTTAAAATTTTTAAGTGCGTTAAGGTTTAAATGTAATCAGTGTTAGGAGTATTGTTAGACATTCACTGACTTCAAGCAAAGCAAGTTAGTACATACTAATGAAGTCAGTAAAGTACAAATAAGAAAACTCAAGATAAAACTGATATTCAGTGTAAAACTAAATAAAACTTTGTAAAATAACGCACACACGCAAACATTTATGTGTGTTATTTTGCGAAGTTTTTAATTAATTAAGACAACAAGCGAACAAAATAACAAAACAAACTAATTACTTCATTGACCTTCACTAAATTATATAAGAAGAAATCTCAAAATAATGAAATTGGTGTTTAGTGGAAAACTAAAAACTTCGTAAAATAACGCACAAACAATGTTATGTGTGTTATTTTACAAAGATTTTAATTAATTTTTACTTTAAAGATAGTTTTTGTTTTATGACAAGTGTTAAATGGTTTAAAAACCACAAAGAACATTTGTAAAGAAGAAACTGAATATAAAATTTAACAGCATGGTATGTTTCGGTCAGTGCAAAGGGTGAGCACAACTTTAGCTGTGAAAAGTTTGTCCTTCCACCCAATGGGGCCATCGTGATACTACCGGGCCTGCTTGTGCACTCCGGCAGAAGCCTACGGACGTTTCCTCATTGGTTAGATTCTGCCGTTAGATGACGTATCTAAGTGGTGGAGCCAATAAGTGAGCATCCGTAGGCCTCTTTGGATGACTCATCGGAGTGCACAAGCAGGTCCGGTAGAATCACGATGGCCCCGCACCCAAGCAGAAAGTGAGAGACCGCGCTCTCTTTTGCCAAACAGCCTCTTATCTCTTTACTAAATAGTTTCTTAAATAGTACGGAATGAATATTAGAAAAAGAAAGAAACCAAAAGCCGGTCTACTTAGCATAAAATCATCGAGCAATATACTTAAAAATACTTGAGAAAAGCAGAAAAATTTAATTTTTAGAGGCATGTGTAGAATGCGGACCTCTTTTGTTGATGACCAGCTGGAACCAGTATGACGTATTAAATACCACATCGTACCGTCACCGGAAGAGCGTTTTATTTAAAGTATTGGCAATGGTACAACTTAAGTAACCTTCCCCTATATGTCCTTCAAATGAACATTCATGAAAAATAAATAAATAAGTAAATAAATTAAAAGCAAGCCTAACAATCACCTATCAATATCAACAGATACCCAAAACGAAACTTTCCAAGATTAAAAAAAATAATAATAACCTATCAAGTGTTCATAAATACCGAAAGACCAAATGACTCACATTGTCACCATTTATATCAATGAAAAGAAATATGGCGATTAAAAGTGTAAACGCTCTTTTAAGGAATAGCAAAACTTCTCTCTCAAAAATGTAGCAATGGAACAGCTCTGTAATCAAACGGCAAACATAAAATAAAAATATGAAAAGTACTCAACAGTATCTAAAAATGAATTTTGATCCTTGTAAAAACATATATACCGAAAATTCCGCCAGCCGTGAATTTTAATTTAGTAGGAAGATATTGGTGCACAGTTTTCAAAAGTTTGGTGTGAAGTTTGCATTTTATTAAAGTAGAGTAAAGTAAATTTGCTCTCCTAGGTATTGATACCATGATAATGATGTATTTATTTGAAAAAATCTCGTAAGAGTCAAAAATTAGTTTCGAACCTTGTCTAAACATAGGCATCGAAAATTATGCCACCCATCAATTTTAGTCCAGGAGGAAGATATCAGTGCACACTTTTCGAAAGTTTGGAGTAAAATTTTCATTTTATTAGAGAATTTTTCTTTATTATTATTTTTTTAATGTGTGCTCTTTGCAACATCAGGTATTAATTGACTACTAAGTCCGTAAATTTTGCTCACTTCATTAAGGAGATACCTAATAAGTGAACCAACGTAACGTTCCCCTTCTGTGATGGGGGCGGACAAAATGGTATCCAATACCATGCCAGCAATCTAATTCTGATCTATGCTGTGATAGAATGGTTCTTTAGCCACTATACAACCCAGACGACACATTTTATTAAAGTATAACAAAGTAACTTTTCTTAGGTGTATATAATGTGGAAATGATGTATTTATGACATAATGAGGTGTATAGTAGTGGCGTTATTTAACCGTAATGTTTCAAATAATTTTTAATAACTTGCTGTTTACTATTATTATTATCAATAATACATGTTGTTGTTTTCATCATTGTGTATAAAATAAAAATCGCAAATTTTCACCCAACATTATATGTTTCAGCTACGATTTTTAATTCACTGAAAATCAAAAAAGAAACGTAAATCGCAGCACAAAGCTAAAGCTCAACAGTTGAAACTTTCCCTAAGCCATAAAAACTCTTCCACCTCTTTTCTTGACATTAATGCAAATTTTCTCGAACTCCATTCTTCCATATGCTGAACTCTTATTCCCCCAGAGCTTATCCCTGATTTCTGCTCTATTTTTCTTACTTAACTCTAACATATTCCTTTCCCCTTCCGAACAGAAACTCCCTTGATCCTCGGGGAAAAGTTTCTCATATAGTAGGCTCTAAAAGAATCTTCGCGCACCATTCATCATAGTTATATCCTTTCCTGAGAAGCCCACATTCTGTATAATATCACAATAAAATACCACTAAATTCCTATCTGATGCTAAGCCAGTTTACGTGTTGAAGCCACCTCCAGCTATCATTTTGATCCGCGTTAAGATAATATATATAAGCCAATAAAACTCCGAAGTTCATTGTTATCCCGCTCTGGCAACTGTTGAGAAATAATTTAAATGTATATCCTAAGGAATTTATTTTAATTTACATGAAATAGTTGTACTGCAAATGTCCAATGAGGTGGTTTGTTTTGTTTTTCCTCTCTCTTTCTTTAACGTCATTGACACGCTTATATCAGGCAAGTTTCATTAACTTCTGTCATGTTTATTGCATTCAGTGGATTTTAATAGGATTTTGGTTTGAAGGGATATACAAATGGACTTAAAAAGTCATGGGGGAATATACATTCCAATTCTTTTGTGCCCCTACAAATATAGTATTGTGTATTTAATAACAATTTCCTTTCCGAGTATCTTTCAATGTATTTGAAGAGAACTTTTAGACTAAAATTAATACTTTGGCATAGAAAGTTCTGCACTTTTAAGAAAAACATTTTCTCTTACATAATCCTTACGGGTGTCATGCAGTGAATAAACAATCCATAACGAGGAACACATTTCATGATAACAAAAATACTCAAAAGAAACTGGTGTTTAAAAGATAAAATAATTATAACTTTATAAAGTAGCACACGTGAAAGTTACCTGTCAAGCTATACACGTGTTTAAATAAAAAAAAATTCGATCTTGTTAAGTAGCAGTCGAAGGCCATACAGACTTTGACAGGGGACTGAAACGAAAGTTTATTTATTTTTTTTTTTTTTTTTTTTTGCTTACACTAATGGATGTGTTCTACATAGGGCATAAAACCTGGGTTCAGATTGATTTGACAGCAAGATAAATAAACAATATTATTCTAACTAATAACACACTTAAAAATTTCTTACAATAGCACGAGTGGTGCTTTTTTCAGTGCCTGCTTACCTACGGAGGGGAATTTTTTTATATATATATAATTCAAAAATCACCTTCTCATATTAATTTTAGATAAATATACCACTATAGCTAAATAACTGTTAGTAACGTAAAATATGCATGATTTTAAATATTTTGATTCTTAGGCTCAAAATATATTTAAAAATCACTATAAACGGCATATTTGCAAAATATGAAAATTCAGATTTCAGTGAAGATATTTTTATTCTACAGATTTCATTTTCACGTTTGACACCTACTTGAAGAAACGAAAATATGCGATTGTTCGTAACTTCAGATTATTAAAGAATGAAAAATAATTTCACGGCAATCACAGCAAGGGGTCATTCACAACGTTACAATTATAATCTTTCGAGTTATCATGTGTTGAGATAAAGTAAAATCATAATAATCTCATTTTGATATTAAACAAAAATTTACTTATACCTATGAAATGACTAATATTGAAATTCCTGTAACTCAGGTTCTGAGCATTGTATGAACAGAATTCAAACCAATTTAGAAAGCTAAAATATCCAGACTTAATTTTTTAGCCAGCAATATAAAACAGAATTTTTGTCCGAAAATTGCATTTCAAAGGTAGGCAGGCACCTTAAATATTAATATTACAGATTTTTTTTCAGTGTCTGATATATATTTTCTGTCATAAATATGAAATAGAATTTTAGTCGGTGAATTGCATTTAAAAGATATAGGCACCTTAAAAATTTATAATAATACAGATTTTTCCTCAGTATCTGGTATATATGTTTTGTCAAAATTATAAAATATTGTCCGAAAATTACTTGCCAGAGGTAGGCATGCACCTTAAATACTTATCATCATATAATTTTTTTCTCAGTATCTCATACATACTGTTTCTCATACTATAAATTAGATTTTTTGACCGAAAAGGTATATTTTCTATTACAAATTTTTCAATTTATTTCTTTGTAACCGTAAAAAAAGGAAATATTAAATATTCGTAACTGCACTAACCGTGTTATATGCAACTAAATGCAAACTTAACTCGTCCGTATCTGGTTGGATTGATTGCTTAACTCGTAAAACATTAAATTTAGACTAAATTGAAAGATTAAATTCCGGAAGCTGCCAGCCTGGTCCACAAAGTCGATGTTAAAATTATGGATGATAGTCCCGTAAATTAAACCTTAGACATGCAGATACCCTCGAAAATTCGGTACGCTTTTTTTTTAATCTTTGATCAGGAGGTCAAAATTATGGAATAGCTACACACCAGAATCACAGGGCATTGAGAGGTCATAACATTTTCCCTTGTCTGATGAATTAAAAACGCTTTTTTTAAAATTCTACAACTTCGACATTTTTTAACGGAATTTTTTCATAAGCAATAGATTTTCTCTCTGGTAAGTGTATCATTTTAATTGAAATGCGATTTCTGGGACATAAATCTTATTCGAGTGGATACTTTTTTATGAAAACGTAATACTTGATTATTGACTATTGAACAAATGGAATGCTTGCGATATTAAGTTTCATGAAAATTTAGTCTTCATATAACGATTAGGAGAAAAGAATTTGGAACACAAGATTTGGTCTTATTATTTTTTTTTCCTTAAAATCCATAAGTGTCCTTGTCATTTCTTTTCTATGTATAAGAAAAAAAAAAGTGAGGTGGGTGAATTTTTTTTTAACTGTCATTATTTCAAATACAGAAACCGTTATCTTTCCCTTTATAGTATACTGTACTGAATCCACTCTCCCTGGAGATATTTGAAGGAGAAAACATCAAATAAATGGGTCTGGATATCATTCTCCTTAGGGGGAGCAACCTTTTTGAAAATCGTTTCTTAACTTTCAAAAATATATGTGCTTCTGTTTCAATGTTCATCTGTAAAAAATTTACTTAGAAAATTTTTAATTTTTTCTTCCAGACTTCAACAGCTTTCTGGATCGCATTAAGCACGGCTTTTCTGATCGGAAAATAATACTTCAAGAACGTGACAGTGAGCGTATTTTTCCCTCACCTCAGTGAATTTGCAGAACCTTTAGAGGAATGAATAATTTATTAATATTCATAGTTCAACTTTTATTCTTGAATTATAACGTTCTTCGCATATCCGTGAGTTATTACGTCCTAAAAAATCCTTTGCTTTCTATAATATATTTTGTCAGTACCGGTTGACAAAATTAATTGAAAATATTTAATTTTGTAAAATACTGTAAATATATATAATTAAATAAAAATTTAATTTTGTAAAACGTTTTAGTAACTTTAAAATAAAAATGAATTGTTTTTATGGGGGGGGGGGGAAGAAGGCGACATACTACAGACGTGAAATTTAAACGACAGGAAGAAGATGCTGTGATATGCAAATGGTTAGCTTTTCAACGCATTCAGACAAAGCAGGTGCCGGTAGAGACACCTACAATTAGTTTAAATAAGGAAATTGTACAGCCGGTTTCTCAAACACGAATTGAATTTGAACGTTGTTGCCTGGCGAACAGTTGTTGTGATGCCTCGTGTAAGAAAAAGAAATGCGTATCAGCACGTTTCTGACTTTGACAAAAATCGAATTGTAGCCTACCGGAATTACGGTTTATCCTATCGCAGTATTGCTGTGCTCCCATTGGTCGAGATCCAATGAATATCAGCAGAATATGGAATCGATGGTTATGCGGAACGCCGTGCTGGATCTCAACGGGCCGCTATCACTAGCAGCCGAGAAGACAAGCATCCTTAAGGCTTAAGGGATCGTGCAGCCACGTCACGAACCCTGGGTCAAGAAATGGGGTCGTTTGCAAGACAGCAAGTGTCTGCACGAACAGTTCGATGACGTTTGCAGCAGCATGGACTCACTGCTCAGAGACCATGGCTGCGGCTATCCTTGAAGCTGCTTCACAAATATTAGCGCCTTCAATGGTGCGATGAACCTGGTCACACGAATGGCGAGATGACATTTTTTTGGATGAATCCAGGTTCCGATGGTCGCAACCGTATTTGGCGGCATCGTGATGAACGGACATTGGCAGCGTGCATTCGTCATCGTCATACTGACCCATCACCTGGCGTGGTGATGTGAATTGCTATTGGATACACGTCTCGGTCACCTCTTCTTCGCACTGACGGCACTTTGACTAGTGGAAGTTACATTTCTGATGTGTTACGATCCGTAGTTCTAATCTTTATTCGAGCGCTGAGAAACCCTACGTTCCTGCAGGATAATATACGACTGCATTTTGCCAATATTATACGGACTTTCCTTGATGCGGAAAATGTTCGGCTGCTGTCTTGGCCAGCACGTTCTCCAGATTTCTCACCAATAGATCAATGGTTGCCAAGCGACTTGCTCGTCACCATATGCCAGTCGTTATGGTTGATGAACTGTGGCATCGTGTTGAAGCTGCATGGGCATCTGTACCTCTACATGCTATCCAATCTCTAATGGACGCATCCAATGGCATTGAGTCAATGGAGCATCCAATTGACTCAATGCCCATGTGTTACACCTGGGCATTAGTGCCGTTATTACTGCCAAAGGTGAAAGTGCTGTTAAAGGAGAGTGCTGTTAAAAGTGCTGTTTAAGGAGAAAGTGCTGTTATTACTGCCAAAGGTGATTGTTCTGGGTACTGATTTCGCAGGATCTATGCACCGAATTTTTTAAAAATTTAATCACTTGCTATTTTTAGTGTAATATACTTGTCCAATAAATATCCTTTTGTTATCTACATTTCTTCCTGGTGTAGCAATTTTAATGCCCAGAAGTGTATTTGAAGACATCGTTTCCGACCCCAGCTTTCTATGCGATTCTTATTCCTTACAGTGTCCTTTACCTCCCATTACATTTTAAACGGATAGTAGTAGAACCTCCTGCATAAATTTCATAGGAGTGGGTACAGTTTGATCACGGACGAACGGACAGACAGACAAACCGAAAACAAACATAACGTAAAATAAACACTTTCCAAACTTGTTGGAAAGTGTTAAAAAGACTTAAAACCTATTGCAACATCGCAATTTACATTGGGAATATTACATCACTCGTGAAATAATAAATTTAGAAAGAGAATAAGAATAAATGAAAAAAAGAAAACCTCTTCCAATTACGAAGTAAGAGAGAAAACCATGAGTACACCTTGCAAATGCATTCTTTCTTTTCTCGAGACACTATTTCCCTTCAGATAAGCAACGACCCCTCTTATGCACATAAAATACAGGCCATAAAATCTGCTTTCTTTTGCTTAAAAGCCTATGCTCCCTTCTCTTCAATTTCCATAGCAGCGTTGTTGGGAGATTACAGGTAAAACACGGAACTCTGATTCGCCAGTCAATAAAGTTCGAACATTCGAAATGAAGATTAATGGAGAGGACAGGATTAGAATCCTCGAGCTGAGGGGGGATTTGACTGCAGTGCACTTCATGCCTCCGCTTACAAGATGAAGCTTCAGTGCGGCCGAAATGAATATCTAGGACAGAACTAATATGCCTGGAAAATGCAATTAATTTCTTACTAGGGATTACACTGGAATAGGGTTATTAGTACCGTGTTGTAGTTGTGGACTGGAAGATATCACCACTGTGATGACTCAAGTTGTTGAATAGTTCTGAAATTTGAATTTTTGATTATCGGAACATAACTGTATAACAGAAAGCACCTAATAGAGAAAACGGGTGTTTAAAAGATGAAATAATTAAAAATGTTTAAGATAACACACATAAAAATGTACTTATCATCAGTACTCGTGTTTCGAGTGAGAAATGCTCACCCTTCATCAGAAGCAAAAAGGGGATTCACACACCGGAGCAGTGGAGTGAGAACTCAACAGTGAACATTTTTCACAGTATACTGATGATAAGTACATTTTTATGTGTATTATATAACAAAGGTTTAATCATTTCAAAAAACAGTGTACTTAGTACTCAGTGAGCCGCGGTCTATTACCATTCTTAAAATACCTATTGTTTTGCCAGGATTCGTAATATAGTTTTAGGAAAATCTTTCAATAGTTAGTATTTATGCTAAGCTAATATAGGAAAAAAGTACGTTAAAAAATCTGAAAAACAGGTTAAGTAAGCATGTTAAACTTGTATTCTCTGAGATTACCTGGACAAGTGCAAAATCTGTTCTATATTCCACTAAAGATAAAATTTAAAGAATGAAAGCTAAAAAAATATCTGCAGCCACTAATATAAATACTTCAGTTTTAAATTATCTACACTGGCGAATGAACAAAACTAGTTTTGAGAAAAATCGAAGTTCTTCTGTGTTGAGTTTGGTGAGCTAAAGTACCACTGCAATTTTTAATTAGTTGTTATAAAAATTGTTACGTTGTACGGCTACTAAATATCTTATTTTATTTTTAGGAATCGGACTTTGACATTTATATTTTCAGACATTTTTAAAGCAGAAGGTTTATATTTTGTGAATTGAATTTCATACAAATATTTACTTTGCAATATTTATGGCGAAATTTTCTTTTTTTTTTTCTTTATATATCTATTCAAAGTTCATGTACTCGATATTATGTTAAAGTAACGAAAACATAGATTCAACCCCTCGAATAACCTTACATCCTTTCTCGGTCACTCTTAATTTTATTTTTAAAAAGTTACTTACATTAACTAATTTTCACATCCCCGTTAAAAAATGATTCAATGACATTAAATTTTAGTCAAACCTTACGCACATTAATAAATTAATAAAGAATTCAGGTCTTTTGATTTCACATTTTCTAATCAATAAAATTACAAAAGTAGACTAAACAAAATACTGATGACGAAAATTCCCTCCAAAGCTATATTTTTGAATCACTTTTAGAAACATCATTTCCTTTGATAAATTAATTATCTTTCCTTTGAAATTTAGATTTCTTACAAATACTTAGACCATTTTTTTACAATTCATAAATGTAGCCACTTGTTGAAATGCAGATTTCTTAATGTGTGGTTAACATCTGTTATTAATATTCGACTGGCATTAAGAGTGACATTTGTTTCATTTTTTAATCTGTAAATTTCCCACATTCAAAATACAAATCAAAATAAGGTAATATATTTAAATCCTCATACAAAATAATTGTAAAATTTTTCGCTTGCTCTGCTTATTGTATGCAACAAGGCCCACAAAAAGGATACCAGACTGATAAAAGACGTTACTAATATGCTCCAAAACTCTATACCAGACTGATAAAAGACTGTGTGACTAATATGCTCCAAAACTCGATGAATTTCTGACGATGAGGATTATTCTAATAGAAATTTATTAAAAGCATTATAATATGGAATGCATTCAATTATCATTACATCAGTTGTGTCCTCTTGTCAAATTGACAAGTTCTACCAGGCGAAAAATAGGGAAACTGACAGGAGAACATACATTCTGTTTTGGAAAACAATCTTATACTTTAAAATTCAAATAAGTATTTCAAAATGAAGCAAGCTCAGTTTCAGCCACGTAAATTTTTTTCCGATGATGTATGTATATTACTTTGTCTACCTGTACCATATAATGCATATACAGATAAATATAATAACAGCTTTAACTATAGTATAAAAATAATAAGGAAATTAAATGTGAAATTATAAAAAAGATGGGAATGGGAAATATGCAAAAAAATAATGACCCTAATTGCACAGTTAAAGACTGTTTTACAAAAGCGTGCAGAAACATAGATTTTCTTTCTTTTTTCTTTTTCTTTAAATTTGGAGGTTTTACATTATTTTAACTTATAGAAAATCTTAGAGACCATTTAGATAGCAGCAGAACCAGTACATCTGAACTTTTCTGGTTAGATGGCACTACTTTCAATAGTTTAAATACAAATGCATCGTTTCAGTACAATGCAAATTGTTGAATGGCAGACCAAAAGCGTTTGACCCCGATCGACACCATTGCTCTACTGTCCACCTTACTTTGCTCTTCTCTAAAGTTCATTCCATCACAAAGCTCTAATCTAAAGCACATACACAAAACTGTGTCCCCAATTGATACCAGCGACATCTGCTTAAATCGATAAAACAAGTGACGCTTTCAGAATTACAGCCTCATAAATAAATAGCCGTAAATATTATGCTCATAGCAGCTGTCCATGACTGGCATAAACCTTCAATTAACCAATAAAATTGTATAACTAAATTTTGTCTGCATCGTTGCTTCATTTCCATAAAATATCATTTCTTATTGTAATCATGTTAACATAGTCAATACTGGCGTTGCCGTATGGTCACAGAAAACAGTGGTTTATGGTATGTCATATAAAACAATAGCGTAACCATATGGTTACAGGCCGTATTTACTAAATATCATATCTGAGATGGAAAACAAAAAACAGCATATTCCCACTTAAATACCTCCAATGAGGAGAATTTAGTTCAGGAGAAAGATCTGAAAACGGTAAAAATATCTTCTTTTTTAAGGAATTAAAAGAATAAAATGGCATTTGAGTCAGCATACAGAAAATTTTAATAAACACTTTAACCCTTTAACCTGCGGTGTCCTCACCGTGAGGATACAAAACTCTGACATTTTCACTGTTGTCAGTCACGAAGAATAAATTAGTTTTCCATAAAAAAATGCTTGAGGTGTGACATAGTTAAACGAAAATCCTATACTTTTAGCACATCTTTCCATTAAAAATTTGATTTGTAAAATTGTCAGGGATATTTTTAACAGCACTGGCATCTGATGAAAACTGGAGAATACGATGGAAATACATTGATATAGAAGAACAATTGGATAGAATACCCATGCTATTTAACTACCAGCAAGATAGCTATCGATCAAATCGTTCATCGCTTGCCACGATTCGATCGTCAGCCATCTTGCTGGTAGTTAAATAGAGCGATGGCAACGGCTGCCCTTTTTTCAGTATTCGGAAATGGTTGAGTTCAAAGGGTTATTAGCTTCCAAGCATTTTATACTATAAAACAGGAAAATAATTATCTCAACGATAAAGCATCTGAAAATACAATCAGGTTAACGTTCATTCATTAATCTCTCAAAATTAAGGTAATTTTAGAGGCGCATGGCATTTCGCTGCAAAACAGAATTGCCTTCAATAGGCACGCAGAATCGATTCCATCATAAAACTGCATAGGAATGATACTCAGACACTTGCTCTCTGTCACCGCACCAATATAGACTGAATATCGCTGCAGAATAGCTGAAGCGAGCTTAACGTTAAATCCCTGGTCAATAACGTTCGAACTTTCTGAATGAAGATTAATAGGGCCGGATTTGGGGTTTCTCGCATAGATGGGATTTCAGGTGCGCCTCACTTTGGTTACGATTACGGGCACAAAAGTTATATGTAAAGTTCGTCGGGGAACGAAGGTAAGGTAATGTATTTAGACGGTCAATATTAGTAGGGAAGTTTTATTTTCGTGAAATCATAATATTGCACTGTTTATAATTTTAAATGCATTGAAATAAAACAACAACGATAAATCATGCCGAACACATCAATTATAGAACACTTTCCCACACGACCGTCTTTTTGCACCAAATTTGGCGATTGTTTTGTATTGGAGTCAAACTGGACGAGAAGGGGGAAATAACCTCAAAAAGTTACATATCTCTCTTAATATAATTTTGTGAAACACTGTGAGAGAACCTGTATTAGCCTTGTTATTTACATTCCTTAAATGAAGAGCAAACTACACTGTAAGAAATACCTGTAATTTTACCACAAATATTGCTGTAAAATTATACAGCACAAGTGCTACAGCTTTGGAATACAACACTGTGAGTTGTAAATTCACTGACGAAAGGGCGTAATGGCGTTGATAAGTCAATCACGAAGAACCTTGTACAACAAATTGACACTGTCTTTACATTGCAACGTGTTGGCGTTGCGTTTGCCCGTATGTTGTACTGTAATCTATGTAATTATATTTTTCATTGAATTATATACGTTTGTATACTTATTGTACTGCGCATAAAATGGATTAATGTCTCTGAACTGCCATAGAGCGTAATAGTCCGAGAGCCAGCTGCCGTTTTGGGGTCATCATCGAAAAAAAGCTGAGAGTTTGTACTTTGGTTGATATTATATTGTTAGTAAACAAAATGAAAGTCAGCTGATAGAGTATTGGTGGGTGTAGCCGTGGCGGCCATCCACGCAAAGTACAATAATTTAAAAAATAAAATAAGAAGAAGAAATCTAATACCTTTTGTACATGTGTTTATCACGGTGTTAGATTTATAATGTGTAGATTTCGGTGTATAAACATTATTATTTATATTTCTATGCGTAAATATTATTATTTAAATTTCTATATGTAAATATTATCATTTATACTTCGATGTGCCAGTATTATTATTTACACTTCGATGTTTACATACATATTTTTCAGATTTTTGTGTATTTTAAATATATAATTGAGGGTAAAAAGGATTTTATAACCATTCAGCTGATTCATAGACTCACTATATAACAGTAAAAATTGATAGATATCGGAAACCAAGAGAGCTGAAATTTTGTAAAGTAATAGTTCTTTATATCTGACCATTATTTTCATTTATATATAACGTGATAAGCACATGTGCGAGGTGCAAAGCATCAGCTTTCTTCTTATTATTATTTTTAAAATAATCATTGTACATGTGTGGGTGGCCGCCGCTGCTACACCCACCGCAAATGCACCAGCTGACGTTCACTTCGATTATATGTATAGCAAAATGAACTATAGCACAAAATTTCAGCTTTTTCTCATTGTTCACTAAAACTGCCAGCTGGTTCCCGGACTATAATGCGTTGGAATTATTTTGAGTGCTCCTTTAGAAGAACTATAAATGCTACAGACACTATTTTCGACAAAGATTTTGTTTAACAACTGTCTATATAGGGTAATGAATTAAGGCTATTTTGGGTGCTGCTGTACAAGAACTAAGAATGCTACGTAGGCCATTTTCTCTCTCAATAGGCTATATTGTATACTACATAGGAAAAACGTATAGAAATTTCGAGCAATCGATGCATATTTATGGCAGTTGAAGCACGAACGGTCAGAAGATAGATAAACCAAAACAACAACATATCAGACTTGTTGGAAAGTGTTAAAAATATAAATCCTTTCTTATACTTTCTAGGTATTTCTTTACAGGGCTGTAGCTTCTGACGTCACTGGTAGGCAAAACAAGGCAGACTAACCAACAGGCAGGCTTGTTCTACAGGATGGCTGGTAGGCAAAACTGCATCATAATCAATAGGCTTGATCGACGTGACGTCGTGTTAGTAAACATGCTACAGCCCTAATATTTGTCTTGCTTTTGCTTCAATTTAAAAAGATGGCACTCAAATACCTGTTCAATGTAGCAGCACTAGGTATAGAAGGAACACTTACGTCATTTCATCTTCGTAATGTTGTTAATGAGCAGACGTAATATGTAACATTCTAAAGTATTTCGTCTAATCATTGTTCTTGGATCATAATCCATAGTGCTTTTCTGAGGTTCTGTATAACGGCCGTAAATACCAAATCCATCTTATTCCACTGACATCATACTGTCAAAACTTCAATAATAAATGTTTCGTATTGTTTTGCTTGAAATACATTAACGTCTACAAAAAAAAAATTACATGCATGAATAATAACTATACATAAACCACTAAGTAGGTAACGTTTTCTGTAGAATTAATGATTGTTTGAAACTGAAAGAACAATTAATATTGCAGATGCTTATTTCATTTAGAATGAGTAAGTTAGCATGGAATGGATATTGAACACGGTGCAGTACCTATTGATAATCTGCAAAATTCATGGCACGATGCATGTTTATGGCAGGTAGGCACAAACATACAGAAAAAAGAGGAACAATAACAGCTTTTCAAGTTTTTAAAAAATTCCCAGAAATCTCCTTGCATTTATTTCAAGAATTAAACCAGAACCCCCATTTTCAAAATGAAAGCATTTTATTTTCATAAATTTTAATTGTTTTATTTTCAGAACGAGATCCAGAGTGATTTTATATTTTTTTAAGGTAAGGAATTTTTATAATCCCAGAAAAAAATGAAGGATTCAGGGATTAGGATAAGTATTAAAGACAAAATATCAAACCTTTTCACTTTCTTAAGTAATGAAAGATACGAAAAGAATATTGGTTTTAGAAACTGTGATACAGTAAAACATATAACCTAGAACTACCGTGCTTTAAATAGCATTAAAAATAACTACACTTGCTGCCAAAGCAAGATGAAGTAAGCATGGATGCAAAAAAGATGACTTCTTACAACTTATTCATAGAAAACTCTATACTTTTAATTGGAGCCAGTGAAAAATTCTTCATTTGTCAATGAATAGCGTTTTATGTGTGGACAAATAAAAGAAAAATTTATAAAAGATCAAGGTAAAATTTATTCTTGACTGAAATCTCACGCAAATGCCTCAGTTCAGGTATATTCGCACTTTTTACATAAATTTTTAAAAAATCAAGCAGAATTTCAAATCATCTCAAGCGGAATTGCAAAATAATGCAAATCAGCACTAAAATTACCCTTTAAGCTTAAATGAGTCACTTTTTATTTCGTTATGCAAAAGATTTTTAATTATTTACCTCGCTTTTCGAGGTGCGTTGGCAATTTTCTTGATTACTCAGATATAGTCTTGTTCTTTCTGCTTGATTCGAGAGAGAAACACAAGACATCCGAGAGAACAAAACAAACTCGAGTCAGTTCATCGTATTTATGCAAAAAATTTCCATTTCCATGTCTCACTTCTCTCTTTGCTTAGAATAAATTATTATCCAGAGAAGGGGGAAGATAGAAGATAAAAGCTAGGTGGAGATGCAGCTAGTTTCCTGTTTTTAAAATTCGTTCTTCAAAGAGAAGTTCAGAGGAGGCACTAAGATAGTATGTAATTTAATTTTATATCAAAAGGAAGTCGTGGATACTCAAGGTTGTTCTACATCAGAATAAAAGTTTTTCACTTAAACTACCTGTGTTTTGTTAATGCTGGAGATTGATTACGGGTATCAGAAGACAACGAAATCTTTTTTCAAAAATATCTCATTCTAGGATGTAAATTCTTAAAATCTTTTTAAAATAATGCTTCACTTAAACAGTATTTTATGCTTAAGTTATATCAATTTAAACATAGTAAGTATCCAATGGTAAAATGCCTAACATTCGTGACTGCAAATTTATTTGAAATACAGTTTTAGCTTCTTTAATAAAGATGGGCCTAAGAAGTATCTCTATTAAGGCGATGTATTAAAGTGTGCAGGGCGTAAAGAACTGTCAAACTTCTACACTATTTAAAATAAACACTAGAAAATTTAGACATGTTTGCACAAATGCAATGAATATGATACACAACGCTGGTAAACAAAAAGGGACTGTGAAAAGCATTTAGATTGCTGGCATACTGATGTAGTCCTGAGAAAAAAAGTGGGGGGACGCTCTTTTTTGAGTAATTAAACTTATATACGGGTAATTAGTTAAATGTAAGTATTGCTAATTATAATTAATCAAATCGTTAAATTTAATTATTTATTAATTGATCGTTAGTTTTTTGGAGTAATTAATTACATTTTTAGTGTAAAAGCAATGTAACTTTTGATCAACAGTCCCTCAAGGAAAACAATTTTTCAATCTACCACTGTCAACAAACCAAATGTCAAAATAACTGGATTATTACTTTTTTTTATTTGTACTGGACCCTTAGCTAGCTAAGTTCCCCTCCCCCCAAACCATTTGGGGAAGACGCTCTTTGACAAAGAGTGCCTTTCACAAGACGACAATTCTATTTCTAAGCATATGTTTACATTATTTTGCATTTACAAAGAAAGTAAGTTCAAGTGGTCCAAAAAGGTCGTTTTGGTTGCCCTTCGGGAGCAGAATTACCAAATGAAAATTTTATTACAGTAAAAAGAAGTTAGAGCGGCCCCTTGTAAGCAAAGAAGTGGGGGACGCATAAGCTCAAATAAAAAAGCAAAGGACGGGGTCCCTCCGCGTCCCCCCTCGACAGCTGGCTGTGCCGGCAAAAAAGGGTCTCTAGATCTGTGGCTGAACGTTTCGATCGTCCTCCATCTTGCTGGTAGTTAAGTCGAGCGATGGCAACGCCTACCCTTTTTCAGCATTGAGTAATCTATCCAGCGCGTTCTGCCATTTTCCCGCAGATGTCAGTGCTGTTAAAACTAACCGTGACGATTTTTTTTTACGGGAAATGAGGTGCTAAAAAGTAAAGGATTCTCGTGAAGCTATGTCACCCGCAACTATTTTTATAGAAATCAAATCTATTCTTCGTGATTGACAACAGTCAAATCGTCAGAGCTGCGTGTTCCCAGAGCGGGAACACTGCGCGTTAAAGGGTTAAGTGATTTACATAGTACAAACTGAAAGTTTTGACTATCTAGGGAGCATTATATTGATTATAGCTCAGATTAAAACGAAGATTAAAAAACAGATCATTTCGCAAATTCGCGACAAGAAAACACAAAAAATGAATGAGGAATTTTTATAAAACTTTAAACATAAACATAAACAACAAAACAATGCACCTAAAATGGAAGAGTTTGGGGAAGCATCTATTCTTTTATTTCCTCCTTTTTCTTCCTATGAGTTTTTTTTTTTTTTTTTTTTTTTTTTTTTTTTAATGTAGATAAACTGTTTCATTTTGTGTTTTGTGCTATGTTTATAAATCTGTCTCCGTTATATTGTTGTTTATAATCTTTTTTTTCTTTGCATTTTTACAAATTACCTTCATTTTGTTACTATTTCTTTTTTCATTCTTCGTATCTTAATATTTTAGATTCTTTCATTTCATTCTGTGCTTCCTTCTCTTTTTTTTTATTATTTCACGATATTTTTTTTCGTTTTCTTTTTTATCTGTATATTAGCTTTTCCGACCAGTATGTCAATCGGATCCATTTTCCTGCTGACGAAGGAAGAACTTTTATAAAGTGTAACGTACATACATGCTTAAAACAAATACTTCATTCCTATGTGATTTTACAGACTTATTAGCTTTTATTTAATGTTCTTTGTTTCACAACTTACGCTGCATGTTTTTGTGGTACAAAATGCAACATTTTCAAAATTAAAGTAATAAGTACTATAATCTTTTCTTTAAGAATTCAATGAAAAATAATATTTTCAACATTAAAATTGTAATTTTTTGCCAAATTGCATATGCTTTCAGTTTCACTTAATCTACAGAATCAATTGGACAACTTTTGATACAAGTAACTTTAACAATCCGATAAAAAAAAGTATGTGCATTTCAGGATACACTTTAACGGTATTCAACATATACCCAAGTCATTTTGCTTAATTCAAATCTCTACGTTTTTAATCAAAGCAAATTTCTCCACTTATCCATGAATAGAATATCGAGCAGATGAAAAATAAAATAAATATTCCAAAGATATCAAAGTGAAATGTAATCTTCATTGAAATCAAATGCGCATGACGGAATTCCCACGCAAGTAAAAATCATGCTTAACTTCGAGTTATTTCCAAGCAAAGTTGTAAATAAATGCGAATAGCAATTTAAACTACTCTTTAAGCATAAATGAGTCACTTTTTTGCTGCTCAGTTGCACATTACTATTGAATTGCAAATTCCGAGACAGGCTCAAGTCTCAAAATTTAAACAGGAGGCAGAAAAAATTTACAGGAGGCACAAAAAATTGATTTTCTGATGAAACATTTGACTGATTGAAACTTTTTATTTTTTGAGTGGTGGTGGTGGGGGAGGGCAATATCATCGAAAACTGTGCAAGTTATAACGAGGCAAAATAGTATCCTTGATGGTAAATTTGAGGGAGAAAATTATAGGTACAATTTTATGAGATGAGTCCTCTTTCAAATTCATTTGAGATTTGGGTGGTTTTAGTAGTAAAACAACATTATTTTCCAACGCATGTTTTTCAAAAGACCAAAACTGCAAAAGATTTCTTCTGTGTTTTACTGTATTGTTATGCCTTGTGATTACAGTGTCATTAAAAGTACAAAAATATCTCCCATAATATTTTAATTAAAATCTTCTTCGGCGTCCAGCTGCGATGCAGCATCTGTCAGCCATAGCAAAATGCCTTCATAGACATCTTCAAAATCCCCGGTATGCATTTCTTAACATTTTAAGGTCTTATCTCGGTGAGATGAGACATTTTTCAAAATTTATTGTAGAAAATCATCTGTTTTTACCAGGATGGAAACCAGGTATCAATCTTTTACCGCTCAAAAAATTTAGATCCACATGTATACATAAAAAAAAGAAAAGTGAAAGTCAATTTTGAAAAACCTCTAGAGAGGCCCTTTTCGAAATTTGCTGCCCAATTATATACCTGGATGTGTTGGCAAATTTTCTTGATTACTCGGATTTTCGTCTTTATTTTTGCTATTTCTACTTGATTCAAGAGAAGCGCAAGACATTCAGATAAAACAAACACGAGTCAGTTCGTCGTATTTATGAAAAAAAAATCCATTTCCACGTCTGAGTTCTCCGTGCCCGGAATATATTATTAGTTAGTGAAAGTAGAATAAAACATAAAAACTGGGTTGAGTTGTTGCAAGTTTTCTGATTTAGAATTTGTTCTTTAGAGGAAAATTCTGAGGAGGCACTATGATAATATATAATTTAATTTTATATCAATAGAAAATCGTGAGCATTCTAAGTTGTTCTATTTCGGAATAAGAAGTTTTTTTTTTCTATGTCTCTTTCTCTCTTTTTTTTGTGGAATACCTACGTTTCTTTACAGCTGAAGATTGATTAAAGTTAACAGAAGAACTGTCTTTAGAAAAATATCTTATCCTAAGAAATTATTCTTATACCTTTTCAAAGAGTATGCTTAACATTCAGTAACATTTTGCATTCAACATGCATCTATCAAAACACTAAACAGTAAGCATTAATAATGGACAGAAAACACATTCTAGTGTCCTAAACAAGCAGTTGTATTTGAAGTACAGTTTTAACTTCACCGGACCTTTAGTTACACGGACCTTTCTTTCGATAAAATGATTTATGAACAGGGTTCGATTTGTAAACCTTTTAATAATTGAAAGAAATTACCATGAAAAATTGGAGCTCTTAGGCATCCTAGTAAAACATCATGAGATATGATAGGCACTTACCATTTGACTTTTTCAAGTAAATGTCACATCATCTGCCGTTTTACAGATAAATTGTGATGCAATACTTTGGTGAATTAATTGAAAAAGTAATGAAATCAAAAGCTAAAAAGAAAATATTTAGAAAAATTCTATCAAACACATGCTGTACAGTATAATTATTACTTGAATAATAACAACAACAATAATAATAATAATCTATCAATACCTAAAAAATTGGAGTAAACTAAAAATTTTGAATTTTACTACATTTTTCTTGTATTTTCTCTTGTATCCACAGAAATCAGCACCATTCTGAAAAAAGGTGGTGACTTTTTAATTATCATTTTAAGCAGTAAAATTAATTAAATTTCATGTCTATGATTCAATGCACTAGCTGTGATAGCTCTCGTGGGAGTAGAGAAAATTATATATTAGCTGTTGCATTTTCATATAAAAATATATTTATTGCGAATAATTTATTTTTATTAATATTTAAAAATTTAAAACCAATTTCAAAATTTTCAACAATACCATGCAAGACTGCAGCTGGTGATGAGTGCTACTGAATACAATGGAAAATCATGTGGGCAACGTTTGTAATTTCCTAATTATTACAAACCCATGCTATCTTTTTATTTGCCACTCCAAGCCTTCTCCTTCCAATGGCCAGGCCATCGGCCTACTGTAGGCTTGGCCACTAGGAGGGTCAGAAGTATTAGTCATTTCATTATGAGGATGCCTAGTAAGCAGTTCAGCAGTTTTCCCTATGAGTGGTTTTCTAATTTTAATCAAATTCCAGATGAGAGACTTAGCACCCGGATTAGCACCACCAGAGGTAACGTTTGGACATAGAGTACATTGGAGCCATGACCGATTTTACGTTTTTCCGCGTAAAAGCGCATAACCTATTTTAAAATCTGTTCGAATTTGGTAGTTGTCTTTTTACAGGGGTTTCAAAGTGCAACTTTAATAATTAGCACTGTGTATATGAAAACCTAACACTTTAGGGCGAACCGACGAAAATTGCTTGTGAACACACACCAAACAATCTTTAACCCTTTAACGCGCAGTGTTCCTGCTCTGGGAGCACCAAACTCTGACGTTTTGACTGTTGCCAGTCACGAAGAATAGATTTGATTTCTATAAAAAAATAGTTGCGGGTGACATCGCTCCACGAGAATCCTTTATTTTTTAGCACGTCATTTTCCGTCAAAAAATTGTCACGATTATTTTTAACAGCACTGACATCTACTGAAAAATGGAAGAATGCGAGAACAGCTGGAAAGGTTGCCCAATGCTGAAAAAAGGGCAGCCGTTGCCATCGCTCGACTTAACTACCAGCAAGATGGCGGACGATCGAAACTTTCATCGCGTGCCACAGATCTAGAGACCCTTTTTCTGGCTGTGCGGCACAGCCAGCTGTCGTCTAAAAAAGGCTGTGCGCGAGCACAGCCAGCTTTCGTCAAAAAAAGGGTTTCTACATCTGTGGCACGTGATGAACGTTTCGATCGTCCGCCATCTTGCTGGTAGTTAAGTCGAGCGATGGCAACGGCTGCCCTTTTTTCAGCATTGGGAAAGGATTGAGCCTCAAAGGGTTAAGCGACGAAGTATTAACTCTCTTAGGGAAACACATTGGCTATCTTAGGGGAAACAAACCAATAAATCCTATGTAAAGAACTGTTTAAAGATATATCTCAACTTGTTTTCTGGAAGCACTTATTATATATGTCTCAGAAATAATTCCATAATCTACAGTAAACGAAACATACAACACACAGAAAGAAATCTCCATATCTGTTAGCTAAATAATTTAATTTAGAATCGATACTGCCTTTTCATCCGGGTTGACTCTTAACCATCGTTTTCCCCCCGATAGTCACCCTCGTATCATCACGAAAGCGTTTAATCCATAATGGCATCGGCTGGACATCTGCCTGTCCGCGATTGCATTAATTAATCCGGAATGACCCACTCACAGTCGGGACTAATCCCATTACGCCCTACCATGATTTCTGGAAGGAGATTGCCTATATAGCATGCCATGACCGAAAGTGTTGCATACCTCAGAAATTTAATTCCGGAAATCTTTGACCGTCACGTTTTATTTCGAATACTCGAAATAGATTTTTTGAATTTTTAGCTTTTTTACATTTTAACACTTTTTTAAAAGTTGAGCAATGTTTATGACTTCGGTTTGTTTGTCTCAGCTGTTGAAGTACAGACAGACCAATCGATTTCTAAATAATTTATATACAGGTTGAGAATTATTTAACTATATGAAATAAAAATAAATTTTTCAAAAACAAGCAAAAAGTTCAATGTAAATCATAAAATTAACTTTTAGTTTATGGCATGTTCGATACGCTTGCCATCAATGGCCGTGATGTATCACAGACGAACAGCAAAATTATCCACAACTCGCTGAGGAGGTGCAGGTTCTATCCACTATTTTCTCAAATCAATATCATCTTTGGATGAAATTTTTACTTTCCGAACATGTACCATGTAAGGAAAGTATTGTAATCATGAAAAAATTCGACTTCGAGATTTTGGTGTTTTTACACGTTTTGAGGGCTTCTGAATCCATTTATGCTATTTTTACGAGATGTATGCGTGTGTGTGTGTGTGTGTGTGTGTGTGTGTGTGTGTGTGTGTGTGTGTGTTTGTGTGTATGTGAGTGAACACGATAGCTCCTGAACGGAGCATTCGATTGAGCTCAAATTGGATATATATGTCATAAACCACCGTCGCAAGACCGGTATTGATTTTGGTGTGTATAGGACTTATAGTTTTTCTACAGAGCTACGACAAAGATTTCTTTTACATTATGGCCTATAGGGGGAATTTCTTGAAAGTGCGCTAGCGTTTAAACGATACATTCGTTTGAGCTCAAATTCGGTATACATGTTATAAACCACCATCCTAAGACCGGTATTCATTTTGGTGTGTATAGGACTTATAGTTCTCCTAAAGGGCTACGACAAAACTTTCTTTTATGTTATGGCATAATGGCATATGGGGAGAAATTCTTGAAAGTGCGCAAGCGTTTAAACGGTGCATTCGATTGAGTTTCAATTTGGTATATATGTTTGAATTATTCATCGATTAAAATTTATTTAAGTGCTTGGTAATGATCTTAATCGTAAGTGTTCGGAAAGTCGAGTGGAGTCACTCCAGATTTTTTATTCTTGTAGCACTTGGACCAGTTCTCCAAGTTTTATATTAATCAGCTTGAACTCGGTCGAAATCAGAGTGTGATCAGCTTGCACAATTAGCTTGTACTCTGCCGTAAATTTCACTTTAACGTCAATAGGATTGTTATTGCTTGAATAGTAGGTCTTGTCTATTGATTTTCGCTCAAAAATCTGTGGTTCAACATTTTCTTTTGAAAAATATACGACAACAAGAATTAAAGTGCGTAGGCTTAAAAAAATATCCAAATTTGTTTTTCAGTTAACCGCAGAGTTTTAACTGAATCTCACCAACCGTTAAAAAGTCTTTTTTTTCATATGGCTAGGGCCTGATTATCGAAAAGCGTGAATTTCCTCTTAAAATTTTAAAAATAACAAAACAATTTTAAAATAACTAGAAAACATCGATTAAAAAATCCTGTTTTTGTTTATAAATGCATTTTTAAACTTTGTTTCCATTTTTCCTCCAATATCATC
The DNA here is from genome assembly GCA_038373885.1 of Cheiracanthium punctorium. NCBI lineage: Eukaryota > Metazoa > Arthropoda > Arachnida > Araneae > Cheiracanthiidae > Cheiracanthium > Cheiracanthium punctorium. The sequence goes on from JAWZYV010011767.1 coordinate 520,828, forward strand.
ATTGTTAAATAATTTTATTAAACATTTATTTTAAAGTTAATGCTTATTTTCAAGTTTTATTTGTTATAAATATTTCACACAGTTCGATTGAAAACGGCTTTTGATCAAATTTTATTCTGACAGATTAAAAATAAAAAAGTAAACAAATGAAAAATTTCATGCAAAGATTTGGCCAATCTTGGTTACAGTGTACTTTTATAACATTGAATTAATTCTCTTGAGTGCATTTTAAGGCCAATATAAATCTGATTAAAACCATAGAGTTCATTCTCAATGTCAGTTCACAGTACCACTTGTAAAGAGACAAAATTTTCCGAGTCTCTAGCTCAATTTAATATTTTAAAAAGCTGTTCAAAAGTTGCATGATTTTCAGGTGAAACAGCCTTAAAGCTTTCTACCTGCTTTCGATGTCTGAAAAAGAAATGAAACAGACTCTACCAAAGGAAAAAAAATCTAAAACGAAAACACTAAATATATATTCGAAACAAAGGAAAAATTTATTTTTGTTGGTATTATTTTTATTCCCTCTTACTTTGCATTTACGTCTAAATTATTTATTTAATATTTTTTCAAATAGTATTTTAATCTTTTCATTAGATTTGAAAAGTCACTGGGAATTTTGAGTAAACCGTAAATAACTCATAACAAATATTGTGTTTAAAAATTTTGTGAGAAAATATATGACTGAAATACAAATTTGAAACAAACATTTTTGAATGTTTTTCTCTTAATTTAATAATGTAATTGTGATGTTTATGTTTGGGGTAATCGTTTTATATGCAAAAAAAAGGAAAGGAGAAAATGCAAAATCGATTAAAAGCGAAATTACAAAAATAATCGAAATCGAATTTGGTAACGACATCCTTTTCCACTGTCTGTCACTTTGTATAAACTGTCTTTATACAAATTTTCAACTCAATAATTCGAAAATTTTTATCTATATAGAGTAACACAAATTCAGATTCATATGTTTCTACTGTTGCTATAAACTAAAAAGTAAAATAAAATACACTTATAAAAATTTATGTTCTCTCTCACAAGGATCATAATGGACTTTCAATTACGGCTCAGTAAAAGTCCATTTAGAAAAGGGTGCTGGATTGAATTCTAAAATGTACCAGTAAAAGAATAAGATTTTTTGAATTGCTTTTTATAATTTTTAACATTTCGTTTTAAGTGTTAATTAATTCTTTGGATGAAATGAGACATTTTAATATTACAAATTTCGAACATGAATAATCCTTATTTGAGTTTTACGAAGTTTACAATGTTTTCCATTTCTCATATTTCTAGTGCAAACGATTAAAATAAAACGGTTTAGTTAATTATGATGTCCTTTACAAATCCACTTTTAAAAAACCGAAACTCAAGCTCTGTATTCACAATGAAAAATTAAACTTTTAGTGTAACAAACAAAAACATTTACCAAAAAGAAGAAACAAACACTTTCCAATTCCACACTGTGAGGGGGGGAAACACAGCCAATAAAAATCTTTCAACTAACTCTAGTCAAAAGAAAACATTTAACACTTTTTTTTCTGCCGAAATTTTTCGTCCATGAATAGAATTTTTGCTTCTCTTCGTTTCCCCATTTACATCACGTTCCTGGTGAAAAAGTTTATTGAGCTCTAGAAACAAAAGAATCAAGCCGTTAGTAAGTTACAGAGAAGAGTCGGAGGAAGAGAGAGAGAGACACACACACTATTGCGCCCAGGTCACGTGGTGTCTTGATGTGTTGAGGGACCGCGGTCCTGGCTCGCAACCTTAATTACAACAGCTCGAGTAACAAGATCCTGTCTCGGCGGACACTCCCGAAAGCAAAAGAGTTCGCTTCCGTTAGCTGAACAGTTTCTGGTGCGGTAGTTTTTTTACCGCCAGTGTGATGATGGCTTTATAAACACGATAACGGGAGAGATCTGCATGTAAGATATAGCAGCATTGTTTTAATTAAAGGTGTTTAGAGAAAATACTAAAAAGCGATTCAAGGAATCTTGCTCTTTTACTGCTTTTTGGAATCCATGATGATGTGAATGATGAATGTGTTTGAGTTTTCAAGCAAATTTATTTCTTGGAGTTTTTAATTAAACATGCTTGTAAATAAGCAAGATTTGAATGCACTTTTCCTTTTAAAAAATTTTAATTGAATGCACTGCCACATGAATGCTCTATGAAAATTGATGGAGCGAGATTTTAAAAAGAAGAAATTTTCCTGCCACTGTAACGAAAATATCGCAGAAAATGATATTTTCCTTTTAGAATTACTTCTTTACCTTTTTTGGAGCCAGTTTCATTCCGGAGTCAGTTTCTAGGTGCGAAGCCTTAATCGTGTTAGTTTCGGGTGAGATGGTTTCATCTTTTATTTTAAATTTTTGGTGTGGAAAAGAGGGCAAATAAAATTGTCTTACGTTGAAAAGTGGGATGGATGCGAGATCGTGAGGTGATACTTGGGTACGAAACGAGATTGCAATATGAGATCGCAATAAACGACTGTACTTCTTTTACTTCAAAACGAAGAATTAAAAATGAAGACATTGCGAAACGTGTCTCGATCGAGACTGCGATAAACGAGGGACGACACCTTCCTCCAGGGAAGTAAAAGTGAAGACATTTTTACATCAGGGAATATGTGAGACCGCGATAAACGGGGGGCAACTGCACTTCGTTTATTTAGTTTAAGGAAGTAACAATGAAGACATTTTGGTGTCAGGGAGACCGTGAGAAGAGTGAATATTGGCAGATGCGAGACTAGACCGTGAGACGAGGCTTCGATATCAAAGAGCTATACGAGACAGTACTTTAGTCAATTTTTGACTCACTTCGTCTCGCGTTGATCCCTAGATTATATCATTTTTGCAGTAATATTCTTTGTGTTTTACATATTAATTATATACACACACACACACACACACACACACACACACACACACACACACATATATATATATAGCTATATTAATGCCTATGTCATTTTACCTCTCACCCGCTTTATTGAAAATTGTCCGAAAAATGTGCCTCAAAAATGCGACATAAAAGTATGCCACATAATTTTACATATATTTAAAATTACATATATATAATTATAATTATTTCACAACAGCTTTAATCTATTGCTACAATATTTCGTAAGCTGAAATATGCATCAAATGTACTTTTCTATAAATAGGTTACAATCATAAAAAATTCAACATAGGGTTACCAGGCGAAATACACAAAAGATGAGAATTTATCGATTAATATCGTTAATATCGATTAATATCGAATCAATTAATATCGTTTTAATATGGCAATAATGAAACTAAAAAATAAAAAATTAGGGGGGTCGCCCCCTGACTAGGCTCGAACAGCCGTGTGTGTGTGTGAAGTAGGCGTGAAAGATAGAGGGTGGCAGTACACCTAGTGAAAGCATAAACACACACGCACATATATATACTATATACACTATGGATGAAAGAAGAATGGGGGGGGGGGACTATACTCTCAAAATCATATTTGGGAGATTTGAAAAAAGAATACTTCTGAAATTGAAACTACAGGAAGAAATATTTTTTGAGTAATAATAGCATATTTTAAACTTTTTTCAACTAAAATAAGATACTTTTACAGTTTCAAATGATACCTTTTCCTTTGCAAATATCTCATTGAAAGAGAGTTCTAAACATTATCTCTCTTTATAACCACAAAATAAAATATCAATGAACTACGAAAATTAAATCAATTTCATCGCATAGAATGTTTAGTGCCAATTCTTTTCTCGAGAAAATATCACAGATTCGTTATAATACATGGGGGAGGGGGAGAATCCGTAAACAAAGAAACAAATTCCTGCTTTTATGCCGCTCAGGATATTTTTCCAGCGCACCGTCGATATGGGTTCTTTTCCACTCAAGCATTGAGTGGATTTATGCAACGGTTCACGTACCGGAAAAAGGAAACACATTTCCAGAAGTGATGAGCGATGTTCCATTGGACGGAAGGGTTTATTGTAGCAAGGGAAACAGGAGCTCCCATGGTTTCATTTTCTACCCTAATTTTTTGTCTGACTTTAAATAATTGGTGAAGTAAATAACTCGAGAAAACAAAGAACCTCGAAGAATTTGTGCATTTTAAAGAGTATTATGAAAATATTTTTCATTCGAAAAAAAATTAATATATAAAATAAATAAATTAAATTTTTAAAAAATGGTTCTTGTAAATAAAATTGCTCATGCAAATTAAAAATTTTAATGCACTGAAAATACTATAATTGTTCATATTGTTTTGCGAAGTATCAGGAATCGGATCTTGTATTTCGGATTATTTTCATGAACGCTTTTAATTGCCTGTAAAACTAGTTTTACTGTTCGAAGCGTTATAATGCAGAGAAATATAAACATATTTGTCTTGTTCATATTGTTTTGCGAACTATCAGGAATCGGATCGTGGAATTCGGATTATTTTCATGAGCACTTTTAATTGCCTGTAAAACTAGTTTTGCTGTTCCAAGCGTTATAATGCAGAGAAATATGAACATATTTGCTTTGTTCATACTCTTTTGCGAACTATCAGGATCGATCGAGTACCTTCTTGCTGAAACTTTACGTTGAATTATAGTGTATATATTCTGTCATATTTTGCGAACACGACTGGTATCGATATTCATGTGCACCTTGCTGTAAAACTAGTTTTACTGTTTGAAACGTTATAATGCAGTGAAATATAACATATTTGTCTTGCTCAAATTGTTTCGAGAACAATCAGGAATCGAATCATGTAATTGTTGAGTGCGTGAACACTTGAGGGTTAGGGAAAACGCTGCCCGATGTAATGAATTCGCTGGTAAAACTGTTCGAATCTCATAAAACTAATTGACGATAAACCCTATTAGGCGTGGAAAAGCTAAGCCAAACAGAAACCAACATTATGTCGAAGCACAGTTGGCGACTAGCGCTCATATCTATAGGCAACAAATTTGAACCCCAAACAAAAAATCAAAGCAAAGTGAAAGCAGACTTTAGAGCATAAAATCTACTAAGAGGATAAAACTACTAAGAGGACGCTGACGAGTAATACATTTTTTAAAGCACTATTTGAGATATCAAGTTTTCGAGAAATAATTCGATATATGTTCTGGATTACAATAAGCTCGTCCATGGATCATACAGTCTGTATAACTCTAGTTTGCTTACTATGAACATTGAAAAGAATTCTAATGCATTACGGTCTATAGCAGTGTATCCTCTGTGAAACATATTCAAGTATTTTTACAGAACACTCAAAGACGCTTACTCATTCATCTTTAAAAGTAATGCATTCATTTAAAGCTCATTTCACAGGATGTACTTCGAATACGTTGTTCGTAACACAGATGGTTTGAAATTATCCCCCAAATATCGCCAAGTTTGACGACCATAAATCGACAAATTTAGCACAAGAAAAACTGTTGTGTTGGAAAGAGTTTTATAATCTGAGCGTTTGACACGGTTTTTTTTTGTGTTATGCATAAATTTGGTCATGGGAAAAACATAAGCCATCAACAGAGCAACGCAAAAGCGAATTTATTACTTTAAATGCAGAAACGCAGTTACAAAAACATGTTTTAACTGTGACAACGGGAGGCTGGCGAAACCAGTAAAGTTGAAAGAACACGCTTATTTGCATAGAGGAAGGTGCTGAAAAATCTGAGAGTTAATGTAAAATTTTGAAGTCGGATATTTTAAGACTTTTAACAGCTTAAAAAAGTGCGTTCAGTTTAAGCACAGCTGGAAAACTTTAATCATTCATCCCTCAAACCTACATATATAAGTAAAGAACGACTTGTATCACACTGCACATTTTCTACAGCGTGGTTATAGTTACGGTTCCCCTTTAAAAAGGATTCTGCAGCTAAAATGGGTAAACGAATTGTGACAAAATTTGGCACATACACAACATGAGATGCGCACAAGAAATTTTGAAAAAAAAAAACTGATATAGTTAAAAAAATGTTCAATAGGTGGCGCTTTGCATGGAAAAACAACAATTTTAGAAATTTAAAAGACTAACTCGAAATGTACAAACAATTTCAACATGTATTCAATATATTTAGAACAGATTGGAGTCATTTCTTAAGCTGAATGTCCATATAAAGCGCCACCTAGTGGACATTTTGGAACTGAATTTAAAAAAAAAAAAACTTCCACGCATCTCATGTACAGTCCATATGCCAAAAGTTTATAGCAATCTGCTCATCCATTTCAGCTACTGAATGTTGACTATTGGGGAAGATTAATTATGGCCATCTTGTATTTTCAAAGTGAAACTCGTGTGTTTTCTAAGCACCTTATCTAAACTTACTGAGTTCTGCATTTTATGATTCTGTTTCGAAACGGTTTTCGGAATGAAGGTTATAGTTAAAAAAATTTTCAAAAATCATGAAGGTTTTCGGACTACACCATTTAATACAAAAGATTGACTTTGTCTATTAATGGTTTTGTGAAACAATGGGCATTCAACGCACGCCCATTGTTTCACAAAATCATTAATAGACAGAAGCCCGATAGGGGAGAAAGAACCATTATGGACACAACAGGTAAAATTCAAATTTAAAAAATAATTAGAATTAACGTTAGATAGATAGTATTAATGAGAAAAGGATTAGATTATTAAGAAGTAACTCGTAGACATTATATTACACATAGAGATACATAACATAGCAATTTCTACCTTCTAGTTTTCCGTCTAGTTAGAAATGCAGGCAGTCACATGGAATTTGCTGCAACTTTTAATTACTTAGTACTCATAAGCATCAATCCTCAAAGTTACATTATCATCTCTATCTTTTCAAGTCAAGGTTATAATATAAATTATTCACGGCATCACATTTTCTGGGAATAATATCCTTAAAGCCTCAACTACAGAATAATTATTTATGGCGCTCCTGCTTTCATATTTTTGGCATCGAAAGAAAAATAGAATGCTCTTTTATCTGAGTTGCATAGCATCCAACCGTGTTCATCCATTATCCTAATAACAAAGTCAAAAGGTGCCTGCGGGGCGAATAACGTCAAGATGAGTTTTATTGTCCATTAGCTGAATGAGAGACGCACATTATACCTACAAAAAGCCCATAAAGTCACCCTAAAAACCCCATGCGTAAAACATACGATCCTAAGGCGAAAGTGAATTTGCATATGGATTTGAAGTAAAATGTTGTCCTGGCTTCTAAAGTGAGAATTTTAAAGTCAGAATTCTTCATGTTATTATTTCCGGAATTTTATGTGACTCACTTCGCTTCAGTGAAAATCAGTTTAAAAAAATTAGACGTAAATGAGAGATGATTTAATTTTTAAAATATTTTATCTTAAATATAATTAAAAATCTTAGCAGTAAGGCGCAAGAAATTTAAGTATGCTGTAAGATGCTGAGAAACTCATGAGTCATACTGACCAAACGTGGTTAGGCGCGCAAATATAAGCTTCTTGCCAGTTCAATTTAATGCTAGTTTGAAGATCAAGAATTGCCCAATTAGTCAAAAGAAAGGATTATGATGTCGAAAATTTTCGTTGTTTTGATAATTTTGTATTCTTTGGGCCATGTCCAAAATTTCGTCAAATGTCATCGACCTTGGAGAGTTTTACCGAAATATTACCAAATTCGACGTCAAAAATAATAATTTATTTCGCATAACTGTAAAACTTTTAACTGTAGAATGTTGAAATTCTAAAACTATTTGCAGCATCTAGTGCATCTCTTTTTTGACTGCAATCGATTGGGTTATTTATTCAGATGGTTACCCAAAGCACTTTCAACACATAACCTTCTATGTATACCTTCAATTCATTAAAATTATGTGATCAATCACTATGTCAGCCATGCCCAAAATCTCACAAACTTTCTCAAGCTTAGCAGTTATTCGCGAAATATCGCCAAATTGCCAAAAATACTTTTTCAAACTGAACCAAGCTTGGCGATATCGCAAATATTTGACTAGAAATTGCTTAATCGTTAGTATTATCACAGCTTTGCATCTCTTACTACTGAAATAAGTTTAGATGAAGAGTCATCGAAAATATTTATGATTTAATGACGTACAAGGAAGTCATGTGGTGTCCACATCAGATTTTTTTATGCTTATTTCTATCGATACATACATTTGTTAAGCATAATAACACTTTTTTTATATAACATTTCCTAAAAAATATAATGTATAAACTGTACAAGTCTGCCCTCCAATAGGCAAAAAGTAAATGAAAGCACCTAGGAAATAATTCGGAAAATATTATGTGTTCAGGAAAATTTACCTACTGTCTAAGCTACACTCGAGATGAGCCAGAATGGCACATTTTGTCTGCTCGGGCTGACTTCCTCCAAAGCCATCAATGGTTTGGAGGAAATAGAAATCAACGTTGTTTCACTGTCCATTACTCATAACCCGAATTCTATGCATATTATAATAACTGTACATAGTGCCTCAAAAGGACGTTTACAAGCTTAATATGCTGGTCTGTCATATCATGATGAACAAGATTCAAACAGGAACTTTTGTCCGAAGATGCAAACTGCGACCGCTAGAGGACGATGTTCGCAGGCTAATGGGAGCGTTATCATTTTATATTAGAACGTTTCCGGAGATGGATGAATCGGTTTACTATCTCAGAATTGGCTGATATGCATTACGTGTACAGTGCCGTGAATGCAAATGGACGATGGTATGGTCTCAAAAGAGATGTGTATTTTACTAATGACTTATTTAAATATGACTTCCCATTTGCGGCACCAAAGACGGAATTCATATTTGCCAATTCTGACTTAATAAACCAATTCATTCATCTTCGGAAGGAAAGTCATAGGCTGAAATGATATAGCTTCCTTAAGCCTGCAAATATCGCCCTCTAACGGTCGACGTTTGCATTTCCAGACACAAGTTTCTATGTAAACCTTGTTCATCTTGATAGAATAGACCCGCATGTTAAGTTTGTAAATAATCTTCTGAGACACCCTATATAGTCAAATTGTAAAAGTATGGAACGTTTTTTTTTTCTTTATCTATTTAATTGATTGAATACGCCTGGCATTTTTTTTTTAAATAGCTGAGCACGCCAGTTCGCCGCACGAAGATTTTACTTTTATAAAACATTTTTAAAAACTTTTATAAAGAATTATTTCCGGAAACTACGAAAATTTGAAATGCTTAAGTTGAATTTCAAGTAATTTTCGAAAAATCGTAAGAAATAAATAAGTTTAAGAGAATTCGATTTTTAAATATCCAGCCAAAGAGAGAAAAGCGTGCATTTTTTCAGGACAGAAAACTTGATCCATCAAAGTGATGAGTCTTAGAAATCCAGATCTTTTAGAATATTTTAAAACATTCTCGAACACTTACAAACATTCTATAATATTCGAAAATATTTTTCAAAATGTTTAAATTTGATTCTAAACTCGATTCTCACCTACTTCAGACTTCCCCTAAGAGAAATATTCTAGAATATCCTGTATGGAAAGTCTAGAATATCGAGGAACATTCTAGCCAGTCTTGGCCACGTCAGCACTCGAATCCCAGCTGCTTCACCGATTTATCTTTAGACGTTGTTGGAGTGATGCCCTATTTTGATGGCATGTCTCGAAACCCAACCCTTGCACTTTCAAGTTGAAACTTTCTTTACGCACGGGGGTGGAGGACTACCATATCCTATCACCTACATTCCGCTAATTGTTTCCGAAGTTGTATTGCCACTCACAGACATACCACTCTTAGATTTAATATAAGAAAACTTAATAAAAGAAGATTATTGCTATATATTTTGATCTTCATATCTCCGAACAAAGCCCCTTCATTTTCAGACTGAAGCCTTCTTCATAAATGGAAATGGAGGACTACCTTGCCATATAACCTCCATGCGGCAGTGTAAGTACGGGTACGAGTGGCATACTTACTTTATTACAAATACTGATATTAATACAAAAATATTCATATTTACTAAGCATCAGTGAAATCATAGTAACGGAAAATTTTTTGAACTTCTTGTAATTTATCGTTAATAAATGCACATTTTCCACAACAAACTTTTGTCAAGCTTTTTGTCAAGCTGTTATCACTCATTCCGAATGTCTATTCGAAAATTCCAGCCTTTCAATCAACGAATTATTAGGACCAATATTTTTTGTCTGCATATAGGTAAGGGCAAACGGGGCATGTGCCACCGGGCGCTGAGCTAAGGGAGAAGCCAAAATCAGTTATCGTTCAAAATGGCGGCTGCTCACTAATTGAGTTTCGTTCTAGGTGATGTAAATTCTAGTTGCGGTATTCTCCATATTAGTAGAATTTTTCCAAATAGAAACGTTTATTAGAAATATTTTCAAGATAAAATCAATTGGTAAAATCCAAAATTTAAAAGAGGAAGGATAAATTAACGGGGACAGATTTTTGGACGCAAGAAAACATGGTATCTCTATATATAAAGGAAGATGTCATGACTGACTGACTGACTGAAGATCATCGCCCAGCCAAATCTACTAGAGGAACAGACATGAAATTTTAGGAACTTGTAGATTTTGTGCTCAAGGTGTCATTTAAGAAGCAATTTTAAAAAATTCGAACCCAGACGGGGGTGGCGAGCCGTAAAATTCTTGCTTTAAAATATAACTAACAGAAAATACCTAAAAGCCATTTTCAGGGTTTTTTTAAATTCGCTCAGAAACGGACGAAAGGGGCCAAAACGTTCTTTAACGTTCTTTACGCATTACCCTTCATATCTCACAGGAAAAAAAGAGACATCCGTAAAATTCTTGCTTTAAAATGCAACTCACAACAATACCTGAAAGTCATTTTCTGGGTTTTTTAGAATTCGCACCAAACGGGCATAAGGGGCCGAAACGTTCTTTAACATTCTTTTCACATTTCCCTTCATATTTCAGAGGGGAAAAAGAGATAGCCGTAAAATTCTTGCTTAAAAGTATCGTAAACGCAAATGCTCAAAATTCACTTTCAGAGTTCTTAAAAATGCGTATCAAAACGGGGCCAAAACGTTGTTTTCGAATTTGCTATAATATATCGACGGGAAATAGCGATAGCAATAAAATTCTTGCTTTAAAATGTAGCGAAGACGAATGCTCAAAGTGGTAAAGCCAAAACGTTATTTTCATATTTGTCTTCAGTAGAAGGAAAATAAAGATAGCCATAAAAGTCTTGCATTAAAAAGTATCGAACACAAATCTAACAATGTTTTTCAATGTTTTCTTTAAATCGACCTCAATAGGAGGTAGTTTACAAAAAAGGTGTTTTTTACGTATTTTTTAGAACTTGAGTGCTCTTAATTCAGACAAAGATTTTTGTCTACCTTATGAAAGGATGAATCACTTTTCAAGGATCGCCAAATTGTGAAAAGTCGCCAAGGTTTGTCGTTTTTGGGTGATTCATCGCCAAGTTTGGCATAAAAAAATAAGTCCCCAAAACTGGTCTCAGCTTGGCGATATCTTCCATATTTTCGAGAAATTGCATAACCCTACTGTTTATTTAATTTTAATTGGAATAATGGTGTCTGTATTCGTGTAAATAAAGTTGAAGTATAGTTAAAATATGCCTGCCGAGGATTTTAAAACATTTTTAGTAGACGATTTCAATATAGATATCAATTTTAAAGAATTATTTTATGGAACAAGGAAGACAAATATGACACACTCGCGGATTATGGTGCACATTACAAACAATATTTAAAAAATCAAGTATAGTTAGAATATGCCTAACGAATATTGTAAAACTGTTTTTGTAGGCGATTAAGTCTATAACCAAAATATGTTTAATATTTATTTACTTATTTTCCATTTGCATTAGTTGGTTTAACAGTATCCATTCCGTGCGAAGAACGGGTGCTTCAGCTAGTTTCTCATAAGACTGTGAACATGAGGTCGTTTAATGAACGCCAAATTTGCATTACCGTATAAAAAAGTGCCATTCCATAAAGTGGTTGTTTTTAGATACAGCTGTTGAAACATGTTTTCTGTTTAGGTTCAAATAAGGATTCAACTTAGCTTGTTCTGTATTCAGCTTATGTAGCATAAACATTACAGAACACTGACAGTTACAATCTGTATAAATAAAATTAGACTTTTCTCTCCACATTACTTGGAATTCAAACTTTTGCGATTTCTATCCGCTTCAAGACCTGGGAACCCAGTACGACCGTCAAACTAAAGTTTATCGTTCTATCATTCTGTCAGTGACACTTTTTTGTTCGCACATCACGTTATAATGACTGAAGCGAATGAAATGAAATTTAGTGACATAGTGACATGACATGACAGGCGTTTGCTCAACTTAAACTATAAGCTTTGAATTATTTTATAATTTTTAAATTTTGTGAAAATTGTTTCAAACTGCGTAATTTTTTTTTTTCGCTCACGTAATAACGACCAAAGCTAATGAAATTAAATTTGGTGACATGATTAGTGGCAGCTTAACTTCAACTATAGGCTTCGGATGTTTTAAAAATTTTGTTAGATTTTGAGAGTTTGTGAAAATTCATTTAAAATATGAAAATATTTCTCCTCGTGTATAAAAGACTAAAGTGAATGAAACAAAATTAGCATCGTCACAGTTGGTTAAGTAGCACTGAAGTACTTCAAAATTTTTAATCGAGATTTTGTGAAAATTTATACATGTTTGCTCCATTCCTGAAAAATAGCTCAGAATAGAATGAAATTTAGAATTATGTTAGATGGTAAGTTAATTTAAACTATAGATGACCATATTGTTTTAAATATTTCAGAGATTTTGTGAGAATCGTATAAATGTTTGTTCTCGCATCCCTCAAAAATGGCTTAATGGAATAGAATGAAATTTAACAACATGATCAGCAACGACTAAAACAATAAATGTCGGAATTTTTTGAAAAATAATAATAAATTTTTAATTTTTTAATGTTTATTTGCTTTTATGAATGAACTCATGAATTGAAAAGCTCATTCAACCAGAATAAAACTTCATAATTTTGAAAAAAAAAAATCTATTCTCAATTCTACTTAGCACTTTGTTACGCTCTAATTTATGATCTTATAGCAATACACAGAAGTTATAGCTTTGCTTCCTATGCTATTGCCAATATGATAATTCCATTCATTGTACTCCTACAATATTGATGGAAATGCAGGCTTTTTGGAAATTTGCACAACTAGTAGGAAATAAAAATAAAGTTGTACAATTATGTTAAACATACATGAAAAGTATTAAGAAATGATAATTGAATACTAATGAGAGATATAAATACCTTTAAAGAATTTTATATCCCTTCAGAATGTTATAAGTAACATCAATCTAAATTAAACGAGAATTGTTTTATTTTCTACTCGGTGAACATTCTGAGTAATAAGCCCTTTCTTTAACGCCTACGTGGGACTCCTACACTTCCTTCTGAATTAAACTATGTATTCTGATATTTTTACATGATCGAAATTGATTTTGAATAAAATTACGCAGTAGTTCTTTTAACAAAATTACTCTCATAAAACAGTAAAACTACATTTTCTAAATTATATCCTCAGAAACGAAATATTCGTTCCATGTTTTACAGAATAAAGTATATATACATGTAATAAATTTGTAAAAGTATTAAGATTTGGTATTTTGCGTTGTACAGTTTTGTTAGCAAATTTGTCTTCATTTTGTCGTTATTTTTTTTCCTATAAGAAGAAATTGTTTATTAATAGTTATTCAGTGAGAACTTTTATCCAGATTATCAGGGACTGATTTACGAAAGAACATTCGAGGCAGGTTCCCTGAGCCCCATTTTTTAGGGAACCCAAGGCTCTTCCCTTACTATCAAAATATCTATTAAATTTCTGTAAGATTGATTTCTATCTGATAATCAAAGTAAAATGTCTTACGATAGAGATAAGTCCATCAAAATTACTAAAATGTTTTAAACTAACCAATTTACATTTATTTATAAATATGATTGCAATTTATGTTAATTTAAAAAGTTTTATGCGTAAATTTAATACTACCTGATAAGATGACAATTATCAAGTTGATTAAAAAAATTTAAGTGAAATTCTTGTCAATTTTCTTTCATAAATTGTATATTGTTTCAAAGAGGAAAGGGAGAGAAAAAAACTATTTTTTTTTCTGTCCGAAATAGTAATCTTCTACCTCATCTTTTATTCTAAGGCATTTTCAGAAGAGAGAATGTAATTAATTTCAAATGTCTTATGCATTTAACCAAAGGAATTCTTGATCAACTTGATCAAAAGTTGAGGCGTTCGAAATTTTTTGTGTAAAGTAAATGTTATTGCGTAGGTAATTTGATATTGGTTTCTATTTTAATAATATTCTACAGTAAATCTTTGTGCAAGGGGCCTCGGCCCTAAGACCCCCAAATGTGTAAATCGGTTCCTGATGACCATCTACTAGTTTAATTTCCGCCAAGTTTCAATCGGAGCAGATGTCACTATATTTGAAATGGAATTTGTTCACACCCTACACAGACGTTACCATTTCATGCTTTCCGTGACTTTTGCAATGTAAGTCAGAGAGTACACATAGAAATCGTCGAAAAACCTTTAGTTTCAAAAAGCCATTCGGTCTTGTGTGTCTCCGACTACCTGTAACTTGTCTCTAATCTAAAAATGTTGTGATCTTGGATTTATTTCCTCTCGATAAACATATATACATTATATCAGTGGTATACATTACATGAGTCGTCCACCAAGCTTCAGTCGGAGCAGATATCACTGTTTTTGAAATGGAATTTGTTCACACCCTATACAAACGTTACACTTTTCATGCTTACCGTGACTTTCACAATGTACTTCAGAAAGTACTCATAGAAATCGTCGAAAAACCTTTAGTTTCAAAAAGCCTTTCGGTCTTGTGTGTCTCCGACTCCCTGTCACTTGTCTCTAATCTAAAAAAGTTGTGATCTTGGATTTATTTTTCCTCGAGAAACATATATACATTATATCAGTGGCATACATTATATGAGTAGTCCGTTTAATACGCTAATGTTCAGTATGGAATATTTTAAATCTGAATTTCATATTTATAATTTTTTAAACGGCAGCCCACTTTTTCATATTTTACGAAATTCATTTATTCAGCAATTTTAGTCTCAGCATAACCATGTAATAAGTAAAAAATTTAATGTTCACATAAAGATGCTTACAGAAATATCCGTTAATATCAACTTCGCAGAAGCAAAATTCAGACTCTTGAATATTTATGAGATGACACGTGGATGTTCTGGAGTGAAATTTCTCGCGCTTGTATGAAATTTTCCCTAAATAATATGCAGAAATTCTTTGCTCGTGTAACAACATTTTTTTTATTCCTTTGACACCTACGTGTGACACCTACATTTTGCATTCTGAAATGTAAAGGAGGACTGTCTTTCTTTAGGGAAACTAGAAAAGAAGTCATTTCGAATTCCGTATTATCGTTTTCGAAGTCTTTTTCGTATCTGAGAAAACTGCAGTGCATCGTGCTTAATTAGGTAGCCTCAAAAGAAAGCCGAGAACTTTGTTTTGTCCCTTTTAAAGGTTCAGCACTGCAGAATTTGCTGTTACGTCTACGCGTGGGGGACAAAAAATAAATTAATAAAAGACTGGTTTTGAATAAAGAAGCTTTTCGTAGGAAGCAAATAGAACATTTTCACAACCCTGAAAATTAAACATCGTTCCAGCTTTATGATGTAGGCGTGATGAGGTTCTTTCTGGAAATATAAAACAGTTTAAAAGAGATTGTATTAAATGAACAGTATCCAAAATAGAAATCGAAACTTGAGGGACGACTTCTAAATTATGTACAGGAAAATTGTAATTAAACTTCCCCTTTAAGCAGCATTCTGCACCTGAAACGGGTGAGAAGATTGCCTCCGAATTCGACATATGGAGAGTGTGCCCAAGATGAACACAAGGAAGCTTTTAAAAAAGTTTTAGTTCAATAAACCTGTATTAGGTGGCGCTTTGCATGGGGAAATCAGATTTAAAAAATGACACATGCTAGTCAATAAATGATCAAAAACTATCGAATAAATGATGAAACTATTTGTTCATTTCGAATTGATGTTTCTTAATGCAAAACGCCACCTGGTAGACATTTTTTAAACTGATTTTCTTTTTACCCTCCGCTAAAGAGGGTAATAGTTTTCGGCAGACGAAAAAAGTCGTGGATGATAATTGATAGTAAATAAAATCTTACAGATCTCACGGAAATTTGAAACACACCAAGATCCGACACATGATTGGAATAATGGATACTTGAAAATTTTCAAAGTAACGTCAGATGAAACAAAAGGGGAAACTGTAAGATTTTGTCAGAGCGTCTGCGACTGGCTGTCAAGTTCCCGAGGTTCCGATTTCATTTTTCAGAACTTGGATTTGTTTCCAGAGTCGCGTTCAAACTTTTGTCCCTCCTCGGAGCAAGTGGTGGTGTTCTGTCGTGGCATTTCTAAAATTTTCATTTTTGCGGGATCAGTGTGAAATAGCTCGTAGGCTTGGTATTTCACGCTCTACTTTCAGTATTACATCGTTAAATATCAGAAGAATATACCCGGGACTGTTGTTCAAGGCCGCGCTGGCCGTCCTCGCCAGTTGTCTAATCCGGAAGAAAGTCATCGTGAAACTAACCGTCTATTTATGCAAAGAAAAAGGGAAGATCCAGATTTTCGTGCTCAAGAAGCGGAATCCAAATCCAGAAGACAAGACAGAAAACGTTTACGACTCTGTCTAGATATACCATCGAAAAGACCAAGAACAGATACTGATCTAAATGTAAGGTGTGAAGAACTAGAATTTCGTAAATTAGCTGAGAAATTTTTCGAAGCTGTTGCTGATGGTCCAATCCACCAATGCTATTGTTGTGATCGACTGTGGTTCAAAAAGTCAATAAGAACCCATTCCAAAACAACTTTACTGTCCAAAGGAGCGACAACGGACTTTATAAAACTAGTCTTTTACAAAGATATCGATGATATTGGCAAATTTTGCAAAACATGTTACGATTGTTTGATTAAATTGACAATACCAGAATTAGCTATAAGCAATGGCTTCGAATTCCCCGAAATACCGGATTGTTTAAAATACTTGACACCACTGGAAGAACGGTTGGTTTCTCCCCGTTTGATTTACATGCAAATACATCCTGTACATGGCTGCCAATACAAATTAAAAGGTTCTGTCAAAGAACCTCTTTAGCGGAGGGGAAACTAATTTCAGCTGAAGGCTGAATATTATAATTAAATTTAGAGGTAGTCAAAATCGGTTTTCTTTTTGTTTTCTTTTTTTTTTTATTCTGAAAGGAATTCGGATAGTCGGAGTTTGGATAATTGGAGTTCTAATGCACTTTTATTAAATTCGAACGAATTATCAGTGACTTACAAACCACAAAAAAATTCTTTTTCTGCTGAAAGATTAAATTAAAGAGAAATGTCAAACAGTAAGCTACATCGTCAAAAATACTGAACGTATTTCATTTTTCTCAAAAAATGACTTATAAATCCCGAACATAACTTCCTTTTTTCTTCAAGATTAAGTGTTCTTTTTGTATAAATTACTCAATTTCAAAAAATCATGAATAGAAGCAAGCATACATAAATTTTGTTTTCAGAGAATCATAAAAACTTCAAAATTACTAAAAATTTTGTTCTATCTGGGACACTAATTTTGAAAACGTTAAATAATGTACTTAAACCTTGAGAGAGCAGATTGAGGAAACAGAACCTTGAGAGAATACATTCTATCAGTCTCTGTACAGTCATGTTTATCTTACGAAAGTGTAGTTAAATATTGACAAAAGTCTCAGTAACAATCAAAAAGTTTCCGAAAACAGGTTTTTTTCCTAGCGTTTTCCCATTTATGCAGATTTTTTTCTCTCACACAAAAATTCATTAGTAGCAAAACATATCACTAAAGTTGTAAATCATACTAGTATTCGAATAACAAAAAGTTTTGGTAACAAAAATTTGATAAGTGAAAGGGTTGAGGATCTTTAAAATCCTTGATTTTTTAAAGAAAATTGTAAGTTTTAAACTTTTTAATATTGATTATAATATGCCAAATCCCCTTCATAAAGAAAATAGCTTAACTGACTAAGATCGCACAACTAGAGGCTTTGAACAGTTGTTTGTATCTGGGGGGTGGGGGGGGCAGGAATACATTATTTTCAAAATGAAAAATATGGTCTCTGATTTTGTACAAGTATCTAAGTGTAATATATGATGGGTATCACAGAGGGTTGACTAGAGTAGATATTAGACGTGACTCCCTAGACGTGCACAGACTGTCATCAGTGCAGTGCAAAAGAATGACCAACATCATATTAAAGTATGCCTCAGGACTCTCTGAGTTCGTACCACTGGGTGTCTGGATACTTTCGACCACATAATGAACACTTTTCATGATTTCATGATAAGATAAGGCTCAAACTCTCAAGCCTCTGATTATTTAGTTCTTACCTACAATTACTATAATTTATTCCGTTTGAATTGTAACTTAATACCTTAATGTTTCACTGCATTTTTAAATACCTTTCTATATAAACTATTTATATTCTAATTCATTTAACGGCTTTTCATTAAGAGACCACCTCTCTTAGAGATCGATTATTGGGTAGAATCAGTTATAGTCACTTTAACGATGTTTTGCTGCATTACGTCCCGCGTCCATATAACAAAATTTTTGACACATCGTGTTTCATTCGCGAACACTTCTAGGAAAATATTAAATAACATTCAAAGTAACAGCGCATTATTTTTATGCCGTGCAATGTTATAAAACAAAAAACTAACGAGCTTTTTTTTTTCTTTATCGTCTTGAGAGTGAAAATAAAACTAATCTTTTCAGACGTAAAAAAAGGAAGCAAACAAAAGAAACACTTTTGAAAAGTGCAGAATGATTGCTTCTTCAGTGTCAGATTGATTTCAAAAACATGCTTAATCCAATTCATTGAAAGAGTCTCACAAATTGATCATGGCAGTGAAGAGTATTCGACTTTTACATTATATTAGCCTTTCAGCGTACGCTCTGGGAAAACATTATTGCATATGAAGAGAAAAAACAAAGGAAATTCTTCTAGCCTGATGCAATTTTCTTTCCTTTTTTTTCGGAAAACTCGGAAGTGACGTTAAAGATAGATGAGCATAAGAGTCTCTAGTAAAGAGCTAAATTTTCATAACTTTAAACAGTTCAATCTGTATAACTGTATTTAATTTCTATATAGTTGCATTTGTCCCCGATTTATAGTAAACTTCTTGTAGAAAATGTTTTCATTATTATTAAATTATTATTATCAATGATTTACATTTGACTGTCCCAAAATCAATCTTCAACTCGATATTTATTACTTTCCACCAATACTGACAGATGTTTATAATTTTAGTTTATACGTCTGTAAACGCAGTTACTTGAGAAAATTTTGAAAAAATACTTTTAAATTAAAGTACACTGATAATTTATTAATTGAAAAAAAGTATTTTCCAATTTTTGTATGTAACATATAAAGTCTTAATTCGATTTATTTTTGAAAAGATAGGTATTCTCTTCTGCTGAAACTACCTCGGGATAGCGCAGGATTATTAATGTAACAAATGTTCGATTTTTTAAATTCATAAACTAATTACATAGCTTTAAAAAATCATGCACACGCCTAAAAATTAAAACAGTTCATGCATCATTCTAAATGCTTAATTTAAATCATCTGTGGCTCAGCAGAAGAAAATAGTGCATTTATTTTAATCTCAAAATCATCCAACTGCGTAATTTGGAGAGCTATTTAGAATCGCACAAATTGCCAATTTACGTTGATATAGAATATAAATTTTGTGGCAGAGTTCATCTATCTTAAGCAATTTTTAATTTATGATGAGACTTTTGGCTGCTGTAAAAGAAATCTCAGTTAGTTCACTGAGTTTACCTATTTAGTTCACCTAATTAGTTTTCTAATGGAGCAATATTATAACTTACTTCACAAAAAGTAAATTTAACTACGACGTTGGAAAAAAAAAATTCTTTACATAGCACCGTTATGAAGGAACGTAATCTTACGTTTAAAAAAATTAATTATATTTATCTCCAGGGAAGAATAGTTTTCAGTTCCTGTGATGTAGATTACATATTTAATATACTCTATAACTAGTTTTTAAATTTACTTTTTGTAAAATCAAGCATTTTAACACGTCTGTTTCAGTTATCCTTTTATTCTTTTTTGGCTTTCAAAATTTGTTTTTCCCTATATTTAATACGTTAGACTTTTTTTTCAGAAGTCTGTGTGGCGACACTTGATCTAAAAACAGAATTTCCTGCGTCAGTTTATAATTCGTAGCGAGATCTTCATCGCCCCCCCACACACACCCGTGGTTTTTTTTTCGGAGGGGGGGGGCATGCTTTATTTACATTTTTTATACCTTGTACCTGCTTTCAAAATTATTTAATCGCTGCTAGATTACTTTAAACTTCGCTGGTCTAAATTTAGTGTAACTCTGCAATTGGTGTTTGTTATAGTCTAAGAGCCAGCGACCGCCAGACCTTCGTCATAGTATAAAAGCTGAAACTTTCTCTGCGCATACCCCCCAACAGAGGTAGGAACAATCGGCCACTATAAAGTTTGGATGATCGTGGCTTTGTTAGGTAACAGGTGGCAAAGGTGTATAAAATTGCCGAAAATTTCGTCATTTCGTAAAGCTTCATTTTTTTATATGTTCTTCTTCGCAGTACTAGAAATCACTTTATCCCTTGCCAGACACTTTTCCATCGTGGCAAACCCCCGCCAGACAACCTCAAAGTCTTGTAAAACGTAATTCTATTACGAGCGCGCTGCAAGAAAAATCGCGCGTAAGAAAGTTCAGAGGTAGCAGTATAAAATGTGCTTGCACTTTGCGACAGCTTGACGTACTTCGTCGCGGGAGTTTACGAACACAACAGTTTTCCATGACTTTGAAATTGTCTGGCGGGGGTTTGCCACGATGGAAAAGTGTCTGGCAAGGGATAAAGTGATTTCTAGTACTGCGAAGAAGAACATATAAAAAAATTAAGCTTTATGAAATGACGAAATTTTCGGCAATTTTATACACCTTTGCCACCTGTTACCTGACAAAGCCACGATCATCCAAACTTTATAGTGGCCAATTGTTCCTACCTCTGTTGGGGGGTATGCGCAGAGAAAGTTTCAACTTTTATACTATGACGAAGGTCTGGCGGTGGCTGGCTCTTGCTCTATTAGTACTGCCAAGTATATTCGTTTGTCAAAGACAAGTTCTGTGCTGGTATCTTTTTTAACCATTTATCTACTGAATTAAGAACTGAAAGAATATCCCCTTGAATCTATTTGCTTTCTTTTGTTATAGTTAGGAAATAAATGATGAATACTGATTTATGTAATATAAAAGAAAATTACGAAAAAATTAATAAGCATAAGCTATATGTTTGATGACTGATTTTATGAACAGTTATCGAGTCTTTTTCAAAGGAGTATAGTACCAACAAATCTGAAGGAGTCAAGTAATACTTTGATTGACACAATTTTAGAAAATTTAATCCTTTAATTATAAAACAGACGTCTGAAAATTCCCTAATGCTCTTTTTTGGGGAGGAGGGAGCACGACATGTTTAGAAAGTGAGCGAAAAGCTATCTATATAAAACAACCTATTCTAATAGAACATGTAATAGTGATAAAAGCTGATTAAATTAAGTATTTGGTAGTGGTTTTTCAAAGAAATGGCTACAATGAATAGAGTTTTCTTCTTTTTACAATTTCAATTTAACGGTACTTCTACGTACCGTCAGTAGATAAAGGATTAAGTCACTCCACCTCTATTTGACTACTTTAAAACACGTATTTTTTATCGCTGGCCATCACCATATCACAGTTTTTAATATGCTTATTTTAAGTAGTCTTCTTAAATAAATAGTTTTAAATCATCTTACGTCTTCGTCATTTATCGAAACTGAAGTGTTCAACTTAATAAACCTATGGTTATTCTTCAGCCCATATTCATAAAGCTAATTAATTAAGAACTATCCCAAGTAATTGCTTTGCCATATTTCTATTAAAAATTATTAAATTACAGCTGAAATTATAAGTTGCATTAATATCATGTTCACAAACATATCTGCATTGATAACGCTTTTAAGGTGCTCAATTTGGGTTCAAAATCATCTTTAAGGGCAATAAAGTAATGAATAATAATACAAATGCGTGTTTTATATCTTCGCAAATCGCACGAGATAAATAAATTAAAAAATCTATAACCATGATAAAATTTTTCCCCATCTGAGCTACATTTACAGATACTCGAAACCTGTACAAGCGCTTTTTCGAAGTTTTCAATTGTTCGTATTACTTACACATAACTGCGCATAATACAAGTAGACTGAAAACAAAAATAAAGCACACAGATTTATAAATTTACCTAAACTTTTCTGTTGCTCAGTTATCTAAATACTTCTATTTTGTTATTATCACCATTTCTAAATTCTAAAGAATGAAACCATACACGTACATATTGACGTGCTGACTGGTATTGTACGTATGATAATTAAAGATTTGCATAATGAATTAAGGTTCTGAATAGAGAATCTCAAGAAAGCGGAAAGAATGAATATACGAGGTGGAAAAATTTAATGACAGAAAGTGAGGCATGACTTCATTTTTTGAGTAGTTTAAATACGGAGTGGCCATTTAAAAAAAAAAAAAAAAAAAAAAAAAACCTTTGCAGATATATGGACCCGTAGGTACCGGTCTGTTCAACTGATCGAGATGAAATTTAAGAAATAGTTATTCAGAGGTATGGGCTCGAGATTCTGTAAAAGACAACAAATTGGCACTCACAGTTACGGCTATAGGTACAGAAACTCGAAATTTTTGAATGGCAGCTATTTTTTTCCCGTCGCGAAATGCTCAGCGCATGCGAAACCCTAAAAACCGTTGGAACGGTCACATAAAAAGGACGCTTTCGGTGAACAAAAAAGCAGCTCCGGTTTATACAAACACGGTCGGGGCACACGGCGGAATTTTGCATATGACGGAGTCAAGACACCAATCATACAACGACGTTTGCCGGATATTCAACTAAACGGCCGTTACGCGCGCGTGAAAAACAACTGAACTTTCGCTGTCATTGCGCCCTTATGTGCAATGTGCAAGCTTCCGACTAAAAAACCAACATTCTCATTCTGCTTTTTATCGTTTTATTAACGCTGAACAGCTGGCGAGTGTCGTTGTGCGATTGGTGTCCTGCCTTCGTCCTATGCAAATTTCCTCCGTGTGCATGTTTTTATTGGCCGTTTATAGAGCTGTTTTCGTGCTAATCCATATCCTGGCAAACTTTCTTTATGACTACCCTGTATATTATTTTCGCATTAAAACCAACTAATGTGGATCTCCATAAAATCCATGAGCCTGGGCGTGTAAAAAATGTATAAACAAAAATCATACACATGCTGGGTGTTGTCGAATTTGACGGACAAATTGATAGGGTTTATAGTACAGGCTGCCTGTAGATTAGAAACACTTCGGTCGTAAACAAGAATACCTTTACCTGTGCAAATTTCCCATTCGAATGGGAAATATAAAAGCACCTAGCAAATATTCATTAGGGGGTACTGCCAAGTTCGTAGATGTTAAATGTCATTTAGAAATAATATGTTAGATTACACAAACGTGGAATATGCGGATAAGTATTTGATTTATAACCATGCAGAAACCAACGGCAACATAACACAGAGAATGTACCATCCGAAGAGGTGTTGTAGTATTAAAATTAGTATTAAAATAGTATTAAAATTATGTTGAGAATTATTCTCAGGTGAAGCCTGCTGCGAAAGAAAGCGTATATGTGGTCGTCAGAAATTCTCTATATCGCTGACTATTCGAAAGAGCAGCAGAGGCTTAGTACTAATATATAAGTAGGGACTCTTTAAGATCATTCGTTGGAGTTGTACCTTCTGCCCAAACGCCTTGATGGCGCGAAGTACTTGTTTATTGACAGCCCGTTCTTCGCATTTGCTATAGGTAATAAGGATCACTGTACTTCAGAAATGCACACTGGTACACTACACCATGACCACTGGGCACACCATGACACACTGATGCCACCATTTTTCGCTTTCTTTGCGAAACTACGCCGATGTTACTTATACAAGGAAATGGAAGTGGCACAGTGTGCCTGTTGTTTGCTCTTCTCGCTCCCTGGACTTTAGTCTCTCGGATTTCCTCTTCTGGGATCATCTGAAAGTCCTTGCTTGTGAGACGACTGTGGATAGGATAGAGCAGTTGTTCCCAAACTTTTTGTCCTTGCAGAAGCTTTGTAAAATCCGAAATAGATTGTCGAACTCCCTATGTAGTCGATGTATAGTAAGTAGTTCATTACATTTGCGAACCTCCATTATGCACACCTTGTGAACCACCGGCAGGGAAACGAATGCAATAGAAGATTTCACAGCATGGACCTTCGTTGCTTTAGCGGACATTGTTAGCATACCAGGTATGTTTCAAAATGTTCGGTAATCCTTTGTGAGCTGTACCATGCCGTTCGCAGCCACAACTTCGAACCAACATTGCTCATAAAAACTTCATCTTTCAGACGTTAATCTGTGTTGTATTGTCTGTATTTTTGTCCTGTTTTACGTCAAATACGTGTGTTTCTACTTACTAATGCACTTGGTTTGCTTGGGCAGTAACACTGGAGACTTCGCGTCAAGCTGACCAACTGGACGGGACATATGTTTCCGCATCATTAGAGCTCTTAGTCGCGAAGGCGTGAATGGGCAGAGCAGGTGAGGGCCCGACGTTGGCTGCTGTGAGAATGTTTAGTTAATACACTTATTTGTTCCACTCGACATCACAGGTGTCCAGGGCCGGCCTAAGAGCAAATTGTTGTGTGTGCAAGATCGAGTTTTGGCACCCATAATAATGAAAATTGGTAAAGAAAACGCTCCAAAAAAGGGTTTGGGTGCTCTATGACTAAAATCTGCGAGAACTTAATAATTGAGTTTGGAATTTTAAAGAGATTAAAAACCAAAATCTGAAACTAATAAGCAGTTATAAATAGTAAACATTAAAGTATAGTACCGAGCGACTTTTCATTATTATTTTTTTAGTTCGATTTCAACACCGATTCTTTTAATTGATTTTTCAAAGTTCAATATGTGTACTGTACTGTATTTGCGTAAAAAGAAAACTCCAAACAAATTGCTTTATTCAGTTTATTCTTATATCAGGTCGAAAAAAGAGAAATATTTTCTAACAACAGCAAAAGTTTTATTTAATATTCATGGAAAAATTAATATCAGTTTGGATATATTAATCAATGAACTAAACATGTGATAGTGATTGAGACTTACTATCTACAACTGTTCAGTTTTCTTTCATATTATTCTTGAAATCAGTCTATGCTTTTTTTTTTTTCAAGTAACATCAGTTGAACAAGAGTTAATATATTCAAACGGCGAAATTACCTTTAAAATTGCATAATTTTTTTTTTAATAATTTTTACCACATTATTTTTCAATATTTTTCTCATCTCTGCGCCCTTCCCAAAATCGTACGCGTGCGACCGCACACGTCGCACACACCTTAGGCCAGCCCTGCAGATGTCAAAACTATTTTTGAGATTTTTTCTCCTTAAATGTGGTTTGTGACTTCCTGCTTTATGGCAATGTCATGCTGCTATTACCCCTCAAAGCTAGTCGATCGAATAGGCAATATCATGTATATAAAAGATGTTCTATAGTATAACAATGTAACTTACATTTTTACTTTCCGAACATGTACCATGTAAGGAAAGCATTGTAATCATGAAAAAATTCGACTTCCAGATTTTGGTGTATTTACACGTTTTGAGGTCTTCTGAATTCCTTTATGCTATTTTTACGAGATGTGTGTGTGTGTGTGTGTGTGTGTGTGTTAGTGAACATGATAGCTCCTAAACAGGGCATTCGATTGAGCTCAAATTATATATGTCATAAACCCTCGTCGCAAGACCTATTTTTATTTTGGTGTGCATAGGACTTATAGTTTTTTTACAGGGCTGCGACAAAGATTTCTTTTACATTATGGCCTATGGGAGAAAATTCTTGAAAGTGCGCTAGCGTTTAAACGGTGCATTCGATTGAACTCAAATTGGGTATAGATGTTATAAACCACCGTTGCAAGACCGGTATTGATTTTGGTGTGTATAGGACTATAGTTTTTCTACAGGGCTACGACAAAGATTTCTTTTACATTATGGCCTATGGGGGGGGGGGGGGAATTCTTGCGCAAGCGTTTAAACAGCACATTCGATTGAGCTCAAATTGAAAAAAAACTAAGAGTTTTTGCTGAATTATTCATTGATTAAAATTTATTTAATTGCTTGGTGATGATCTTAATCGTAAATGTCCGGAAAGTCGAGTGGAGTCACTCCAGATTTTTTAGTTAAATTATCAAAATCGATTTTTGTCACAAAATTGTATCAAACGCGGTAGAATTTTTTTTCCAAAACAAGCATTAATAAATAAATACAAAAGAAACATGTGGTACATTAAATAATGATGTGAAAAAATAAATATGCTAAAAATTTGAAACTGTCGACGGAAAAATAAGCTATATACCTTTGTATTTTTTAATTTTTCTATAATTTGGAATTTTTAATAAATATAAATTAAAATGATACTATTTTCAAAATGAAAATTTAATTATACTTATTCAAAACATAATTGAAAGTTAACAAGTAAAGTAAATTGCATTTAAATCATTCTGTTCCAATGCAAATCAATTAAACTTCAACTACGATTTTAAAAAATATTTTCTGTCGAAAATAATATTTTTAACAGTATGCTTTCTATAATAAACCCATTTCCTGCATTTAAATATTTAATAAAGTTTCGGTATAGGCTTTCCTATTGTAAAATCAACCTAATTTCTAGTTATAATCAAAACACACTTCATTTAATATTCAATTAGTTTTGAGGCATAAAAAAAAGGAAATTAAATTACACGCAAGTTTTGAAAACATGACTGAAACTTTTTCCAACATTCAATTAGAGCGGTAATGGTAAGATCTAGATTTCTTAAATTAAATATTTTCTTTCGAACAGAGAACCTGATCACCGGAGAAAACGCATTAGTGATTAAATCTCGGTAATGGCATTAAAGCAGAATTTATTTTAGAATAAACAATTTTTTTATCTATCAAAAGCATATGCAGTTAATGTTAATTATAAAAGATTTAATGCCCAGTTATATCCGGGACTTTGATTTTTGAGCATTGAAAGTAATTTTGTGTGATTTTTGTGAAAGGTAATATAAGAATATACATGAATAAAATATTAGTGGTGCCTGTTATGTATATTTTAATGCTTTCAATTACTTTAACCAAAAAAAAAATACTGAAAAAAATACAAATGCTCTTCTTCATGGCTATTACTCTTAAGTTTCCAGTTACATTCCAGTTTCGCAAAAACAAAAATAAAGCAGAAATGCTCAGAAAATATAGACATGTCAGTAATAACACTCTTGTGTGTTTTATAGAACATTTTGAAAAATCTCGCCTGTGTTTCATTAACAGTAAATAGGCTTTGCAACTTGAATTTATTATTCCTGTTTAATAAATCAAGTTCTATATTTACAAGTGATATAGTTGACAATTGACTAATTTCAATTCTCACTGTGCAGTATAAAGCAGAAAATCTCTTTTGTCCAAAAGAAATCAGCACAGTCAGATTGATATTATAATCAGCTTTTGTAAAAAAGAGGAGAGGGGTGGGAGAGAAAAGAAGATTTTTTGGATATTTGATCTCCCCCAATTTTTGGCGATTTTCACAGTAAGTGGCTTGAATATCAGCAGATCAATCGGTTTGTAAATTTAAAGAATTTTATTTAGAAAAGTATCCATTTAAATTTAACAAAAATATTCTTCGTTAGTTAAAAGATCTAACAATTGACATATTCCCTAATTTTTGGAAATATTTTAGCAATTATTGTGGTACGCCTTTATCCGTGATTTTATTTCATCAGAGTTGACCTCGAAATTAAATTGGTTACGCTATGGTTCCCAAACTGCTCTACTCATGAAGGTAGCAAATGTTCCGCGAAAGAACATAAATATGAAAATTGTTTTCCTATATTCTGACCAAAATAAATTTACTTATAAATAATTCATGGCTGGGGATAGATGCGAGATGAGAGAGAGATTTGCAGTTGTTGTGCTAGATGAGACAGACGTTCTTATCTTTACTATACAGGAATTTTGCAAGACGTGACAAACTTTGCAGCTGTCTTGCGAGGCGAAATAGACTTCTAATTTCCGTCTCGCGTCTATCATATGCTTTCATATTGGTAAGGGTTGTTGTGGGATTACGGACAATTATCTGCAGGCGGGATCTAGGCCGAGGGGCTGGATGAAGTCCGACGGGGGAGGGGGTCCTTCTAAGGCGTCCTAACACGTATTTTTGCTTAAGTTTTGGAGGAAACCACGGAAAACTCCGAACGGTTAGGCTGGCGGACGCGACCTGGTTTTGAACCAGACACCTTCCAACTCCCACTTCACAGCGCTATGCACTCAGCCACTAGTGGGGTTATTGGTAGCAGAAAACTTCATGCAAGCTTTCTAAACAAAAGCGTCAAAGAAGGACATGTGGTTCTTAATAGTACCGTCCGCAAAACCTAACCTAAACATGCGGAAGTTTCTCATATTCATCATGTTCATACGGATGCCTTACTACTACCTAATGTTTGGATAGTCCAAAAAAAATTTTTTTTTTTTAACTAGGATAGGATAGGACAAAAAAAAAACTGTGTTGTAACACGTCTTATCGACAAATTGCATAGTCTTTATACCAGCTTGCTATTTAATTTGAAACAACACTTTATTTTTTATAAAGTAATTATAAAGTATGCAGAAACTTTTTTCAGGGACAATAACATAAAGTTCCTTTGCATCACGAAATTACTTTCTAAATATGAGATTTTTTTCTAAGCTTTCAGCTCCATTGCGGGTTTTTTTATTTTTTCTTACGCTCCTTTTAAGTTTGTATCTGAAACTTTTTCCAACGTTAACTACTTGTAAAAGAAAAGAATTAGCAGAACTACAATACTTTGAACATTTCAAAACTCTTTTACATCCAGTCAGAAAAATCTTTCCGCTTTTGCGAAGGTCGAATGCTTTTAGTAAAAGTGCGTTTAACAAGCGGATTATTTCGTCTTGAAAGGAGCGACAGTGTTTTTACTTTGAAAAAAAAGAAAACTGAGCTTTTCATTTTTCCATATTAATAAGTCACGTTCCTGCACAGCATATGCTTGCATAATTATAGTACACCATAACTTTTGATGGGCTATTTCGCTTTTTGAGATTCAGAAATTACGCTAAACTTCTAAATACCTAATCATAAGATTTTATTAAATATTAATTTTCCTGGTTCTTGAAGAAAATTTTAAATTCTAATTTCATCTATTTTTTAATTGATTTCGTAACTGAAGCTTTTGAACCAACCATATTAATGAAAAAGTTAAGTCAAATGCCATCAAAATGAATATGAAGTGGAATGGTAATTAATTAAAATCCTGATTATCTGTGCAAATTAGTATTCGAGTTTACATGAAAAAATGGATAACACAGATAATCGGACATTAGCAACTCATACTTGAGGTTAACAAGAGAAATAAATCTTGTCAAACGCATTGATTATAAAACATTTTCCGACACAACTTTTATTTTCTCTTTTTTGCGGAAACTTTGGTTGTGAATCGATACAAGGAGATCAATGATCACTATCTTCGTCAAACTTGTGGAGATTTTGTGCATAGCCTCTAAAGCTATATAGTTATTAATGTTGTTTTGTAAGACTCTGTAAAAGAGCTTTGAATATTATTTCCATCCTCTTTAAATGAAAAGTAAGTTATTGTATATTTAATATATTGTGCCTGAAATTTATTGATATATATAAAGTACTTAACTTCTGTTTCTAAGCTACCCAATGGTATATACAGGGTTGTCCAAATTAAACTTCCCCAACTCAGAGGCCTGTGCAGGATGTTGTATGGGTCATAATGTGATGAAATTTTGAAAACAGACACTTCAGATCACGCGCTCGTGATTTATTTTTAAAAAAAATTTATTAGTACAAGAAGTTGTCGATAGGCGGCGCTGCAGATCAACAAGACGTTCTACAGATGTTCTAAATGTGTGCCGTGGTCGAATAGGGCATATCAACAGCACGAGAAACAGTTGGCACACTGACAACACCATGTGGCGATTGGCTAGTGGCGTCCACGACCGCCAAAGCAACGTCTTGTACGCGAGCAGAATCCACAACATGTCGTCCTCTATCTGGTAAAATTCCCAGCTGTCCGGTTCTTTCGAACTTCTTCATCATGTCTCGTAAAGCGCGTGGTGTCATTGGTCCTCGGCGTAAGTTCTTCAGCCGACGGAATGCTCTTATCGCAGTTCTCGTCATTCTGGTAAAAAAATTTCACTAACAGAGCTTTATCTTTCAAAGTCGCCATTGTGCATCAGCAAGCTAGAAACAACTGCCTGTGCAGCGACTGTCTTCCACTTTTGTTGGGCTGGTCTTTTGGATGCGTTGCGCAGAAGCTTTATTTATGCAATTCACGTTGTTGCAATATGCAAATTACTAGTGTTACAGCGCCACCTACCGGCAACTTCTTGTACTAATATTTTTTTTTTAATAAATCGCGAGCGCGTGATCTGAATTGTCTGTTTTCAAAATTTCATCACATTATGACCCATACAACATCCTGCACAGGTCTCTGAGTTGGGGAAGTTTAATTTCGACAACTTCTGTTATTAAAGAACTATATATTCATGGATGCAACATATTTATGGTACCTCAATCACTTAAGCTTGGTTAGTTTCATATTTCAGCAAAAACCAAATTCTCATCCCCCTCCACACACACACACACACACCCTCCCAAAAAAAAGAAAATATGCTTTTAGATTTAAAAATGAATATTGGTTTTTTATTCTCAAGCTTTTGAGATGATACCTTTCAAAGCAACGCTTTAATTACTATTGTTAATATTAAAAACAATCTGTTAACAGAGAATTTTAAGTTTTGATCCCCATGAAAGTTACATTTTGATTTAATATGATGTTATCTTTTCGATTGAAAAATTTAGTAGTTAATGAACAGTGATTATTTAGTACAGTAAAGCATCGTTTATATATAATTTAAAGAAACTATCTGAAACAAAATATAAATTAAACTTAAGCAACTTAAAGACAATTTAAACACTTAAGCAACTTAACGACAACTTAAACTATATGAAACTTAAGCATATTTGAAGATTTAAAATGGTATAAAAATTGCAATGGTAATCTTTTAAATATCAGATTCTCTACGCTTTCAACTCGTATCGCTTAAACATCTAGAATTCCTTTTCAAATCAGAACTTACGCGACATTAGTTTCTTTACGTTTTCAAATCAAATCAGCCACACTCTACAACTGCTTTAAAGCTCATAGTTTGCAATTAATAACTTTGAAGTCCAAAATGCTCCACCAAGCTTCATCGAATACGCTACCGGGGAATAATTTTGAATCACAATAGATTAAAACTTTTCTGATCACCTGATATGTCATTGTTACTGCCACTGACTGCAGCTGTTTCCGCTCATAAATCGAATTAATTTCATTTAATATGGAAACCGTGGAAGTCTGTTGCAGCAGAAATGATTGCAGCGTATTGTACCTATACAGTGAATTCGCTTGCCGCATGGATTTTGATTTAATGACTCGATGGAATAGACTCCTAACTGAAAATTGTTTAGGAGAAATGTTTGATGAATGTTAGCTCACTTTATAAATTATACAGAATAAATTATTTTTAATGCATTCAATTAAGGAGATTAAAATATACTGTTTATGAGATATCATAATGAAAAATAATGCTTTTGCTCTAAATAAAGTAGAATTTTTTTTTTTTACCAGTAACTATAAATATTTTGTTTTAAAAAATCAAGCACTGGTCACATATAGACTGGTAATTGCACCAAAATTACTGAGAAGTAAACATCTTCCTTATCTACTCTTCATAATATATTTTCCAATAAAAAGTCTTTATGATTTCGGTTTGCATGTCTGTCTGTCCGTCCGTGCTCTAACTTCCGTCAATATGAGCCGATTTCTATCAAATTTTTACATCTTATTCATATGTACCTCACCTAGCACCTTACTGAAAATGGTATGTTTTGCTTTTATAATTCTTCTTTTACAGAAACACCCAAAAGAATTCCTGTGAATTATGCTCTACGGATAGTCATTGTTAGAAACATGTTTTAGAAACATTCATCTATTTTACACACAAAAAAAAAAAAATAATAATACATGCTGTTAAGGATTACCCAATAATTCTCTTCATCGGAAATAGAATACGTAACATTATAGTTCTTTTACTATGCACTCAAAAGAATTTCAATACACTATGACCTACGGCGATTTCGAGATATTAGTTAATTTCAAGCACAACACCATAAGTATATAGACGTTTAGTTTACTGTTTTTTGAAAGAATCGACATAATATTCAAAGTTCTTTACGGGATCTAATAAAACTATATTATTAGTGATATAGTGGTGTGTGGTTTTTTTTTTTTTTTTTTTTTTTTTTTTTTGTATACTGAAAATTTCATCCAATGAATGTCAAGAATGGCGACAGTCAAGGACATGTTGCTAAATTTGATTCTAAAATCAATTTTTCAGCACTGGTATTACCTTCATGATGTCACGTGAATCCTACTGTTAATAAATGAGAATTTAGTTATCAATACCGACAAACTAATTAATCAGCTTACACGCAACAATCTGCAATTTGGCTATTTCTCACAACAACTATGTATTGTAGAATAAACTATAGCTCAGAATAATTGATCAACCGGAAATATACGTAGCAGCAAATTACGTTCTGATGAAGATAATTTGGAGAAGTGCCTTACTTAGATCATTTTTGGATTTTTTTATTATGAAATTTTGTGTGATCAAGATAAGTGTTGGAAAGTGTTTTACAATCGATGCCTTTGTCATGATTTGCCTTTCTTGTTTTATTCTGAAATTCACCATAATAATTAGCCTATACTGCTGTATAAAGACAGTAGATATGAAATGACATGAGATTACTTTTCGAATTTTCTGGATTTGTATTCTTTTAGCAATATTTTAATGATCTTCTTATATCATTAAAAAGTAATATTGGTCAAAGAGGATCGTGTTATAGCTTAATGTGTTATATGTATATTATTAATGTGTACTGAGAATTTCCAGCTATTTGCATCAAAAGATAACTGAAGTAGCTAGCGAAATAATGTTAAAAAGTCCCACAATCCTCCGCATCTGCAATAAGACATAAATAAAAGCTTTTTACAGGACTGGTTTCTCCAGGTGTGCAGAGTACCAGAGACGCCGACTTAAGAATCCTACTGTTAATAAATTCTCATTTATTAACAGTAGGATTCACGTGACATCACGAAGGTAATACCAGTGCTGAAAAATTGATTTTAGAATCAAATTTCTGTGGGTGCCCTAAAAGTCCGTGGGGGGGGGGGGTTAATAAAATGTTGAAAGTCGCACAAGGTTTGTAATTTTTGATAAAGGATCTCTAAGTTTGGTGCCAAAACGCGACCATTTATTTTAAAGGGCGAGTATAGTTGGAATGTAATTGGCTAAGATTGTAAAATAGTTTTAGTAGGTGATTTTAAGATAGATTTTGACTCCGAAGATGGGTTTTTATGGAACAAGGAAGAAAAATACGGCACACTCATGAATAACGATACACTTTCCAACTTTATGGAATCTTTTCCAAATACCCTTCAATCTTTTCCTATTATTATTTGCTTCCTTCCTCGTAACTACTCAAACATTTGACTTTTCGTGCACATTTTTACCAGTGGCAAATGGGTAATACAAATAATCATTTTAGCTCCATATAAAATATCCAATATCTGAGGGTATAGATCGAAGAAACGATATCTGTCTCACGGTTTTGGTACAGAAATTAAAATAAACTAACTGCACCAAGGATTCGAAAAAATTCAGGATGATTCTTTACAAGCTGCACTACACACTGCAATAAATTCGAAAACTTTCATGAAACTTTCAGAAAAAAATCTTAAACGTGGAACTGCACAGCAAAATATTTCTAAGAGTGGCCATTCTGCAAAAAAATTTTCGTTTATTCCGGTGTCTAGTACAGCTTGTAAACCTACATCCTAAAAATTGTGAAGTGCTTGAGATAATTAGTTTTCTTTTTTGTATTTATATACCAAAATTGCGTGTTTTTTTCCCAGCGCTGAAGGTGACATCCAAAGTTTAATTTAAGTGAATAGTGTGAATTTTGGCATCCGATTATCTGTTACGGTGAAGCAACGCTGGCCATAGAATGAAAGTCTCCACCGTTGTGTCTTAGTAACGATAACAGAAAACCAGTTAAAATCAAGATTCTTTTTAAAGTAATGAAGTATTTCTGATGAAATGCCCTTCTTTTAGAACAAAATGCTTGTGCTTGAGTCACCTTAAATTTGCTTGGCTTACGCAAATTCTCTGTCAAAATTCGAGAATTCCTGGGCGCACACCCCCTTTGCCCTTGTAATAAATCAGACTCGAAAGAGGTGTATTACACTATTTCACTTTTTTTTCTTTTTATTTTTAGCGATAGAATTTTGATTGATTTTAACTAATCATAAATTTCAAAGCAAAAGAAAAGTGTATTACTACGTTTATAGGGGGGGGGGGGGAACATGCAACAATAATATCACAATCAGTCAAATTTCCTGTTATGTAAATGGAAATTTTGTATAAAAAGTGATTCAGTTTTCGAATGTAACAATTCACGATCAATGTTATTCTTGTTTAATCTATCTCATCCTTGTCTGAAATCCTCAGAGTTTTCAAAAAATATTATTCATAGTATTGTTTCTCAGCTCATTCATTTCCTGTATTTTTTTATTATTATTATTATTATTATTATTATTATTATTTACATTTTTGTACCCTTATAAACAGCTGCAGCTAAGCCTTGACTATTTTCTTTTCTTTTTTTTTCCCAAAAAATTAAAAAAATTACAAACATTATACCCTTAAAATAAAACTAGATAATTTACTCAAAATGAATTAATGCAACGTTTTCCATGTTGAAATGTGTGTAGGACCACATAAAAAAGATTGGTAACTATTTAAATGCAAACAGAAAAATAAAGCAGAACAAAAAAATTGTTTATCTTAGAGTTAATAATTATTCAAAAAATATTTTGAATTGTTGGCCATATAACCTCCAGGCATGATTTTGAGCATCCTCCTGAAGTAGAGCTATTTTACCCTCTACCATTATGTGGTCAAATTTGCAAAATTACGAGAGACATACATTTCAGTAATGTGTGTTCATGCGCCCATGATTTCAGTATAATTTTACAAAAACAGCATTGGGCTAGATCAAAGCAAATAGTACCTAATTCTGCTTTGTCAAACAAGAACAAAAATTGAACAAAATATTCGCAGAAAATGAAACGGAAGGCATCTCGAAATGTTAGTGTGGACCACAGTCTGTTCCATCCTTTTCAATAAATAACTGAGCACTAAAATCATTCAAAAATAAGAAAAGGAAATTGAGACTTTAGAAGAAAGTGACACAAACCTTTATACCTTAGAAGCCTCGCCTCAGTCTCATTCAATTAACACCAAAGCGCCGACACTTTTTGATGAATGGGTATTTTTTTTTTTTTTTTTGTTCCAGAGACATACAAAGTGTTGTATATTAGGTGCTTGTAAACAGACAGACCTTGATGTTCTCTATTTACAATAAAAACAATTAACCCTACTCACTTCGGAATCCTGAAGTAATATTATTAGAACTATCTCAAAACATTTCCATAATGGGAACGAGTCTTTCACCTAACTCCTGTGTTATCTTTCCCGCGTGAACTTCTGATTGTAGCCAGCGGCTTTGTCTCAAGTTCTCCGTTTTCCGCTACTCTTGGGCTAACACAGTCTCATTGTATTCATACATTTTCCCATGGAGGAGGAGGATTCTGCGATGAGGTCTGTGGGTCAGAAAAGGGGGGGGGGCACTTAGGACTTTGGCTGCAGTGGACAAAGGCATTGCCTGTGGGGCTGTAGGGAGTCGCGCATCACATTGTGAAAAAGCTTTGAATTTTAGAAAGACATTGTTTCCATGGGCGCCAGATAGGAAGGCAAGTGGCAGTGGGGGATTCAGATTTGACCCCGCCTAGTATAGTAAACAATTTTACAGCATACTGAACTTCTAAGTATTATTTTCGTGCTAAAATGTCTGAAAGTTAAGATGACCCC
Organism: Cheiracanthium punctorium; assembly: GCA_038373885.1. Taxonomy (NCBI): domain Eukaryota; kingdom Metazoa; phylum Arthropoda; class Arachnida; order Araneae; family Cheiracanthiidae; genus Cheiracanthium; species Cheiracanthium punctorium. The sequence continues at coordinate 557,065 of JAWZYV010011767.1, forward strand.
CATACACCTCTAAATTAGTACTCATATGAGAAACTATTATAATTATTATTATTATTTTAAGTAAACAAAAAGATTACCTGTTTGGATTTCTTTTCTTTTCTTTTTTTTTTTTTTCGTGCACTTTATAAAATTTTAGAGTATGTGCTAAGTTACTACTTATTGGAATTTTATTATAATTACTCCAGTTCCGAGGCACATAAGGGTGTATGCCGAAGAAACAAAATCTGCATAACGGTCTTAGTACACAAATTAAAGTAAACTATCGCACCAAAGATTCGAAAAAATTTAGTATGATTCTTTATAAGCTGCACTACATACCGAAATAAAGAATAACACTTCTTTAAAATTTTCGATTTTTAAGAATTTTTTCTAAAAGTTTCGTAAATGATACAGGTTTATTGTTTATTTCAGTGTATAGTGCAGTTTCTAAAACATACATCCTAAAAATTTGAAATATTTGACATAATTAATTTTTTTGAATTTGTGTACCAAAATTTCATGTTTTTTGTTTTTTCTGAACTACAGCGATAATCTAAAAGTAGCTGTCATTCAGTTGACTTTAAACAGGGTTTAATTTCTATCCAAAAAAAGTGCGACAGCCCTGATTTTTTGTATTGCAATTTACAAAATTAATTACCTAATTTAAGGTATTATTAAGTTAATTTTTGTTACCTCTGTATTAGTTTGCGATGTGATAAAATTAATATCAACAGAAACAATTACGATGGTAATTAAAATTTTAAATTTAGTGTAAAATTTCACATAGAAAAAAGAAGTAGTGGAGCTGAGCTCCCATGCAAATTAAGCACTTCCTTTAAATACATGCAAGTATTTAGCAACCACGAAAACTTTTCTGTGGGTGCTTGAGATCTGACATACTACATAAAAAAAAACGTCCCTCACTAAAATTTTATTTTCGAATTATGCAGTTGCAAAGCACTCGTCGTCATCAGCGGCGTGACTATACCGTTAGGGCCCGTAATGAATTCATTGGATAGGGTCCTTCCTCATTGTACAGAATCTCAACCAACATGTTGCAGTTCACTTTTTCTAGCTTTCTATTTGGGAAAGGTTCCCCCTCCGGCCGGGGGACCGTGGCTTTTGTCTGTGCTACCGCCCTATAGATACGCCAGTGATTGTCTCATCGACGTTCCTCATGCGCATCTGAATTATAAAGGACATGGGTGCTCATATAGGGAAGTAGGTGGGGGCTCGGGTGCCTCCCTCTAGCCGTCGGTATAGTGAACATTTTTATATTAGCTAACCCTTTTTTCACTATTTCAGTACTAAAATGTTTGAAAGCGCGATTGCCGATGACCTTACAAATGCAAGAAATAACCCCTCCCCCCTCGTCTTAAAGTACTCATATGGACGTCCATGCCGTAGCACCCACATACATTTGGTCTCATTAAAGATTTTCTTTTAAACTTTTATAATATCACACAACTAATAAGCAAATAAAGCATTTTAGTACTGAAATAATGCAAAAAGTTCCGTATGCTTTACAAATATTCATATTACGTAATGGCATAATTGGGGCGGGGGGGGGACCCTCCTTGAGTGTACATCACTGTGTTGGGGTTATCAGACGATTGCTGGTGCTCAGCATCCAACGTAATTTTTTTTACAAGCCCAAAGCACCCACATAAACGTCTTTTCCTAGCCCTTTCTGCGAACTTCAAATTATGGCTTGGCACTAAAATTTCTGTGGGTGCGGAGCACCCACAGAATTTTTTCAGTGGGTGCTTGAGCCCCGGAGCACCCACGTAGTCGGCGCCACTGCCCATACGCAACTAAACAATAAATGCACGCAAACAACCGAACATCTAGAAATGGCCCTGGTTTTTTATGCAACATATGCCTATGAGTCTATTGCTAAAAAATAACGATTTTTCTAAGCTTTATCAGGAAATACATTTAAAAAAATTTACAGGCTCTCTCAAAGTCGCATTAAATAGGGATACAGCTTTTCGGAGATTGTGTGTTCAAACTCTCACCTTATTTGACTCTCACCTTAACTCTCACCTTATTTAGTTGTGTGTTGGAAAATGTTATATTTGGCGTGATTTATCGTTTTTGTGTCGCATTATTATTAGTAGTAGTCACCTGTTTTTCAAAATGCAAAATTAATTTAATACGAATTAAGTGCATTTTATCAACGTTTGGTCAAATAAAATTAATGAAGTGTATCTATAGCAAACGGGAGTTATGTTTTTCTTGCGTTTATAGGGTGTCTCAAAAATGACCCACGATTTGAAAAATCAATTTTAAAAAACGGACGGTACAGAGATGCGCGGTTTTCTGCATTTTGTTTAGTGAACCGGGAAATTTATTTTCACAATTTTTCACAATTAATTACAAAGCTTGTCAATAGATGGCGCTGCAATTCTGTACGCATTCCGTCCTTTCAGATAGGTATTATTTCTACATCCTAGTGTATGCTTCGAAAATGGTTTATTCGCTAAGACAGCGTATTTTTAATGTTTTGGAGTTTCATCACCTGGACCACAGTTGCAACGGAACGCAGTATTCAAAAGAAATTCAATGTCAGAAACGGTCTGGCAAACAGTACGTTGCCCTTGACTAAGCAAAGCATGCGCAAAGTGGCATGTATTGGCCTCCCTATTTACCAGATTTCACGCCCTGTGGTTTTTTTTTTTTTTTTCGGGGGTGGGGGGTGGGGTTACTTGAAAGACCAGGTGTATCGTCACAATCCACACACTCTAAAAATACATCTCTGCTACTTGTCAGAACATTCCAAATGAAGTGTTTGCAAGATCGCTTGCGTATTTATCCTGAGACTGCGTTTCGTTGTTGCTGCGAACGGTAATTATTTTGAAAGGATTCCTAATCAGCAGCGCCACCTGTTGATGTACATTGCAAATCATTTTGATAATTAGTAATAATAAATTTTCTGGTTATCTAAGAAGAATGTAACAAACCATACATTTCTATTGCTTTCCGTTTTTCTTAAACTGGTATTTTAAATCGTTGGTCATTTTTGGAACACCCAGTATCTGAGGTATGCATTTTAAATTATTTTTTTTTTTAAATTGCCTAACTTTCTTCAATTTCTTTCAGGAGTTCTGTAAAAGAAGTTAAGATTTGTTAGGATAGTAGAAGCTTCAAAATGCATAAATGTGGTTGCTATTTTTAAAATTTACTTTTCCATAACAATCGTAATGTTCCTTTAGGAAAATTATTAGATTTTACTACGCAGCAAGAACACTGTGTTTTTCAATTTCATAATGTAAAGCGCCGAAATGTCTACCCTAAAAATACCAAATGTTACATAAAACTAGATATTAGGACATAAACAACTGGCTCCCACCCTGATTTCCATAGGAATAGCTTCTGCGTTGTGAACAATATTAATAAATTATCCGTAACTGTTGCCGTTGACTTGAACACTAGCCACTTAAGTGCATTTTATGCATTCATTCATTTTTATTTTTCTGTTTTCAACGGTATAAAATTCTAATTCCGAAGGTGAAAGTCTGAAAATTCTGACTTTGGAAAGTTTTTTAATAATGGCATTTATAAAATGAATTCCTATTATTATTAAAGTTAGTTTAGTGCGTTGTTCTGTTAACTTAAATAATGATTTGTTTTGATTCTTTTTACTTCCTTGTACGTAGTATAAGGAAGTAATGTGATCCCGAAAAATTTTGGGGGCCAAATTTCGACAAAAAAACCGATTTTGACTACCTCTAAATTTAATTTTAAGAATTTTTTCGATGCATCTCATCGTAGGCTAGCATGCACGATCATATTAAAGCGTCTGCAACTCATTTTGACCAGCGGCGAGTCTATTGTGGTCAGTTTTTCCATGCCGTCTGTACGTACGTACGTACGTATGTATGTAACTCGCATATCTCAAAAACTATTGGTCGTAGAATGTTGAGATTTGATATTTAGGATTGTTCTATGATCTAGTTGTGCACCTCCCCTTTTGGTCGCAATCGAATGTATAGTTTATGTACAGGACCGCCCAAAAGATTCGTAATACATTACGCTCTATGGGCCGAAATTCATTAAACTCGCATATCTTAAAAACTATTAGGCATAGAATGTTGAAACTTTATATTTAGGATTGTTGTAACATCTAGTTGTGCACCTCCCCTTTCGGTTCCATTCGACTGGATAGTTTATCTACAGAACCGCCTAAAAGATTCGAAATACATTACGCTATATGGGCCGAAATTCATCTAAACGTTTTTTAGAGGTATTGGGCTATTTCAAATGACTCAGAAGTGATATATGCTGTAAAGAGTTAGAAAATGAATTTCTCCATTAAAAAAATCTGATGTGTCCAACACATGACTTCCTTGCACGTCCATTAGATCAAAAATATTTTCGACGCACTTCCTCTAAACTTATTTGTTTGAAAGAGATAAAATATCAATAATAGTAAGATTTAGCGATTTCTAGCCAAATATTTCGATATCGCCAAGCTGAGTTCAATTTGAAAGATTTCCTTCTGACACTTTATTTGGCGATATTTCACCAAAAGCCGACAAACTTGAGATAGTCTGCGAGATTTTGGGGATAGCCAAAGTAGTCATTGACCACAGACTTTCAATGAATTGAATGCATCTATACACCTCAATGTATTTAAAGTCATTTGGCTCACCCTGTAAATAAATTCTCAGTCGATTGCTGTCAAAAAAGATATTGAAAACAGTTAGATATTACAATAGTTCTAAATACAAAGTTAAAAAATCTACGGGTTAAAGTTTTAGAGTTATACAAAATACGAAATAATTTTTGGCGCCAAATTTGGCGATATTTCGGCGAAACTCGTCAATGTCGACGACATTTGGCGAGATTTTAAGCATGAACCAAACAATGACAGATTATCGCCAAATTTGGCGATATTTCGCCAAAACTCGCCAAGAACGATGACAAATGGTGATACTTTGGGCATGGACCAAATGACTGACTATCGCCAAATTTGGCGATATTTCGCCAAAACTCGCCAAGGTCGAGGACAGACGGCGAGATTTTGGGCATGTACCAAACAATGACTGTCTACAGTTGTATTATATTGAAGATGTCCATAGACATTAAAGTAATGAAATTCTTTTCGGTGGTCCTGTAAATAAACTCTCCAGTAGATTGGAACCAAAAATCGAGATGCACAACTAGATGTTACAACAATCTTATATATGAAATTTCATAATATTTTTTGAGATTTGAGAGTTAAATATGCGCACACTCAAAAGATTTCCAATACATTACGGTCAATGGTAGTTTTAGGGGCAGTCATCCATTTCAAGCACAATACCGTCCTACCACATAAGTTAGGTAATGGTCCGACCACGGTCACGTGCCTCCCTCAAGAAGAATGCCAAAAGTCGCCAAGCTTGGCGACTTTTGGTGTACGTGTGTGCATATTTAACTCTCAAATCTCAAAAATTATGAAATTTCATATATAAGATTGTTGTAACATCTAGTTGTGCATCTCGATTTTTGGTTCCAATCCACTGGAGAGTTTATTTACAGGACCACCGAAAAGAATTTCAGTACTTTAATGTCTATGGACATCTTCAATATAATACAATTGTAGACAGTCATTGTTTGGTACATGCCCAAAATCTCGCCGTCTGTCCTCGACCTTGGCGAGTTTTGCCGAAAGGTCGCCAAATTTGGCGATAGTCAGTCATTTGGTCCATGCCCAAAGTATCGCCATTTGTCATCGTTCTTGGCTAGTTTTGGCGAAATATCGCCAAATTTGGCGATAATCTGTCTTTGTTGGTCCATGCTTAAAATCTCGCCAAATGTCGTCGACATTGACGAGTTTCGCCGAAATATCGCCAAATTTGGCCCCAAAAATTATTTTCGTATTTTGTATAACTCTAAAACTTTAACCCGTAGAATTTTTAACTTTTGTATTTAGAACTATATTATAATATCCAACTGTTTTCAATATCTTTTTTGACAGCAATCGACTGGGAATTTATTTACAGGGTGAGCCAAATGACTTTAAATACATTAAGGTGTATGGATGCATTCAATTCATTGAAAGTCCTTGGTCAATGACTACTTTGGCTATCCCCAAAATCTCGCAAACTATCTCAAGTTTGTCGGCTTTTGGTGAAATATCGCCAAATAAAGTGTCAGAAGGAAATCCTTCAAATTGAACTCAGCTTGGCGATATCGAAATATTTGGCTAGAAATCGCTAAACCTTACTATTATTGATATTTTATCTCTTTCAAACAAATAAGTTTTGAGGAAGTGCGTAGAAAACATTTTTGATTTAATAGATGTGCAAGGAAGTCATGTGTTGGACACATCAGATTTTTTTAATATACTTAAATACGATTCATTATAACAGAACTAGCTGCCAAGGCGGCCAGCTTCGCCGCCCCATACTTTACTGTTCTTTATACTCAGTGCAGCGTTGGTCAAATTATTGGACCCATTTCAACGAAAATCATGTTCTTTTGTTTTAATAAGTATTTGTCATGAAATTTATATAGGTTAGGGTTGCTATAAATTTTGGGGGTGTCATGATAAACCCGATGGTGGCAATACCAAAGACTACCATTTCAAAATGTATGGAAAGGCATAATTGGTGACATTTCCATTCATGAAATTATTATAAAAAAATACTCTTGGAGGAACGAAAATGAAGCAAAATCTAATTTTATTCTAAAGTTTGTTTGCACTCTTTCTTTTAATGTAACTTAGAATAGATTTTTGCGAATAAAACAATATAATGATATTAAAAATAACATTTTTAAACACGCCAATATATTCAGAAATTTATTGACATCCTTAGCCTGTAAAGTGAGAAGGGAAATGTTATTTTTTTACAAATTCTGTTTAAGGACGATCTAGGAGATTTTAATCATTTGCATGTTCGGTCCGAATGTCTTTGCCGAAATTTCATTACAATCGGACGACTCCTTCTTGGGCGTCGATTTTTTTATTACAGTGTGTATATATGTGGCTATGCATGTTAAAATATATATGCAGTTTTTAAAAAAATCATTAAAATCAAGTCACTTTAAGCACTTTTCGATTTAAAGATTTTATCCATAAATGTTTACGCCTTTCTAAATCATCACTGATTTGAAGAGCATAATTTTTTAAAAACACTGGCACTAGTTCATGACATAGAACTTCCCAAATTTTACACAAATGATTAGAATTTATAGGACATGCAAGTAATTCAGCTCCTGTCATTTTTTGTAACAGGATTTTTGAAATTGTTTCACAAACATAGTAATTTTTAAAAGTATTAGCACATTGGTCCACAAATTCTTGGATAATGTCCAATATATTTATATACAAATTTTGCTTTTGAGGTACAGTAATTCCCCTCTATCTTGATTAGATTTAAACCGGTGTAAAACTGAAAAAGTCTTTGGTTCCTGGATATTACTAAGGCATTCAGTACCATCAATTTTTTCATTCAGTTTCCTTAGCAAATAGCCAGCTATATATGAATGCACAGCCAATTTCATTGTAGTAGGATAAATATCTACAAAATAAATAAATAAATAAAATAAATTAGTATTATAAGTAAACAAAATATACTTATAAGGAAAATTTAATGTGTCATACATTTAAGGCATCTTTTCAATAATTTTTTCAAGTAGTAAGGACGAGGGAGTGTATGAATGTTACTGTAAATACAAGGAACATGCAACTTTTGGGTGTGCTCAAATTTATACATAAATTTATATGAAATTAATAAACTTAATCTTTTTCATTTTTTACTATATTTTAATCAATATTTATTGCTAACACGTGCATAAAGATAAAAAGAAGGGGCAATTTTATATTGCTTTGAAGTCTTAATACTATATAAAACTATTCTTACCTAGTCTATCATGAAAACGTTCCAATGCATAGCAAGTTTTGAGGGATAACATGGAAATTGCGTCTTCTAGACAAATTTGCTTTCTTGGGAACCAAGGAGTCATCTAGGGAACGATGCCTTTTGTTGGACTCTTCTTCCACATTATAGTGTTTGGAATTAAATTCAATACCTGTTTTTAAAATTCAGTTCATTGTGAATAATACAGCTCGGCAGTCTAACATGCCGCACCCCCCAAGACATCTGTCTTAATGAACTAAAAAATAGTTCGAGAGGATCACTTGAGTAATGTCGGGTCAAGATGAAATAGAACCCATTCTTTAATAAATATGTGGTGCACTCAACAGTAGATTTTGTTGTAACGGAAATGGCTTCATAAGTTTCTTTGCTAAGAAAGGATAGTTTACTGCCTTTACCAAAATTCCATGCAAAATTGATTCAAATATGTTTTAAAAAAATCTTCTTCTAGCCTTTTCAGCCTTTCATCGTCTATGGAGAAAAATACATTTTGTCTTCATTTCTTGATTCTAGATGATGTTTTCTGTTTGACACATTGGGAATGTTAAACCATTTTTGTATGTACTCCATAAATTTAATGGTAGAGTTTGCATCTTCGAACATGTATGCTTTTGGGTGCGAAGATGCGTAACTTTGTAAAAATTTAAGAGCTGAAATTACTGTGTGAAAATACTTGAATGGCTCTTTTAACATTCATTTTTTCAAAATTCGACGGCTCAACGTGTTTTCGTGTCAAAAAACGAGCAGGTTTAACAGTTTCTTCAGTTTGAATTTCGTAAAGATTTTTTAAGTAAGAGCCTTTGATGTCTCCAGTGCCATCAGTCATGGTTGTCTCCAAAAATTGATTTCGAATATTTTTTATTATGTGGGATGGATCAAAGCTTAAAAATAGTACCCTGCTGTCATCAAAAGGATGTCTTATTGAAGGAAGTATTTTCCCACCAGCAATATTATTCATCATCGTGACGTTGCTTTTATGATTACCAGTGACGATCATTCGAATGTGAAACCCTATTGCTTCAATCTCTTTCACCACAGACAATGTTAAATTATACAAGGTTTTTCCAGATAATTGTTTTGCAAAAAAAAAAATGCAGCAGGTAAGCGATAATTTGTTGCAAGATCACAAATCAAAAAACATAAAAGAGTATTTGCAAGACCGGGTTTTGCTGCAGAAACAGAGGCAATTTCTTTATCCTTTACATAAGATGACGCATCTTCATATCCAATCATTTTGTCTATTTTTTTCTCATATAACAGCTGTTGTTCGATGTACATTTCATCTATGACTAGAGAACAAAATCTTTCAGAATCATTTAAATTAGGCAACTCTAGTCTAGCCTTTTTCTTATCAGTGGTGTGATGCCACATCACCTATTAAAATGCAAGATTTGATTTTGAAAGCAAACTCAAAATATTTTGTCGCCTAGCAAAAAAAGTATCCCTTTGGCGAGCAGTATTTCCATGCAGCCCACACTCGAATAGTTGAGGTAGTCCATCTTGGATTTTTCATTCCAAAATTTGATATTTGGTATAGTAAGAAATTTACTAAATCATTTTCTGGATCCTCAGATAAAGTAGTTAACAGGCTGCTCCAAGGCTTTATGATACAAATTTTTTTTCTTCAGTGTTTGTTTTTCGTGCAGTGCATCAATTTTTTTTTTTTTTCTTTTTGCATGTTTTCCAGCTTGTTATTGTATCTCCATAATTTTACTCTCATTGCTTCGCACTCATTTTTTAATTAAAGTAATTGTTTTTTTACATCAAGAACTGTCTGTGTTGACATAGTGTGACTAGTGCTTTAATTTAATATAGGCAAAATAACAGGAGGAAGTTGAGGGGGGATGTAACGTTGCTTCAATTTTCTTTTTGAATGGCGGCATCGCATATCTCATTGCAGGTTTTCGTGGCTCTTTGACGACAGGCAATTTGTAGGCTGGGTAAACTTCGAAAATTGTCGGTATACTGCCTTTTTTTTCAGACAGCGAATCTTACTACTTGCAACAAAATCCGTGTCACGTTGACACAACGTGCATATTTACTATGAAAAATTATTAATACAAATCTTAATATTGTCTAAATTTAAACTAATTTTAAACTATTTTAAATTTAATTTATAAGTTTTTAACAATAACACTTTTTAAAGCTTTCAAATTTCCTTTTAGCCATTTTATTTGTAAGGCCTTTATTTGTTGTTTCCTTGTACAAAGTAAAAGGCCCTCATGCGATCGCAAAATTTTCGAAATGCAGATTTTGAAATAAATCGATTTTGAGTATGGCTAAATTTAATTTGAAGAGTTTTTGCGAGACGGCTCAACGTACACATATATCTACGATCGTATATATGCAAGTACAATCCATTTTGACCTATCCTGAGTGTTCTCCTAATACTTTTCTTACAATTTCAGATGAGAGACCTAGCACCTGAAATCGGCACCCCCGGAGATGTCGTTTCAACGTGAAGGATATCGGAACCACAAAGAGATTTTGCATGCACCAGCTCCGATTAGTATACACGATCCCACAGCAGTCCAGAGCTGTGAGTCCAGAGCTCCGAGAGAAATTTTCACCCTCCCAAGTACTGGCTAAACCCGTGCTGCTTCACTTTCCATGTTCTTATGGGAACGGAGCTTAACGACAGGGCCACTACGGGACTGTTTTAAATTCATTAATCAAAATATTTTTTTATGTTTTGAATGGATATTAAAGTTCTTTACTTAAAATCATATTTTTAAAACAATTACATGTGCTTTTAAAAACTTAAAATATATTGCATAGTATTCTCATGCTCATGTATTAAATTTGTAAAAAAAAATCTGGAGTGACTCCACTCGACTTTCCGAACACTTATGATTAAGATCATTACCAAGCATTTAAATAAATTTTAATCGATGAATAATTCAAACATATATACCAAATTCAAGCTCATTCGAATGCGTCGTTTAAACGCTTGCGCACTTTCAAGAATTTCTCCCCATATGCCATTATGCCATAATATAAAAGAAGTTTTTGTCGTAGCCCTGTAGAAAAACTATATGTCTTATACACACCAAAATCAATACCGGTCTTAAGATGGTGATTTATAACATATATACCCAATTTCAGCTCAATCGAAGGTACCGTTTAAACGCTAGCGCACTTTCAAGAAATTCCCCCCATAGGCCATAATGTAGAAGAAATCTTTGTCGTAGCCCTGTAGAAAAACTATAAGTCCTATACACACCAAAATCAATACCGGTTTTGCGACGGTGGTTTATGACATATATGTCCAATTTGAGCTCAATCGAATGCTCCGTTCAGGAGCTATCGTGTTCACTCACATACACACAAACACACACACACACATACACACATACATACGTACATCTCGTAAAAATAGCATAAATGGATTCAGAAGCCCTCAAAACGTGTAAAAACACCAAAATCTCGAAGTCGAATTTTTTCATGATTACAATACTCTCCTTACATGGTACATGTTCGGAAAGTAACGAGCGTTCACCGGTAACTAATTTTTTTCAGCGTCAATTTTTCATTTATTATTTAATTTGCAGATGGCACCACCAGAATGTTGTCAGCCATCCCTAACTGTAACTAAGAAATTATAGGGATTTTTAAAAATTTTCAACAATTCTAAAGCTATTAAACCCTGGCTTTTTTCCCAACAAAAGAACTGTTAGTACTGTTGCATGTACTGTGGCTGTGGGCAACGACAGCGTACGAATGTCAAAGTAGTCTCGTGCATGATCGCATAGATTTTCACATTAATACAGCGGTTCTCAACCTTTTTAACTTTCGTGCCCCCCCCCCCCCGACAAAGGCTAACTTACGGTGGCGCAACTCCCCTCACTTTTTTCAGCATACATTCAGTTTTTTAACCTTTAACAATGAACATTTAGTCGAATTTTCTAAAAAATAATGTTATCAGTAAAGTTTGAATGAACATTTTAAGCGATAATGGATATATTTTTGAATAAAAATGAGAATAAATAAGATGATTTTTTATGAAATGATGATTTTTTATGATGATTTTTTTTAAAAACATGTATCACTACTTGCTCCAGGGCCGGCCCAAGGGGGGTGCGAATGTAGGCGATCGCCTAAGGCCCCGTGCTTAAAGAGGCCCCGCTCCTGGGCCATTTTGTTTGCAATCACATTAGACCGAGCTTGGTAGACGGTTGCGTTATATCCCGAAAAAAAACCAGAGAAATTAAAACTGAAATGTTCGAGCAGTGCTATTAGTAACTTACATAAGACATGGTAGAAAAGAGGCCCCGCTCGACCCTTGGGCCGGCCCTGCTTGCTCTTTGGTTTTTTTCGCCCCCTACCCCTGCAAACGCTCTCCGCCCCCCTTGGGGGTCGCGCCCCACAGGTTGAGAAACGCTGCATTAATATGTAATAATTTTAAATATGTAGGGATGAAATTTTAAATTAATAATTTTTCTTACAAAAAATAAAAGTAGATGCTACGCTTTTCTTCAAGGGCTTCGCAACCTATGGGGACCAGGGGACAATACCCAAAGTTTAACTAGTGTCCCCCCCCCCAAAGTTTTAACAAGGGGGCACTCCCCACGAAATTTTTATTTTTGTTACTAAAATGATATTGATACAGTCCTTTTGAACCCACTACAAAATGTTCTTCATGGGGAGGGCAGACCCCTGAAACCCCCCATCCCTTTAAATACGTCCTTGCCCCTGGTGTTGAATTTTTGAGCTTTTTTTCAGCAGATAATAAATCCTCTGACCACCTTTGCTCAATTACCAAGTTAATTAAGTAGTTATGATAAACCCAGTTGTTGTCAGTAGGGGATCCAGGGAAGTGGGCTAGGGGGCTTCAACCCCCCACCCCCATAAAAAGAAAGAGATTGCTGAAAGGTAATATTCTGCTTTACAATACACTCTGGATAGGCAAAATTATCTTTTTTTATAAGCTCCTTCCAGCCTAACTTTTATGCTCCAATATGGTGGTTTTTCGATACACTTCTGCAAATAGTAATTTATGTGCCAGAAATATTCACAGAAGTTGAGGGGGTGGGACCCCCAAACGCTACCCTTGTCTTATGACAATGGCAGGGTTTGGGCCTGGACGTTAATGAAGGTGTGTTGTAAAAAAGATTATTTTATTATTTGCCCCTCTCCCCGTTGACGCGATTGGGAAAGTAACATTGAGGAAGGGTATCAAAATGTTTCCTATCTTAGAAAATACAGTTTTGAAATAGGTGAAATCTGCATTAATTGAATTTGGGAAGGGGGCAAACAATTGGCCCCATTTGCGTTTATTAAGTTACGCCTTTGGAAGACACATATCCAGAAAAACATTTTGGAAGGGGTCCAAACGACAAAAAAGGCGCAATTTTTCACAAAAAGACTATATCATTATGATTTAAGTAACAAAAGTCAAAATTTCGGGGGAGGGGTCGGGACCCCCCCCCTTAAATACGTCTTTGGCCTTTGGTCCCCCCTCCCCCCCCCCCCCAATAATTTACAGGCTGCGCCGCCAATGCTTTTCTTCGAGCGAGAGACTCTTGAACCCCTCTTTTTCTCGCGAGGGCTCAACCTCCCTCCTCAAAAAAATTGATCCCCTATATACTTTTTTTACAATACACCTTCATTGTACACCACCTAGTACACACACTATAGTCTAGTACGCGTTACAATACACCACCATTCTATCATACACCGAGTGTGAAGTTATAACCCAAGCCCATCCAATAATTTTGTAAAAATTGCTGTAATGTCCTCATTACTCGATTAAATTGATATTTCTTTTATTCTTTACAGTATCACCGTTTTAGGTGTCCTTAATGCTGATTGTTGAAATTTAGGGGAAGAACAAGACATATTTTCTCTTTTCCACATCTTCTCCAAATACAGTACTGTACCTGGGCAATATTTTAAAACATTTAAACATCATTGAAAAGTCCCTTGTAATCTGAGACTCAAGACACTTTCCATATTTTGCTCTGACTTAATTAAGAATTAAGATTCTCACTAGTGAAGCAAGAAAGATGAACGGATTGATCATGTAACATTTTCCATCTCAGTCTCATCGGCAGCAACCCAGTTAACATCGATCGTTAAAATAACGTTAATTTAAGGAGCTTCAGACAAAACGTCAATTCTAATCGTGTTTTTTACGTTCAAAAAACGTTTAGATTTCCCTACTAAGGTCGGAAATTGGTAACGTTTTAAATCCGCATACTTAATGCAAATCCTATTATTTTGAATGACGAACAATATTTCATGCTTCTACCATTCCTTTTTTTAATACGCTTTAACCGTAAATCAACAATAAAAAAAATTTCCCGAAAATACAATTTCTATGTGCAGTATTTTAAGAAATTAAAACTATAAGGAACTTTAAAGTAACCAATTTACGTTTAAAATGCGCTCATGGGATACGTTAACCCTTTGAGGCGCAACCCTTTCCCAATGCTGAAAAAAGGGCAGCCGTTGCCATCGCTCGACTTAACTACCAGCAAGATGGCGAAAGATCGAAACGCTCATTGCGTGCCACAGATCTAGAGACCCTTTTTTGACGACAGCTGGCTGTGCCGGCACAGCCAGCTGTCGTCGTTTGCCCGTTTTCCAGCATTGGGCAATTTGTCCAGCTGTTCTCGCATTTTCCCATTTTTCAGCAGATGTCAGTGCTGTTAAAAATAATCGTGACAATTTTTTTACGGGAAATGGCGTGCTAAAAAGTAAAGGATTCTCGTGGAGCTATGTCACCCGCAACTATTTTTATAGAAATCAAATTCTTTCGTGATTGGCAACAGTCAAAACGTCAGAGTTTGGTGTTCCCAGAGCGGGAACACTGCGCGTTAAAGGGTTAATTGGACGTAACAATTTTATTTACAGATAGTTAACCTGTTCGTTCTATGCAAAACACGATTGCAGAGGTACTTTTCTGTGCTAATCTTTGCTTCTTGTAATATGTCTTTGAATGTCCGCTGTGTTCCCAGAGGTGACGCTTACACCTGACGGCGGAGATTCCTTTTCTGTACCGAATCCGGGGCACAGAAAAGAGATCGTTGCTACCTCATCTTTGAAACAAAGTGGAAGAGAACAGGTTCAAGCAAGCACGACGCTCAGGATTTTTTTTAAAATTATTAATTCAAAAAATACTGATTTATCTCCGATATACATCACAGACTGCCCATGGGCTGTGAGGCTTATATCTACTACCTTAAATAGCGATATTGTCAACAGTTGTATTTCGTATTGTTGCTTTTTCATTAAAGCATCATATTAGCAAATTATGATATAGGATTGGATGAGTATAGTCTAGTAACATTCGTTATATTTATCCTCACGGCTATTGAAGCTAGATTGCAACCCGAAATTCACAAGTACTTCATTGTTTAACTTAAAATTTAAATGACTAAAGAAAAATATTGTATTGTTTATTAAAACTTTTAAGATAATTCTGAAATAACTTACTCGTCTAACAGCATTAATTCGAGGTTCCAGATATCACCCACAATGCTTTGTATTGAATAGATAGGATGTGATGCCCAAACTGTCGAACAGAAACTCTTTATTGTAGTGGCAATTTTTACTTTCCGGACATTTGCTATGTAAGGAAAGTGTTGTGAATGAGAAAAATTCGACTAAGAGATTTCGATGTATCTAAACGTTTTGAAGTCTTCTGAATTCATGTTATTTTTATGGTGCTGTACATATGTATGCGCGAGCGTGTGCGCGCATGTGAGATAGAGAGAGAGAGACAGACAGAGAGAGAATGAACACGATAGCTACTAAAGGGTGCATTCAGTTGAGCTCAAATTTGGTACTTATATTATAGACCATCCTCGCACAGCCGGTATTAATTTTGGTGTGTATCGAATGTATAGGGCTTTTTTACAGGGCTACAAAAAAGAATTCTTGCGCATTGCAGCTTATGCACGGAAATTCTTGAAAGTTCACTAGCATATAAACGGATCACGGTGCATTCGATTAAAAAGCCTTCCGACCAAGGTAGCTCCCCTCCTTGGCGGATGCCCTTCTTGTAGGCTTGTCATAGCACAAAACAAGTGGGAGTTAAGGGGCCAAAACTTTCTTTTCACAGATATCTCAAGGAAAAACAGATACCCATAAAAGTTTTGCTGTAAAAGGCATTTCTCACGAATACCTGAAAATCAATATCAGGACATTTTGAAAATCGTCTTCCAAAGACAATAAACGACTACCCTCCCTTTTTATCTTATCTTTCTTTTTTTTTTAAATCTACGAAATTCTTGCTTTAAAACGTAGCAAATCTTATTTTTATTATCTTTGCTTGTAATTCAAAACTTGTTGATTTTTTTTTTTTTTTTATTATTCACTTAATGTAAAAGTAAAACCACATTAGTGTAAAAGTAAAACACATTACATACACCTGGGGGGGGGATAGGGATGGTTGTGAGACGAGAGAGACAGTTTGGCGATCATCCTTAAACAGCTGTGTTAAAAATGCTCTGTATGCACTTAGAATGGTTTATCTTCTTTTTTTTTCTCATTTGTTCGCAGAAAGTTATCAGCAACAGCGAGTTTCCGGAGCAAGCATCTACCGGGAGCTGACCTTATAGAATGAATGAAAATATATCATGTCTAGTGTCATTGGATGAATATATGTTTTAACGGGTTATGTGAGAAACACCACAAGTCACTCTTTCGATGAAAATGCGTTTGCATTAAAATCCTATATTTTGTATATTTAGAGACGTGTTTAGAAGAAAGTCTCTTCAAGTCAAGCCACTTATACTCCTCCACAGAATAGCCTGAAGTTATTGTTTCACTGAGAAACGCTGCGCTTCTAAAAAAAAAAGTTTTTTCGACTTTTCCACAAACCGCTTATGGAGTTTCTCAAATAAGCAGGTCATTTTAAATATTACATTTAGAGGGAGTGATTTCGTTTGCCTTGAGTTCAAGTTATTTGCATAGTATTATATTGTGCAATAATTATTTCAATGTCAATATGTGCAGTGTCATATTTTTCCCTATTCTTTAAAATTTAAATTTAAACACATAATCTCATGAGCTCGATAATGTGCACTTGAGAATCGGAATTAAAATTTTAATTACCTTTTAAATTATTAATTAAAAACTGTTTTTAGGTTGCCATGCTTGGCGAGTTTCGCCCGCATAAAATGATTTATGCTTTTGAGGCAAAGTAGAAATGCTACTACAATGCAAAATCACATGCATTTGAAAAACATGAAATGGCATAGAAATTACGTCAGGTTTACGCCAAGTTAAAAACATAAGAAAGAATAAAGTCCAAATGTGTTTCATAAATTTTCAGATCTCTCTATATAAAGGAAGATGTACTGACTGAATGAATGACGATCGATGTCTAGCCAGATTTACAGGAGATACAGACACGAAAGTTCAGGACCTTACAGCTTTTGCGCCCAAGTCGTCATTTAAGGTGCGATTTTTAAAAATTCATACCCAGACAGAGGTGGCGACCCAAAACGTTTTTTCAAGTTACCCTTTATATCTCAGAGGGAAAAAGAGATAGCCATAAAACTATTGCTTTGAAATATAACTAACAGAAATACCTAAAGATCATCATTTTCAGGGTTTTTTTAGAATTCGCACCTGAACGGGGGTAAGGGGTCAAAACGTTCTCTAACTTTCTTTTCATATTTCCCTTCATATCTCAGGGGAAAAAGAGATAGCCGTAAAATACTTCCTTTAAAATGTAACAAACAGAAATGCCTAAAAATCATTTACAGGGTTTTTTTGAAGATCGCACTCAAACGGGGGTAAGGGTCCAAAACGTTCTTTTCACGTTTTCCTTCATATCTGAAAGGAAAAAAGGGATAGCCATAAAATTCTTGCTTTCAAATGTAACAAACAGAAATGTCTAAAAACAATTTTCAGAGTTCTTAGAATTCGTACCTAAACGGGGGTAAGGGACCAAAACGTTCTTTTCACACTTCACTTCATATATCAAAGGACAATTCTTGTTTAAAAATATAGTGAACATCAATGCCTTAAAACCATTTTCAGGATTTTTTAGAATTCAAAACAGGGATATGGGGGCTAAAATGTTTTCAAATCTGCCAAAATATCTCAAAGAGAAATAGAGACAGCCATAAAATTCTTGCTGTAAAATGTAGCGAACACGAATGCCTAAAAGTGATTTTCAGGGCTTTTTTGGTATTCGTGCTCAAACTGGTGTAAGGGGCCAAAATGTTATTTTGGTATTTGCCTTAATATGTTGAAGGAAAATGACGATAGCCATAAAAATATCCCATTAAATTGTAACAAACATAAATTCATAAAAAGTTTTCGAAGATTTTTTTAAAAATCGATCTCAATAGGCGGATAATTAACATGAAAGGTGTTTTTCACGTTTTTTTTTTTTTGTTTTTGTTTTTTTGTTTTGTACTTTAGTGCTGTTAATTTCAAACAAAAATGTTTGTTTACATAGTGAAAGGGCGAGCAACTTATCAGATTACATGTGAAAAGTCGTCAGGGCTTGCTATTTTTTGTTTATTTATTGCAATGTTTGGCATCAAAATAAAAAAGTCCCCAAAACTGGACCTAACTTGGCGATATCTTTCATATTTGTGGAGAAATCCCCTAACACTACTGTTCATTTAATTGGAATATTGGTGTCTTGTCTATACACTTGCAAATATACAGTAGTAGAAATTCATTTATGAAATCGTAGTTTTTTTTTCCAAAATAACTTTACTTCTATTAATTGAAAACGTTTTTTTATATGTTAGATGTTATGCATACCATGTATAACCAATAATTCAAACAAAAAGAAATCATTCATATTAATAAAAAACATAACTTAAAAAATTTAAGGAAAACAAAAATAACAAAAGAAACTTCTTTTTGTTGCTTAATCAAACGAAGTTACTAGTTTTTCGGCAATTTATTAATAGAAAAATTTTCAAAAATGACTAAATTTCTTACTGACGGTCTATCATTCGTTTAGGTATGAAAGCAAACGACAGTTAAAAATTCCTTTGAGTATCCTGCTAATTTCTCTAGGTTAACACCACTTCCTGTTTCCAACGAAACTCCAAGCCCAACAGTAAGAAAACATTTTCGTCCAGATGCTGCGCTTTTTTTTTTTCCTGTTTCCTCCACTTGCTGATAAAACCGGAATCAGGAACTGTGTATAAGCAACTGAAAACACACACGGATGAATTCGCTCGGTACGTTACGTTACTGTGCGTTTACGTTAGCGACAGACACTTATTTCTGAAAATAAGAATAAAAAGATGGTGTTTTCGGCGATCAGAAGACTAAGGTACCTATACGACGCCCCTCCCCTGGACGACTTCGTATTCAGGCTCTGCTACAGGTGGACGACCCTTCTGCTCGTCGCCTTCAGCCTGGTGGTCACTTGCCGGCTTTGGTTGGGTCACTCGTTCGCCTGCGTCCTCGCCCAGGAAGGGGGGGAAGAAGACGCCTCCTTCCCGCCTGGCTACGCAGACGTCAAGTGCTACGACGACACGGTCTACACCCTCCCGACGAAGCTGGTCATAAGGAGAGACGAGTCCGTGTTCGCCGAGCCGTCCTACGAGGACTTCAGGCGCTACCAGTCCTATTACCCGTGGGTGAACCTGCTGTTCCTGGTGCACGCCTTCAACTTCTACCTGCCCCACCTCCTGTGGAAGTCGTACGAGGGGGGCTACTTACGCAGGCTGACGGCGGGTGTGCAGAAGTTCTTCGACCGGGAGGAGAAGAGGGGGCTGGAGCTGTGCCACCTGGCCAAGCACGTCCTGGTCAATCAGGGCAGGCACAGGGCGTACGCCCTAGTGTACCTCTCCCTCGAGCTCCTCAACTATCTTGTCTCCCTGCTGCAAACCATCTGGCTGGTTCATTTCTTCGACGTGACTGGCGTCCCCGATTTCGTGCCGTACGTCCTCGGCACGTGGCACGACTTCAGGAACTTCTACTTCCCGTCGGAGGGCATCTGCGAGCTGAAGAGGCTATTGTCGTCTCCCGGCGCAGTGACCGGCCCTGTCAAGGCCCTGTGCCAGCTACCCCTAAATGCCCTGTACATGAGGATGTTCCTCTTCCTCTACAGCTGGTACATACTGATGACGGTGCTCTGCGGGCTGGTCCTGGCCTACAGGGTCCTCCTCCTGGTGCCCGCCTTCAGGCTGCTCTCCGCCGAGCTCTCGTCCCCGCTGGCCGAGCGTCCGGTCCTCAGGTCCCTGTGCCGCGGCCTGTCCTACAGCGACTGGTTCTTCCTGACGAGGCTACGAAAGGCGATGACAGACGTCGACTTTGCCCAAATGGTGGACAAGATAGCGATCGTGTCGCAGGGGAAGGACGACGACCGGAGCTGCAACGACGAGGACAGGCGCTTTTCCATATTCGAGGACGCGACGAAGGAGTTCGATGGCTTGAACTCTTCCCCCGTGTGAGTTTGTGTTAACCGTCTGAAGGGCAATCGCGTTTCCCGATGCTGAAAAAGTGCAGTCGTTGCCATCGCTCTGTTTAACCACCAGCAGCATAGCGATCTGTCGCATCGCCCATTAACCCTTTGAGGCGCAACCCTTTCCCAATGCTGAAAAAAGGGCAGCCGTTGCCATCGCTCGACTTAATTACCAGCAAGATGGCGGACGATCGAAATTCATCGATCTAGAGACCCTTTTTTTACCCTAGAGGCCACAGATCTAGAGACCCTTTTTTTACGACAGCTGGCTGTGCCCGCGCACAGCCAGCTGTCGCACGCGATGAACGTTTCGATCGTCCGCCATCTTGCTGGTAGTTAAGTCGAGCGATGGCAACGGCTGCCCTTTTTTCAGCATTGGGCAATCTATCCAGCTGAACTCGCGTTCTTCCATTTTTCGGGAGATGCCAGTGCTGTTAAAAATAATCGTGACCCTTTTTTTTACGGAAATGACGTGCTAAAAAGTAAAGGAGTCTCGTGGAGCTATGTCACCCGCAACTATTTTTATAGAAATCAAATCTATTCTTCGTGACTGGCAATAGTCAAAACGTCAGAGTTTGGCGTTCCCGGAGTGGACACACTGCACGTTAAAGGGTTAAGTGTCATAGAGCTAATGAGCATTTTTTATACAGCCAACTGTGGAAACGGCTGCACTTTTACAGAATTAGGCAGTCTATCTAGTTGTTTTTTCAATATCGAAGCATTTTCATCGCATTCTCCAGTTCTCGACAGATGCCGGTACTGATAAAAATAATTCTGACAAGATATCACAAATAATGGATAATTTTTATTGGAAATGAGAGATGTGCTGATAAGATTCTCGCGTAACTCTGTCACTCTTAAATATTTTTATTGGAATAAAATTTATTCTTCGTGAATGAAAACAGCCGAAATAACATTGTATTCTCATGGAGTGAACACCGTGCGTTAAAATGTTAAGACTGGAATTAATAGCCGAAATTTATGTCGGATAGAAGAAAAAAAAAAACAGCATTTGAAGTTTGCTGCTAAACCGGGAAATTTTGAATGATTATTGAAATAATTTTTATTGCTTACAGTGCAATATTTCATGTAAAGTTTTATTTATTGAGCCCAAGTTTAACCTTTTACGAACATGTTAATTTTGAAGGACACCATCATATAAGTATCGTGTTTTCATTGCAAAAATTGAACATTCCTTATATGTTTCTTAATGTATTATTTGATTATTTGAAATTTTATGATAAAATTAGCCAGTTTTTTGGAATATACGCAAATTTTGCATTTGTCACCAACTTTAGGCGAAAAGTCTCTCACCCCTAATTTATTCAATTGGAATTTTAAAGATTAATAACTGGCACACAACAGAATTCGGTAAAATATATTTCGTAAAACAGATTTTAATTTTACTTTCCGAACATGTACCATGTAAGGAAAGTATTGTAATCATGAAAAAATTCGAATTCGAGATTTTGGTGTATTTACATGTTTTGAGGTCTTCTGAATTCATTTATGCTATTTTTACGAGATGTATGTATGTATGTGTGTATGTGTGTGTGTGTGTATGTGTGTTTGTGTGTATGTGAGTGAACACGATAGCTCCTGAACGGGGCATGCGATTGAGCTCAAATTGGGTATATATGTTATAAACCACCGTCGCAAGACCGGTATTGATTTTGGTGTGTATAGGACTTATAGTTTTTCTACAGGGCTACGACAAAGATTTCTTTTACATTATGGCCTATGGGGGAAAATTCTGGAAAGTGCGCTAGCGTTTAAACAGTGCATTCGATTGAGCTCAAATTAGGTATATATGTTATAAACCACCATCGTAAGACCAGTATTGATTTTGATGTGTATAGGACTTATAGTTTTTCTACAGGGCTAAAACAAAGATTTCTTTTACATTATGGCCTATGGGGAGAAATTCTTGAAAGTGCGCTAGCGTTTAAACGGTACATTCGATTGAGCTCAAATTGGGTATATATGTTATAAACCACCGTCGCAAGAACTGCATTGATTTTGGTGTGTATAGGACTTATAGTGTTTCTACAGGGCTACGACAAAAATTTCTTTTACATTATGGCCTATGGGGAAAAATTCTGGAAAATGCGCTAACGTTTAAACGGTACATTCGATTGAGCTCAAATTGGGTATATATATTATAAACCACCGTCGCAAGACCTGTATTGATTTTGGTGTGTATAGGACTTATTGTTTTTCTACAGGGCTACGACAAAGATTTCTTTTACATTACGGCCTATGGGACGAAATTCTTGAAATTGCGCTAGCGTTTAAATGGTGCATTCGATTGAGCTTCAATTTGGTATATATATTTGAATTATTCATCGATTAAAATTTATTTAAATGCTTGGTCATGATCTTATTCGTTAGTGTTCGGAAAGTCGAGTGGAGTCACTCCAGATTTTTTTGTTATGACGACAGTCGAGAAAAAGGGGTTAATTATATTTAAAGGGAAATTATATTTTTGGAATAGAATAGTGAGCATAAATTTCAGTTAGTTCATCCTATGCTGATTTGAACACATTTTAACAGATTTGAAACTTTAGGAAATTTGATTCTAGATGCATGCCTAAAGGGATAAAATTATTTATAATAAAAATACAGACATTTTAAATTGATTTAATTTTCACTTTGTCGGATAAGGCAAAGTAATTTATTTGTGATATTTTCGTGGGTATTTGTTTCATTTCATGATTAATAAAATTAATGCTAGCTGATGTGACATTCTATATAAATAAAACAATATGTAAAACGTGCGTGTGTGTGTTCGTGTAGCTCCGAGACGAATCTTCCTACACCTACCGAATTTAGGATGAGGGTTCACTAGGACAGTCCCTTTCACACACATCGAAGCGATTTATTAAATTAGAATTGGGAGATTTTCTTATATGTTATGCAAATTTCGTGAATTTTTTGATTTATCTCCTACATTTGGAAGATGACAAAGTCTAATGTTATACAATGGGAATTTCAAAGATTCATAACTCGGACACTAATTAACGATTTGCTTGCAATAAATATAAACATTGATTATTTAATTGTAGGACATAAGTCTTTCAATAATTTAACAGGCTTTGGCGTTAAATTTACTTTACGGGTGATATTATAAGCTTTCATATTATTGGACAGAGTAAATATGGAACTGGTATTTATTATATTTTAGGCTAACAGGCGTTGACAAGATTTGTGTGTATATATTTTAAGAGATTTTTCGACTGGTTTGTAGAGGAAAACTATTGATAGCTTTTACAAAATGCCATAAATAGCAAAGAAATTGACTCATTTTAAAACTTGAGATCGAAAACACCGTCTTCATGTAGCTGTTAATAATCACTTTGGAATAATGCTGAACTTTACGACCACTGTTCGTGAAAAACTAATGTGTCTTTCACAAAAATGCGTGACTAAAATTGATAGATTAGAAATTCTATTTCATTTCATGGATGAAATTTTTAGAGAAAAGCCCATTGTTTGTAAAACTTGATTAAGAAATTAGACTAACACTTCAATACTTTTCCCAAAGTGATTATTAAAAGGTAAGTGAAAACGGCGTTTTCTGCCCCACATTGCTGTATGATTCTGATTCCTCATTATGTGCTCTATCTCCCCTTAAATTATGTACAATAGTTATGTGTCACCCTGTATAACTGTGTAAGTTTGTTTCTATGTCTGGTGCACAAATCCACACCTTTCAACAGATCGGCTTGGAAATTCCATAGACGTTTAACCCATTTGTGCCTGGATATTTTTGCGACTTTCTTCGATTTTTACTGATAACAGAAATAATAGATAAATTTCTGATGTCAACTTCTTGAACAAGGGATGATTTCTTTTAAAATCATTACGCATAAAAATCGAAATATCAACATCCCATTTGGTCATGTTAAAATATTTTGTAGAGTTGAGGCTCAATACTCGTGAATAAAGGCTAGGAAAAATAAATAACGTTTTGACTACTAGAGAAAATGCCGTCCCAAAAAAGGGACGCTAGGCATAAATGGGTTAAGACAACGTAGAGAAGGCCGTAGAAACAATATAGTTCTACGAAGTAGAGTGAAGTTAATTCCTTTTCTTACTTTGGTTAGCTATTGAGATGCAAATTTTACGTTATGTGTAAGACAAATCGGCCACATAGCCGGCCGATGATGACCCGAGCAAAATTGCTAGTAGAGTTAAAGGATTTTTTTTTTTTTAAGTTATGCTTCAATTGGATTAACTCCAGCCATATGTGTTAAAAATATAATTTCTTCCTTACAAAGAAAGAGTACTTTGTTTATTTAATTACAAATGTCTTCTCACGGCAAAATAATTAAACTGCCATTTTAAAACATAAAGAGTTTGAATGCAGGAAATTAAAATAATAAGTAAAAGAAAGGAAAGCATGTTTTGTTTTCCATCTTTATTTCCTATTTTATTGATATAGATTTTCTGTCTTCAAGCAGAAGAATAGAAATTGAATCATTGGGTTGTGAAATGGTGAAAGAAGGGCACAGCTCGCAATACGTAACTCATGCATTCATCAATTCTATTCAGGCTATAGCGTTAATGTACACACTAGAGGAGAGGCGAGCTCAAACTTGACCCTCTGTAATACACTTTTACATTCATGCTCGAGCTCATAAAATGTTTCTCATTTATTAAAAATTCTCATTCTAGCATATTTAAAAAAATTCTTCATCATTTCGAGAGCAATAGACGTGCATTTTATGAAAAAAAGTGCTTAAAACTCCTCGGATATTTCAGAAAAAGTATAATTAATAAAAACTTTCAAAAATTTCTTTGAAATTGACGGACGGACCTTTTGTACTACCCGAAATGATCATTTTGATGATAAGTATCATTTAATGAGTGTTTATAAAGTTTTTATTAATTTTAGACCACTTTAGACGACATCTGTTTCGATTAATGAATGTATATCATTTTCATCTTTCGGAAAATAGAAAAAATTACGGAAGTTTTGATTGCATTTCATTCACAACATCATTTTTCAGCAGGTGTCTTTTCACTGATGTAACATGACGAGTATACATAAGAACATTAAATGAATAAGAATTTCATAACATGACGAGTATACATAAGAACATTAAATGAATAAGAATTTCATAACGAAACATTTTAACAAAGAGAGAAATGAAAAGTTTATTATTATTATTTCATTAGGAACTTTAAAATGTTAACCGCCTCTGATATAAAAGTTACGTCACGGATGAAATAATTTTGAAAATTCAGATTCCGAGTCGATCTGTGAATTCTCATCCTACGATTATTAAATTTCTTTAAATACAACCGAAAAGCTTAAAACTGAGATAAAAATCTGTTACTATACAGTCTATTCCTTTTCTAAAAAGAGTGTGATTTGTCCGAAAATAAAAAATAAAGCGCATAAAGGAAAACAAATGTAATAGATACATCGTTTTTTCTTTCCTTTTGCAAAGAGAGATCTTGATCTTCTCAATCAAAATGAATGGAAAGGGTCTCTTTTCTTACATCTGAGAATAAGATAAATTAGTTTAACGTTGAAAGCAGCACAAAACGTGAGGAAGTAGCACTTCTTTCATCTGAAAGGAGCTACACAAATGAATGTCCGTGGAAAGGAGATAGGTTGCACTATATAAAGTTTCCGCAAATGCACATTAAACAATTTCTTGCTTACAATAGAAATTTAAAAAGGAAGTTTTACAGTAGAAATTAAAAAATATATTTATTATTTGAAATGAGTTTCTTTTTGCAAAAAAAAAGTCATTAAAACTCGAGATCAATTAAATTTTATTACATACAAAGAATCCATTGTTCTCGTAAGTATCTGGTATACTATGAATTTAGATGCATTTTGAAAAATAATTTTGAAGAATGCCTTACTGATGTCCGAATGTAAATTGCCTCTAGATTTTTCGAAGAGTCGGATGTTTCGGAAGCAAAAAAGAATAGTAACTGAAATTCTAGTAAGTTCTTGCCACTACTTTAACAAAAATATTTTTTTAATGTCTATCATACAGCAGTATTTGTTTATATTTGAAAACGTAAAACAAAATTTCTATTTTCAATTTTTTCATTAATAAATTTTTAAAAAGTCTAGGCACTCTAAACAGAAAAGAATAGTCACTACTAACTAATAAATGGCAGCTAAACCATCCCATCTCTAGAAGTGTAAATACATTCAATCCCTTGGAATGTCAATCGTAATTCTTTTTAACCAAAAATCTATAATCATTTTATCAACGAGTTAATTTCTATCCTACATAGAAGTTGACTCCTTTAGCTTCCATTTCACTCCTTACGAGTGACTTTCGCTCTTTCCATATAAATTCATTTACACTAGTGTACAGCGTCAATAGCAGAGATCTTGTGGCGTACATGGAAACATTTTATTCGGGCGAGACAGATGGAGGTTAAACATAAATCCAAGATTTTAGGTACTCCTGTTATCATAAGTTCACGGAAGTCAAGCTCGGGAGATTGTATGGATATAATGCATTATTGACAAATCAGTTCTTTATTCGCTTTTGACCAGACATACTTAACCAAAACTGAATTACACCCGTTGTGATAACATGGTGGACGCCCCAAGTGTGAACGTCCAGGTTTCTGGCCTACTGTACAGCTGCAGATAAAACGGTCTAGTTTTGGTCGGTTTCCTACAGATGTAACGTGAATACGTGTTACAGCCCCTTAGAAAGTCCTCCGCTTCAGGCGTTTTTTTCCTAGGTAGATACTCCTTGTGCAAGTTTGCTTTAAGACAATAAAATATACATTATTATTGTTACTATTATTCACTAGCTGAAGTACCCGTTCTTCGCACGGGAATGAATGGATTTTTCGATATTACGATTTGTTGTGATTACTATTTATTGTAATAAAGAGATATATCAAAATGGATATCGCGTTATATTGTATTCATTAATCATTAATACCGAATTTTAATGCAATGGTTTGTACGGTGCAGAAGGCGATGCGGAGTAGCGCAATCTAGTGGCGAGTTTTAGTAAAACGGATACGGCGGAAATATTCTTCGCATTCAGATATCAATGTATACAAATTTTCATGATGATCGGCTGGACAGTCCTGAAGTTCATGTGTGGACGCAACATCGAGTGGCAAATTATAGGAAAATGGATAGCGCCAAACTCTTCCCCGTGTTCAAATATCTATGTACACCTATTTTCATAGCGATCAGTTACCATCTAGTGGTCAGTTAACCATCTAGTGTAATAAAAGTAATGATTTGCTAAAGCGCCGTCAAGTGGCGAGTTGTAGCAAAATGGATAACGCCAAAATATTCTCATTGTTCAAATAGCTATACTGATTTTCATAGCGACCGTTTGAATGGTCAAGAATTTAGCCTGCTGCAGGGTCATCTAGTGGCAAGTTAAAACAATAATGCATTGCAGTGCCATCTAATGGTGAGTAACATCAAAAGGAACACAGAATATATTCTTCGTGCTCAAATGTGTAAGTATAAAAAATTTTATACCGATCAGTCGAACGGTATAGAGGTTGATGCGTTCCAGTGCCATTTAGCGGCAAGTTACAGCAAAATGGATAGTGGAAAATATTCCCCGTTTTCTAATATCCGCGTGTACCAAATTTCATCGAAATCAGTTGGACGATATTCGCATAGCAAACGGCTAAACGGAATAGAATTCGACGTTCTGCTGCGCCATCTAGTGGCAAGTTAGAGGAAAACGGATAGCATAAAAACCTTCTCCATGATAAAAGACTTAGGTGAACCAAATTTCATGGTGCAACGGTGCTCAACGGTGCTGGAGTTTTTCAACCTCATACACACATACCAACATTCATTTTTATCTATAACCAGTGTTATTATATATATATATACCAGTCTCAAATAAAATCCAGTTTCAAATGTAAGTATCGCCGAAGGGCCAACATACGCCATTTTGCAAATTTTTTTCAGGGAATCATTCGAAACATTGACTTAGCAGCAATCAAAATGGGAAATGGTTTGACCGCCAATAAGTAAAGCAGGCATTTATTTCAAAAGTGGAATTCCTTAATACCCGCATTTTTTAAATTATCAACGTATAACGTGTTTTATTCATCGTTACTCCGATGTACTAAATGCGAAGATTTCAATTTTCTGAAATTTGGCGGAATTCCCCTAACTTAAATCAATATACTCAATTGGCGAGAATTCTGAAGATAGATTGCTCGAAATCCCTTAATAACTGCATTATTTCTGCACGGATTATCGGAATTTAACGCTGTATTCTAATAAAATCCATGCACTTGTTTTCAAAAATCTATTTCCTTAAGCTCTCAGTAAATTGCGCCAAGCCGAAAACTGTGCAAACCGCTAGAACTCACTTTCTCAAAATCGGCATATTAGCCATTTTATTTTTCGCCAAACTAAAAAATTTTACATATTAGCCTCGGAAATCTTCATTTCTTATTGTTTTTCGTATAAAACATTACATTCCTGCTCTGATTTCCCATGCACACGATATTATAATTTAAAAAAAAAATAACCTTACAAATACAAACGTTAAAAAAAAAAAATCATTATTATTCTTTTATTTTTACTTGTTTTATTAACGACAACACAATAAACAAGAATTTAAAACATTTTATTCGGCAAAATCGCCACACATGGCAATAATGATGCTTATTTCATACTTTTTTCACTACAGGGTTTAATATTACGGAAAGCTTTCTGCGTAGAGAACATAAAAATCTCTTAAATGGGGAACGGGTGGACTTTCAAAGTTTTAAAGTGGACTATAATTTATTCTATATTATTTTACATATCTGTGCAAAATTTCAGGCTGATAGGTCCACTTTTGTGGATTTGTATACTAATCAAATCCACAAACAGAATTTCATTTTTATTTATAAGATGAAATAAATAAATAAACTTTTAAATCTGGAAAAAGCTGTTAAGTATGACGTCAAAATGAAGTCATTGTCATTTGCAGTAGCTAATTTTGTTACGCAAATGATTAACTTTTTTGACTCTCGGAAATGAAATGTTGCCGAAAATAGCGAAAAATCGCTTTAAAATGAGGGAACGGGTGGATTTTCAGATTTTTAAAGTGGCAGAGATTGTTTTCTATATTTTTATACATAATTATGAAAATTTTCAAGCGGATCGTACAAACGGTGTAGAAATTATTAGGCTTTTTGTCCTTGACATTGCAATGTTTTGCAGTAATGGCGGGAAAAGTTTTATCTTGAAGTCAGGGATCAGCGCAACTATATAGTAATTAAAATAATTATAGTAAAATTTCTTTTATTTAAAAAAGAAAAAGAACATATTTTTAACATTGGCAACCGATTCGACTGTGAATACATTGAGCTGACGTCACTATGCCTCTTAAGACTACTAAAAGTCGAGCTTATTCTAGCATTGGTTCTTCCGTGTTATCAGAATTATCGTCTGCAGGAGGCCTTGAGTTTAGAATTAATGAGTGACATTTTAGTCCGTTGCTTAGGTTTATGAATTTAATTACTTTAACTCACTCAGCTGAAAATGTTCTTCATTTTGAATGTTGCAAAATCGCTTTTGAAACATGATGCATTAAAAATTTTCCATTTACTCATTTAATTTTGTATTTAACCATGCTACAACCGTAACATTACGTAACATATGCATGCTGCAAAAAAAAAATTACTTTCCGATTGCATTTCGCTATTTTTGATATATTTCTTTTTATTTATTAATTTATTTTTTTTTTATTTTTTATTTTTTTTTAGATTTTAGGACAAAGTTTTTACATACCTAATACGAATGTAGTAAAATCTAAATCAATACGGTAAAATCTTCTTCCAGACGCAATCATACCTTAGTTAAGCACTCCCAAGTGTAAAATAAATCATTTGAAATCTAAATTTTTTTTTAATTTTATTTATTAACGAAAACGCTGGAGTGTTCTTTCAGTAGCAATCAAATCTAGTTCAATCATAGCATAAGGGATAAAATGGTGGCTTTCACAAGGGTTGCCATATATTCACAGAACGTTGCCAAGGATTTGACTAGTTTAAAAAACAAAAGAAAAAAAAGCGTCATCTTTAATATTGAATTCCTGGTATCCAAACGATCTTGCTATTTGAAAATAGTTAACTTTATGTTAACACACGTATTTATTTCTCGTTAATCTTAACTTAGCGTAATTCCATCTTCGTGTTTTTTCGAATCCAACATACTTTTAAGAGCTTTCCTGCTTTGTTGCGAAAGCATAAATCGTTTTTTGCTGGAGCAAGGCCGCCAAATATGGTAAGCTAGATGCTCATTTCTTCTGTTTTTAATTAATATCTTCTAAATAATTCGAATTTCAAAAAAAATTTTTACGGCACTGGCTTTTTTTTAACCTATTTAGCCTCTGTGCCAAATTTGACCCGGATCCGACAAGCTCTCTGACTACCTATAGCGAACACACACACATACATCTCATTAGCATACTACGCTATTATTAAAGAGGATTGTTTATCATGGTTTTTGTTTCCCAAAAAAGTCCTGGAGAATGCTAGACTTCACGTGAATAAACTCGCCCAAAGCACTGAACTTCATTTTCACTAAAATAATTTGATCATCTTGCACAGCCCTCATTTATCGTACAGAACTTTTATCCTGTATTAAAAAAAAAAACTATTTGTAAATGAGTACTACTGTGAAGATGATGAGGTGGACATTTGCACGCAACAATAGCTATCGTAAACAGATGGTTAATTTGTCTGGGATTCACAAGGCGTAATTCTAGAAAAAGTTAAGCTGAAATGCAGATTAAAATCTTGACTTTCATTTAAAAATAAAATTGATTTAAAAACTGGGGTTTTTTTTTGTAATGTCTTAAAGGTTATTGCTAAAAAAAGAAACCTATTATTTTTTTATTTATTTATTTATTTATTTTTTTACTCTTTTGAAAAGCTACAAAAACGATTTGTGAAGAAACATACCAAAAATGCTCATTATACGGATAAAAATGTCATTTAATGTATAAAATAAGTTTTTATGAAAAAATGTGCGAAAAATTAAGAAATAAAACTACTTCAAATACCTTCATAGCATCAGAGCGAAGCTAACAGAAGCTTTGAAGGCTACATTTCATTTTATACATAAACTCGCAAAATTAAGCTTTGTAACTAACAGTGGTACCCATTCCAATTAAATTATGTAACTGTGCATCATAAAATCCGAATTAGAACTAAGAGAAACGCTGCAAACACACTCTAAAATTGTCCCTTTTAGTAAAATATTTAAATTAAATTTACATAATACAAGGAACCCCTCAGGAATCGACGCCATCGAAAGACACAACTCTGGCAACAGTCATATCCGCATTATCAAGTCGTAAAGACAGCTTTGTATCTCGGGGGCGGTGAACAAGATTTTCCAAGTTATGTAACGCTTGTCAGATTCAGATTCGCATCGGAACATTTCCGGTTGTATCAGAGCTCTGTTCCCAGCATTTGGATGAGAGTGCATATCAAAAACAGGAGTCGAAAGTAGACGCATATTGACGGCACACTTTGTGAGGAAGGAAATGTTTTCATGGAGCCTCATATGATTGTTGGTTTTATAACTTGGAGGGAAAAAGAGGAAATTCTAAGTATAGGTAGCACAGCTGCCACCTTTGGGGAGTGAAATTTCACCGTAAATTAATATCAATAATCTTAACCCTTTGAGGCGCAACCCTTTCCCGATGCTGAAAAAAGGGCAGCCGTTGCCCTTTTTTCTGTATTGGGCAATCAATCCAGCTGTTCTCGCATTCTTCCATTTTTCAGCGAATGTCCGTGCTGTTAAAAATAATCGTGACAATTTTTTTACGGGAAATGCCGTGCTAAAAAGTAAAGGATTCTCGGGGAGCTATGGCACCCGCAACCAATTTTATAGAAATCAAATCTATTCTTCGTGACTGGCAACAGTCAAAACGTCAGAGTTTGGTGTTCCAGAGCGGGAGCACTGTACGTTAAAGGGTTAAGGAAAAGAGTCCTACACTATTGTAGCAAATTCTCTCACAAGTGATAATTAATTTTAGAAATACATTTTTACCTCATTGTAAATAATATAAGTACCATTTATTATTAAATTGCAAAACACTTATGCTATGAATTCGTGCATTCAAATTAACCCATTAAGCGCCAAAGCTCCCATTACGGGAACATCTAAATATATTTTTTTTTCTTAAAATATTTTAACGCAATTTACGAAATACACATTTTATATAAACATTTACACTATAGGGTGTGTTATATATTTTTATCGGAGCAATATATTTTAATTTAATGTTTTTTTCTAATTTTTAAAAAAGTGAAATTTTGTCTTTATGACTGTCTTATATAAAACTAAAAAATAAATAAATAAATGGTCACTTAAATGTTTCAAGTAGAATGCATATTTAAAACCAACATCTTGAAGAGCAACATTCTTAAAATCCTGCATGTATAGATTGCTATAAAAGAATGTTATGAACGCTTATATTTCTTGTTCCCACAGCGGGAGCTTTGGCGCCCTCCCACTAGTTAGCATTTCCAGTTACTCTGTATTGGGTTCCTGGTCATTCTGGCATTCCTGGTAATGAGATGGCGGATTCTCTTGCCAGGTTGGGCTCTGGCTCTTTTTTTGTTGGACCTGAGCCGGTTCTCGGTATCTCGAGTAAATGTTACAGGGATACTGTGTTTAGCCACTTTAGCAAGCTTCAGTATTCCAGCTGACTTAAGTGTAATGGCCAGACGCAGGCCAAAGAGATCAATTTTGGCTTTCCTGGTGTTAGATGCAAGGAACTTCTGTGTCTCAACAGGTGCAGTCTCCGTAGGGCTATTGGCCTGTTAACTGGGCACTGTTGCCTTAAAAGGCATCTTAACATAATGAAGGTTGTCGATGCTCCCACTTGTCGGGGTTGTCTTCTTAAGGAGGAAACTGCTTTACACATCCTCTATGAGTGGAGTACTTCTCTGATTATAGGTTTGAGCATCTTGGGCGCCATGTCATTGAGCCCTGGGAGCTTCACAAAATGTCTGTTAGGTCTATGCTGATGTTCGCATCTGCTACTGGGCTCTTTTCGTAGGGCATTTTCCATATTGCTTGGGGATGACACAATAGACCCATGGTCGCGGTGCCAGGCCCTTTTTGGGCCTCCCTTCCAAGTCATAAGTCATAGCATTTCCAGATTGATTTTGCTACCGTTCAACAATAAAGAAATGCTTGGCACTTCGCAGGCTGGTTATTTCGTACATTATAGTATCAACAACAAAAATAATTACTTTATATATACAGTTTTGAGCAGCATCTGCGTAAAAAAAGGAATTGCTGTATCCAAAATGGAGAAAGACATTTATCCCCATAACACGCCAAAGCTCCCGCTACGGGAACATGCTATATTTCCTAAATGCTTTGAGTTAAAAAAAAAGAAAATTCCTACTGTTCTATAATAGAGGCATGCAATGTATGTAAAAAATGTATAAACATTTAAAAATTTCTATCTGATTCTCATAGCGGCGTTTAATGGGTTAACAAAATTTGAGAAAATCAACATAAAATCCTCCTTAATAGCAATAGAGATGTAATATGCATATCCACACTACAGGCACCTTAGACCGTTCGTTGAATCTAGACCAAATTTGACACATTGGTTAAATAAGCAAAGAAAAAGCTATTGAAGTAAAAAATTAATCGGAAAGACAGTTTTTACTTATTAGTTAAAAACCATTCTAAAGGAATTTTTTCTCACCATGTAATGAAAGCTATTCCGCACAACATCCGCTTCTAATACCCTTGGGAGAAAATGCGACAGCTGAGTATTCGGTAATATTGACCTGCTATCGTTATAAAATAATGTTAAACACTGGACTGAAGAACAAATAATGTGATGCATGACCCCAAACAATGTTCTAAATCAACGTTCTAAAACAATGTCTAACAATACACTTACACAATATCAAACAATATGTTGTAACAGTTAAATAACACAATTTTATGCAATGAATTTAAACAGATTAACAATGTGATAAAAACATCGACGAACAATGGGTTAAAATACATACCATAGCAATGTATTATAACAATGCAAAAAAAATGTGCTATATCAGTGCAAAACATTACTAACAATGTCCTGAAAAATTTCTAAACAGTGTGCAACAACAACAGGCTAAAAATCACCTCAGATTTGAATAACAGAATGTCAAAGAATATGTTGAAACTATTTGTAAAACAATTAAAATATAGGTCTGTTGCTGGGGGAACAAGAGAAGATAATTCGGAAATAATAAATGACAAAGATTTTTAATACTTTGTGTCCCAATATGACTAGCCTGGGTTATTCTCCATCACCGATATGAGCATCGACTTGTACGTTCAAAAACCTTAATGGAAATGATGACTGACAATACATATGCGTTGTGTTTTAAAAAGTTTATAAATTTATCATGGTCATTTTTAGATTCAACAATTTCTAAAAGAATTCGAAAAAATCCATTGCAAGAACAAGAAGAGTCAGACGAGAGCAAGAACATACAATTCATTTCGACCTGGCCCTTCCTTATACACTTTTCATAGAATTTCGCTGACCAATCTGACTCAAGAGTAACTGTTCTCAAATCTAGCAAAACAAAATAATATTTAATAATACTAGGGTAAACACTCATGCAGCATTCTCAATTATGCCGTTGTTATAACAACACAAACATCAGAAATTTGACTAGAGTGAAGATTTTTTTATATATGTTATTCTACCTGATAAAACTTCCCTGAGCGATACATATCACTTTATGAATTATAAATATCCCCCCAAATCTTTCTGAAAAATCTTCTGCTGATAAATTACGACCATAAACTGCGTTTAGAAATTCTTCTTCAGAATCCGCACATCCTAACTAATATTATAAATGCGAAAGTGAGTTTGTTTGTTTGTTTGTTTGTTTATGACGCTTTCACGCCTAAACCGCTGAATCGATTAGGATGTATTTCGGTTTAGATATAGATGGGACCCTCGAGTTGGTTATACACTACTTAGAATTTTAAATTTTTTATTACTTTTTTTATTAATTAAAATCTGTTTTTACGTTGCCATGCTTGGCGAGTTTCGCCCGTATCATATGACTCATGTTTTGAGCTAACAAGAATGCTATTACTTTAATAAAAAAGCACGTACACCTGAAAAACATTAAATAATACGGAAATTATGCCAGTTTTATGCCAAATATATCTATCTCTAATAATAAAAATGAATGTTCTACAGACAAATCTACAGAAAGCAGAGCTTTGAAAATTTGAGCATGCCTGGACCCGTGACTTCGGTAAAGTGTACCTGAAGCTCGGAAATTTTAATTACTTTTCTAACTATTAATTAAAAACCGTTTTATCGCCCGAACAAAATGATTTATGCTTTTGAAATAAAGCAGAAATTCTATTTGCAAAATCACATGCATTTGAAAAACATAAATAAGTATGGAAATTATGTTGATTTTACGCCAAATTAAAAAGCATAAATAAAGAAAAGTGTACTTACGTATTATCCCGGCGGTCCGCCAAGACGAGCGATTTTTTGCCGAGATAAATGCCGGGCACATGAAATTATTAATGGTTTTGAATACGATTGGCAACAGTTTGGCGGGAATGACCACCGGGATAATAGGTAAGTACCAAGAAAAGTCCAGATGTGTTTCACTAACTAAAGTTCGTAAATTTCCAAATCCTACAAATAATATAAATGTGTACGTTTATGTGTTTGGATGTTTTTGACTGAATCACACAAAAATGGTTGGAAAAATTTGTAATGAAAATAGCTTATTGCCCTGGATTAACATACAGGCAACCTTTCAAGCATATAGCATAAATAATTCTTTTACAAAGACACTTAAAATAATGCTAATGCATTGCGCTCTATGGAAATTTTGTAGCAACTAAACCGATTTTAAAACTTTCTTCACTGATTGAAAGTCCTAGGCCTATAGGGTCCTAGGCGTATATGGAGAATTCCTCTGTGTGGAATTTTCTAAGGGATCCTAGCCCGTATTTTCGCGAGGTTTTTGAAAAAAACACGGAAAACTGCGAGCGGCTAGGTCGACAGGCGCGACCGGTGTTTGAACCTGGCACCTCCTGCCTTCCAAGTTTGAGAGCAGACCCTCTTAGACACTGGGGGGACCCTGAGTGTTATAGGCTACCTTTTATGCATATATCACAAATAGTTCTTTTACAGGGATACTCATAAGAATTGCATTACGCTCTATGTGTATCTCTGTAAGTACTGAACCGATTCCAAAACTTTTTTCACTGATAGTAAGCTACACTATTCTTGAGTATTATAGGCTAAAATTAATGCATGTAGCGCAAATAGTTCCTTTACAGGAACACTCAAAATAATTCTAATACATTACGCTCTATGGGTATCTCTGTAACTATAGAACCGATTCTAAAACTTTTTCGCTAATGAAAAGCTGCACTATTGCTGATTAACATAGGCTAAAATTCATGCATATAGCATAAATATTTCTTTTACAAGAACACTCAAAACAGTTCGCAAATACTGTCGTAACTGTCTCTATTCGCCAAATGCCCGAAAAAAATCTTAATTTAGTAACTTTACGTACTCTGCTATTTTAAATGAAGTATACTACCATGCATTATACTTCATTTAAAATAAGTAAAAAGCAAATAATATTTAAATGCTGTTTCTTTAGTCGCAAACATATTTGTTATTCACACAAGCTTCGTTTCTCTCGGGACCTAATTCTAAAGCCGACGCGGACGAAGTCGCGGGTAGCCGCTAGTAGTTTTATAAAATAAAATGTATATGTAATTTTTAAATTATAGATGAGGTTTACACATTACGTTAGAACCCATTCCTGATGGATATACGTCATATGAAAAAGTAAGGTTTCTACTGCTTTTATACTTGTTCTTACTGGCATATACATCACTCATAAAAATGACCCTTTAATATTCGAATGATATTGTAGTACTCAGAATTTTATTAACAGTCTCTGTTTCTGCATCAGAGTGGGGAAAGAAGTTTTTCTAAATTAAAATTAATAAAACACAACCAATCAAAATTAAGAAATCTGTCAGTAATTACTATGGAGTATACGTGGACTGACACTCTAGATTACAAACGCCTAATTAAGGAATTTGTTAAAGCTATCGAATCTGAGGAACAGCTTCTCATCTGAAGAGGACACGATTTAACACCTTAAGCAATGCTTGTCAGAATCAGATTCGTATACCCGGCTGATATAGAGAGCTTTGTGATAGATCTGTGGGATGAATGTACATAGCAGCAGCTTGATCAGAAAATCTTTGACGCGCAGTGTTCCCGCTCTGGGAACACCTAACTCTGACGTTTTGACTGTTGCCAGTCACGGAGAATAGATTGGATTTCTATAAAAATAGTTGCGTGGGACATAGCTCCACGAGAATCCTTTACTTTTTAAGCACGTCATTTCCCGTAAAAAAATTGTCACGATTATTTTTAACGGCACTGGCATCTGCTGAAAAATGGAAGAAAGCGAGAACAGCTGGATAGATTGCCCAATGCTGAAAAGAGGGCAGCCGTTGCCATCGCTCGACTTAACTACCAGCAAGATGGCGGACGATCGAAACGTTCACCGCGTGCCACAGATCTAGAGACCCTTTTTTGAAGACAGCTGGCTGTGCCCCGCCATCTTGCTGGTAGTTAAGTCGAGCGATGGCAACGGTTGCCCTTTTTCCAGCATTGGGAAAGGGTTGCGCCTCAAAGGGTTAATACAATATAGATATCTGGAGTATGCTACTGGAGATAGCTAATATTACACCTTGTAATTTAATTTCGGGTTTCATTTTCCTTAGAAAACGGTAAAGTGGAAAATGTATAACTATACTATATTGTTGTCAATACTTATAAAACTAAAATAAAATTATTACATGTAGGTTTCATCTATAAATCGCAATCTACAGTTATTTAAAAAATAATTATAATAACCCCTTGAGTACGTCGACGGAGATAGAAAATGGCTTCCCGATACCAGGCTTTGCAGTAAAGTCAAGACAGTCCAGGGAGACGCACAGAAGATAAGCAAAGTGTAAAAAATATATTGATAGTCGGTCTTGATATTATAAAGCTTTATTCGAGGTAAATTTATTTCTTTAGTTAATTTAAATTTATTTATGCTGTCTTCATTCGTAGGGTTATTCATTACTGACATTCTCATCCATATTTTACTCCAGCTTTTCAGTAAAATGTCCAATGGCAGATATGCACCTGGCCTAAACAATAACAAAGAAGCTAAAAAAATTCCTCTAAAAACATCAGTTTCAAAACCCTCCTGTTTGGAGTGAACGATTACAGTATGCTTTTGGTTCACTGTGTCCATGGGGTCCTTTGAAAAGCAACATACCTTCCCTACAAAACGTAAAACTTAGTTGCCCTTCCAACCTTTTGATTTTTTTTTTTTTCGTGTGTGTCTTTGTCTAATGAAACAAAGAAACCTCGTAAGCAGCATACGTTGCTGTCGTTATTCACGTACACATCGTTTCCAAGAATTGCATTACAGTGAGAAAAATCTACCGCACGGATTTGTTCATTTGTTCTCCAGCGGTGTGCTCACTGCGAGCAAAAGCCCTATTCTAAACCTGCGCAACCCTTTCCCAATGCTGAAAAAAGGGCAGCCGTTGCCATCGCTCCACTGAACTACCAGCAAGATGGCGGACGATCGAAACGTTCATCGCCTGCCACAGATCTAGAGACCCTTTTTTCACGACAGCTGGCTGTGCGGCACAGCCAGCTGCGTCAAAAAAAGGATCTCTAGATCTGTGGCACGCGATGAACGTTTCGATCGTCCGCCCTCTTGCTGGTAGTTAAGTCGATTGATGGCAACGGCTGCCCTTTTTTTCAGCATTGGGCAATCTATCCAGCTGTTCTCGCATGCTTCCATTTTCAGCAGATGTCAGTGCTGTTAAAAATAATCGTGACCATTTTTTTACGGGAAATGACAAGTAAAGGATTCGCGTGGAGCTATGCCACCCGCAACTATTTTTATAGAAATGAAATCTATTCTTCGTGACTGGCAACAGTCAAAACGTTAGAGTTTGGTGTTCCCAGAGCGGGAACACTGCGCGTTAACGGGCTAAAGTAG
The DNA here is from genome assembly GCA_038373885.1 of Cheiracanthium punctorium. Lineage (NCBI taxonomy): Eukaryota > Metazoa > Arthropoda > Arachnida > Araneae > Cheiracanthiidae > Cheiracanthium > Cheiracanthium punctorium. The sequence continues at coordinate 596,386 of JAWZYV010011767.1, forward strand.
GCATTGTTTTCAGGGCATAATTACAAGTCTTACTTATTTGCCTACGATTTTAGTAGCAAAGCATCATCTATTGACAACATTTAAAACTTTTTGTTTGTTTGTTTCCCCCCTCCCCCTGACGTAATTTTATTCTATCGAAATATTATCTACACTTAAAATTTCATTTCTATGAGTTCAATTGAGTCGGAGTTACAGGTCTGAAAGGGATAATACACGTAATCCTGTTTCCTTTGATGTTGTGGAGGGGGGTGTCTTCACTACGCTACAGGAAACACCAGATGCGCATTAAAACTAGCACGTCGGGGTGACATTAATTTGTATTTAATTTACTCGACACCACTCGAATCGATCCCATCGAAAGACAACACCGGACGCTTCCTCGATTACCTCCGCATCAGAGAGAGAGGAGCAGCTTCCTGTCCGTCTGAGGTGTACAAGATTCAGCACCTTAAGTAAATGCCTTGTCGGAATCAGATTCGCATTAGAATGTCCCCGGCTGATGTCGAGAGAGCCGCCCGCTGTGTCCTCTCGATCCGTTGGATGGAGGAGGCACCTATTCAACAGCAGTGCCGATACGAAAATCATTGATGTACTTATGTGGATGGATGGAGTATGTTACTAGAGGTGGAGAAGATGCCGTGCCATGTGACTGGGGAATTTGTTACTCTTAGAAGGATCGTATGAGTTATACCCTTTGAGTAGCTGAGACGTAAAACTTCGTTTAACCCTTTAACGCTCAGTGTTCCCGCTCTGGGAACACCCAACTCTGACGTTTTGATTGTTGCCAGCCACGAAGAATAGGTTCGATTTCTATAAAAAATAGCTGCGGGTGACATAGCTCCACGAGGATCCTTTACTTTTTAGCACGTCATTTCCCGTCAAAAAAAAAATGTCACGATTATTTTTAGCAGCACTGACATCTGCTGAAAAATGAAAGAATGCGAGAACAGCTGGATAGGTTGCCCAATGCTGAAAAAAGGGCAGCCGTTGCCATCGATCGACTTAACTACCAGCAAGATGGCGGACGATCGAAACGTTCATCGCGTGCCACAGATCTAGAGACCCTTTTTTCACGACCGCACAGCCGCTGTCATAAAAAATGGGGTCTCTAAATCTGGGGCACGCGATGAACGTTTCGATCGTCCGCCATCTTGCTGTTAGTTGTTAAGTCGATCGATGGCAACGGCTGCCCTTTTTTCAGCATTGGGAAAGGGTTGCGCCTCAAAGGGTTATTCAATCTCCAGTTTTTGCAATATGCTTCATTCTTAATAACTAAAGCGTATGCATATGATAAAATGATTTTTTCAATTCCCAATCCAAAAATAGAGGTGTTGAAATTCTGAGGGCCGATTCGAGTCCGATTTTAAGTTATTTCAGAAACAAATTCTTATTATCAAATAAAAATTTCTGTTGAAATGAGAAATTTCGTGAAGGAGAAGGGGATACACTTACCTGTGAATGGCCCTCAACAGAACTATTTATATAAAATAGATTTAATAACAACTTTATTATTAACTAACAATTTTTTCAGAAAATTTATTTTTTAGAAAATTTTGCTTTTTATTTTCGAAAATGATATGATTTTAAAAAGTATTTCAAAATTAGTTTAATTATGTTCTACATATAATTTGTATTTACGAAAAATTGCCAGTAATCTTCATAATCTATGCAGCATGAGGATGCTATGTAAGCATGTAAATTAATGGGAACAATGAGCCTTCTCTCCTAATCTAAACTCTCCCACTTTGGTAGGAGAGATTGCTTTTATTTAAGAATGGCTTCTTCTAGAAAGAACTGTTGATGTTTACTCTGTTACTCTAGATTATGGTTGGTTAGTTGTTTAGTTAGTTCGGGTTTAATGGCACAAGATCCAAAAAGGATATACTGCGACAGACAGTATGTAAAACTAGAAAATCAAGGTACTTAAGTAAAAGGTGTTACTTAAAACCAGTAAAGACTGAAATACATAAAGTCTAACAGAAAAGAGCAAAATGCAGAGGAGTAAAAGGTTGATAAAGACATCTCGATGGGGACCTCCCATCCAGATACCAGTCAGACAAAAGCGGACACTTCACACCGAAAAAGGAATATTAAAACATTGAAGAAAGGAAAACAAATTATGGTGCGGGGTTTGACACAAAATATTGTCAAGTGTAGGTTATGAGCTTATGAGAAATAGTTTAATTTAAAAATATTTTGTACTACTGTCCTTCTATTGAAATTCATAGGAAGTATTATGAAAATTAGAGCGCTTGCCTTGGGAAAACAATGCAAAATAGCTGTTCTATATCCTAGACACTGGGAACAATTGACCTGCACATTCAAGTCGACACTCCAGAACTGTTGCTGTGCATGTAGTACATGGAGTCGCTTCGAGGGCACCCAGTTCCTTCCCTCTGAATCTCTTTGTGAGCAATCTCTCGGACCTCGCCATCTCCCCTAGCTTTACCTTAAATCGAAGCAACAACTTTACAATACTTTCATCCTTTCAAACTGATTAACTTTACAAACTTTACGAGATATTTGTTCCTCTCTTAGTGTAATCGAAGTTAAATACAAGCACGTCAAAAGGTATATCAAAGTTTGGTAGGCAATTACGAATGCTGTCACACACATTTAATATTAATCAGCATTGGCGTAAATAGGCATATGACATCCCAGCAAACACACAACTGCCCGCAAAATGACGGCCGGGTACCCGTCGTGCTGGCGAAGTGCCATATACCGGATGCAAGGTAGATTGCCATCGTCTGAAAGTCACTGGAGTACCAGTGCCTGAAAAGTGCATATGCGCCGGTACATAACTAGTAACGGCGAACTGCCATGTGTCTATGACATGCACAAAAAAGTTGAAACCTCCAAAAGTTGGAACCTCCACTCTGTATATCACAGTATGTAACCCCCACTTTGTACAGAATTATGAATTTTAATCTTAACATTTTTATAATTTATATTCATTTTTTACAATTTTGCTAAACTTTTCCTGAAAAACATATTTGGAGACTTTTTTTTACGTTAAGCCCCCTTTAAAATCTACCGAATAGGGTTCAGAAATATGTTAGAGAGTATTACACGAAGACCAGTCAGGGTTTTGCATGAGAGCTCAGCTCCTGTAGTCTTTTTTACTTCATAGAATTTTACATTAAATTATGAATTTTAACAGCCTACATAATTGCTTCTATTGGCATTTTTTATTAAATTAAATATAGCAGTGGTAAAACAAAAGATTACTTAATTTTTAAATAAAAATTAGGTAATTAATGCTCAAATTTACAATAAAACAAATTAGAGCTCCTGCAGCTATTTTGTTAGAAATTCAGCAAGCAATGAACCAGTATTTACATATTATTTCTTTCAATCTGTTTCTCCCTTTGTGGTTTATGACCGCAGCTTTGCTAATTCTTATTCTGTACATTAAAAGAATTTCTTTTGCAGCTGCTCTCTTTGGGCCAGGCTGTTAATTTTTGCTTTGTTTACTTATGTCTCCCAGAGATGTCATGATCGAGTTGTTCTTCACTGACACGTTTTGGTAGGTGCATTTCGCCAGCCCCCCCACCAAAACCGATTTCGATGAAAATGGTTCAGATCGTTTGTACCTCGTTTGTACCCGTTTGT